>CANSZD010003040.1:1587500-2187500 GCA_947648045.1 Beta corolliflora | reverse complement strand
AATTAGATCTAGGGATTTAGATTTTTTTTTCTCATTTCATTTTTTTCGTTTTGAATTATTTTTAGTTTCTAATTAGTTTTCATTTCATTTTCGTTTGAGTTACGGTTTTTAATTTATCTTGTAATATATTGTATTTTAATTTTGTTTCCTTTTGTATTTTCTTAATTTATGTTTGTTCTTCAATTTTTATTTCGATTTTTTCAATATTATTTCATTGCTGTTGAAATGTGGCTGTTGAAATGTTGATGTTGTTGTTGTTGTTGTTGTTGTTAATTCAACAGGATTTTAAAATTTCTATTGTTTCTTGAATATATTAATCCTGTTTAAATGTTGTTTTTGATATACAAATGGATTAATATATTGAGCGGTTGCGCTCTCGGAGCGGTTTTTGAAATATATTGAAGTGGAAATTGTCGATATTGAAAGGTTGTTGTTGCCTTGGATACAAGGCGTTATGTATTAACTATTCCGGTTTTTGGTGAAAACTGGATCAATTAGTAGGCAATTGATCCGGTCTTCAACCGGAGCAGTTGACTTTTGTTAACCACTCCGGACCAAAAACACAGATCTGTAAAGCCTATTTTGGTCAGAGCGGTTGAACTTTTTTCCACTAGTGTATTCCCCTTTTCCTTCCGTAAGCCATCATCCATCAGCCATCTCCATGCAACCCAAAAATAAAAATCCCTTAAACCATCATCTCCATTAGCCAAATAATCCCTGCAAAATTAAAACTCCACAAATAGCCTTCAAACCTTCCAATACTCTAAACCAAAAACTTGTGTGCAAGCCTCATACGTAAAAAAGAATCAATGCCAGGAAAAATAAAAAAAAGTAAAAAAGATCAAAGTGCGAAAAAAAAAGCAAAAGCAAAAGAAAACGCACAGGATAAAAAGGAAAAAATGCAAAAAAAAAAACCAAAGGCAAAGAAATAAAAAGTCAAGCTAGGGGACTTGCATATAATTTCTACCCCTCATTAAAATCCCTTCAATCCATCAAATTATATAATTCAAGTCCATGATGTTTACCGTGACCCAACCAATTAAACCTTCATTAAAATTTCAAGCCTCTAACCTTTCAACATTTCATTAACCCTAACTCCTTTTCCAAGGTGTCCAAGCCTGCTAGGTTGAAAACCCGAAAAGGGCGGCCTTGGCAAAAGTTAGGGCACAAAAAAAAATTAAAAAAAGCTTCAATCAGATCCAGAACTACGAATGGTCTGATTCCGCAAGGATACATAGGAATCCTCATCTCGAGGTCCGACCACTTCAATAAAATAATTAATCAAGGTCTAATAATTTGACTTTCTCGAATTCAGGAGCATACTCATTCTAGATCCCGACATATACTCGAGTCTGAACCTAGATACGTCAAAGCCTTTTCACAAAATTTAAACTTTGCATATTTCAACTCTCCAAAGAAGAATCCCCAGTGAAGAACTCTGAATACTCAATACAGATCAAGTACATTCCAATCTAGGCTCATAATGCCTAATCCAAGAAAAGCTTACCCAAAATGGGGGATTCCTATATATGTGGTGGTTCCTCCAAATCAAACTCCCGAAGAGTTGTAAATCTGCGGATCTCACTTGCGGACCCTGATTATTTACTAAAACATTTTACAAAAATCACTCTATTTTTTAACCTTGCAAAATCCTGACCTTGCATTGTATTTCATATCTCCTAATCTCGCATAACCCTGACCTTGCGTAACATTTTATCTTGCATAACCCTAACGTTGCATGACGTTTCATCTTCCTTAGCTTTGCATAACCTTAATCCTTGCATAGCGTCTCATGTATCCTCAAAGAGTCTAAGTTTGCACTATTGCATCATTATGTGCATTATCATGTCAGTTGTTTGCACCAATCTGCTAACATAGTATTCTGCAGGTAATCAGATTGCTTGTAGTTAATGTCCTGCATACTAACATTGTTTTGCAGAGACCGGCGATTATAGATTAGTTCTAAACTGCAGAGCGTTTAGAATCGTTCTCTGTCCCGACACCGTATACTTTGAATATCGATTTCCTTTCCTCAGTCAAAGTTGGCGCTTCTGTAGACACATAATCGTGTCTCCCTATTTAAGGATCCAATGATGAAACGTGTAGCGGTCTTAATTGGTCCGATCCAAGGGAAGAGCGGTTCGAAAAGTCAGGTCCAAAAGTATTTTAAAAGTGTAAAGCTTATTTATAAAGATCCAAAATCTCATTTTAAAGCCAAATTGATTATTCCTAATAACCAATTGTATTTTGAGCCCGATCCTTTGAAAAAGCCCATTTAATTATTCATTGATAATTAATTATTTTTATTCTCACAAAATAAATTTTTTCAATGTTAAATTTAGATTTTATCCCATAAATTTAATTTTTCGGATTTAAAGGATAAAAGAAAATCTTCAAAACGCGTTTTATAAAAAGGGTTGTCAAAGCGTGTCAGGCACAAGGCGGTGCACCTAGCGCACCACGTGTGCCCAGCGCACAGGTCCAGCTGTGTCAGGCGCACCAATCTGCGCCTGACATGTGGCTCTATGCGTCACGCAATGACTTGCGCCTGGCGCACTCTTCTGCGTGTCACGTAGAGAGGTTTTCCGGATTTAAAAACACTTCGAATTTACACTTCGAACTTTACGAATATATTTACAAAACCTCTCTAAAAACTTACACTTCCATACTTTCAAACACAAACAAACAAACACATAAACACATACATACATACGTTCATATTTTAAGGCTTCACGATTGCTCTTCCCGAAGGTCGTTATTCTCTCAGATTCAAGCCACGGTCTACTCCTGAGGGTCTTTGAATAAATTTATTATTTTTATTGAAGTTACTAATGATTTCTTTCATGATGTAGATCTATAATATAAAAATCGTTCCTTTGTATATTCTAACCTCTATTCTTTCTTTTTTATTATTATATACATTGTTATGATTATCCTGCTTGCATGCTCATCACCTCACATGTTATTATTGCTAATTCTGACTTAAAGAATTGTTCTAATATTACAGATAATTTGGAAAACCAATTAGGTTCCCTGTAATTTTGATTGCTTAATAACATATCACTAAAAAATAGTCTTTTATGCGTTTCATGAACCAACCTAGACTATTTTTTTTAAAGTCTATGAAAATATTATCTGGTTATTTTTTTGCATAAAACTTGACATGAATCGATATTTAGTAGAGGCCAGCAATGGGCGAATATGGTTCTTTATGACTGTGTTCGTACCCTCACCTCCAAACTCAATCTATGGTTCATTGACCATTAATGGAGTCATGATGGGGAAATCTACATTGGATAAGTCCCTAATTTGTCCCTATGATTTCCCAATATCCAATTAGGTTTATGAGTCTTCCTTTAAAGACTTGTTGGCGATTTCTTTCACTTCAAAACGTTTTCAATAAAACCTTTGCAATGAGGTAGTCAAATACGCACTCACACAGCGTAGGCGAACTACAAACACGCCTACAGATACCGAGTAGATTTGAATAATATCATCCTATATTTATGTGACTAAGTATGTGTATGAATTTTCAAAATTAAAACCTCTCAATAGATATCCCCTAAAAGGCCTAAATCATTTTTACAACCCTCCATTGCATTATACAAACTCCCTCCGTCCCTAAATAGAGTTCCCATTTCTTTTGGGCACAAGTATTAAGGAGAAATTATGAGTGAGACCTTAAAGGGCGTTTGGTGTGTTAAGAGGATAGAGAAAGGGTTTGAGAAAAGGTTACAAGGAGAATGGAAAGGTTTATCCTTTGATTTTCAATGTTGTTTGTTTAGATACTATCAAAGGGAAACCTTAGTATTCCTACCACCACAACTTTTCCCCTAAAACCACCACCACCCATGCACTATTATATTATACCTCCTCCACCTTCCCCTTCCCCTTCCCTTCCCCGCCGCCGCCGCTCTTCCTCTCACCTGTCGCCTCCCCTTTCCCTCCTCCTCCGCCGCCCTCTTCCCTTTCCCTTCGCAAGTGACTCATCCTCATGCATGGTAATTTTTTTCTTTCTTCTCCTCTCTTGTATATCTAGTGTTTTTCGATGGGGGAGAGATGTTTTCGGTTGATGGTGGTGGTTTTCGTGTGGTTGGTGGTTGTTTTCCGTGTATGGTGGTTGTTTTTTGGGTAGAGGGGTAGCATTTCTTGTGGTAAAGTTGCGGTTTTGGGTGGTGCAATGGTGGTTTCAGGTGTGATGTGGTTGTTTCAAGTGGTGCCATGGTGATTACGGGTGGGGTGGGGTTTTTTCGGGTGGTGCAATGGTGGTTCCGGATGTGGATTGGTGGTGGTGGGGGTGGTGGTGCATATAGGAGCACTTAGCTGCAGCAGGAAGCTGCGAACAACACTTGGAGCACCGCCAGCAGACTGCAGACAGCGGCACAAGTGCTTCTCTGCTACAGACAGCAACACTAGGTGCTGCCTAGATGCAGACAATAATCCCCAGCTATCATGTGGTGATCTTGGGTCCTTCTACACTAACCCAAACACTTAACAATCGCAAAAGTTATGTTCAATAACTTTCAAAAAAGTACAGCAAATTATATAGAAAAATATATTTAGTTATGTCGAAAATTAGTTTCGACAACATAATGACCTTTAAATACAATTTTAGTAAGTCTTCCATTTTTCCTCCTTATATTATCCATTCCTTGCTTGTGCTATTTTTGCTTTTGTTTTACACCTTTAAATCATGCAATGCTATATTACGCAAAACAGATAAAGGAGCACAACTTCTACCTAGATTCCTTAGACTGGCACAAAGAGTGCACCACTGTACCCCTTTGCACGTTTCGAATTGTAATAACAAATCTTTATTATCTATATCTTCTGTACCACTGTTGGACTAACATTATATGACATAATAGTAAAATGAGGCTGAGAGTTATTTGCGACATGCTAACGAATGGGTCTGAGATAAACAATTTAACAAGAATTAGCAAACAAATCAGCTCAAATATGTACTTGCAATTAGATTCAAGTCTCTTAAATCTAGAATATTTTCTATGAAAAGTGTATCCTAAATTCCCAAGACCCTTATCCGGATTCTAAGACAGTCTGTATGTCCAGATTTCAAGCCATAATTTGCCACCAATTTGGATATATATCCACACCCGACAACTGTACTAGTGATTCATAAGACACTGGACACTGGTCTAATTATAAGCCCTCCACTTTCATGCTTTAATTTAAGAACAAAAAGTGACAAATAAACCATATATCTCATGATGGCAGGTCATCAAATTCAATTAAAATTTCAAAGAGCCTTTAAGTCCAGAGCCAAAATTTCAGCTAAAAAAAAAATCAACTATGTTTTGGAAAATTCAATTACCTCAAGGATTTCTAAATCTCCGGCAACTTAGCAGACTATCTCAACAAATTAATTGGCACAATAACATAGATTTTACTGATTGAACAACACAAAGCTTTAAACTAACCAATTTTCAATGTCTAGCTTAAACAACTCAACGAACTGATCAAATGAGAATTTGCATTAATAAGTGGACAGAACTTGCATATATATCAATATATATGGATTTCATCAAATTGCATTGTTGGGTTAGGTGTATTGTATTCATATGTTTATATTTGTATATATTACTTTGGCTTGGCCCACATCTTGTAAGACTTAGAGGCCCAATGTATAGCTAGTTTTAGGTTGTAATACAAAACTGATCTGGTAAGAGCAGCAAGACAAATATACCAAAAACCATAATTAAACTCAAATCTGCGACGACTGCCGCTGCAGTCGTGTCATGGTATCAAAGCCGCTCTGGTGAACGGCGGCTGTGCGCATTCTTTTTCCGACGAACCTTGTCTGAGCCTTTGCCTTACACGCGTGAGCAGCGAGGGACCAACTCAGCCATGGGGGACGAAAAATCTCTGGTGAATGGAGCGAAGGGGGAGTGGCAGGTGAACGCCACCTCCCCGTTTTATCTAGGCTCCGGCGACCAACCGGGAAACATGATCAGCCACGTGGTTTTCACCGGCGAGAATTACGTGGCATGGGCGCGAGCGATGACGCTCTCCCTCCGTGCGCGACGCAAATTCGTTTTTATTAATGGGTCGGTTCCTAAACCAACCGATCCGAATGCCTTGCTTGACTGGGATACAGTCCACTCAATGATAGTCTCGTGGCTATTGCGAAGCATGGAGTCGAAAATCGCAGCAACCATACCGTTGCACGATAATGCGAAAGACTTGTGGGAATATCTTGAGAGGAGATTTTGCGTGGTTAACGGACCACGTATCCAGCAGATTAAGGCTGCTATTGTTGATTGTCAACAAACTGACACGATGAAAGTTGATGAATACTATACAAAACTCATGGGTTTGTATGATGAACTAGCAAGATTGAAACCTTTGCCTTCATGTGAATGCAAAAAATGCGATTGTGGACTTGGTTTAAAACTTTCGAAAGATCGGGAAGAAGAGATCTTTCATCAGTTTTTGATAGGTTTGAATGTTAAGTATGGCCCTGTGCGCACTAATTTGCTTTCTCAACAACCATTGGGTGACTTGAATCGTGCCTATCAAGTCTTGGTTCAAGAGGAGCAGTCGCGGGTGATTGTTCGTGGGAAGGATACGCATGAATTTGTTCATGCATTCCACGTGAATTCTGAGCGTGGACGAGGGCGATATGATCGCGTTGACAAAAGTAAACTTGTATGCTCGCATTGCAAGAAACAAGGTCATGAAGTAGGAACATGTTTTAAACTTCATGGAAATCCAGCTTGGTATGAAGAACGACTTCGAGCTCGTAATGCTTCGACGAGCCGACCTGATGGTAGAGCTGCTGGAGGCTTGGCCTCGAGCTGCTGCGGTGGGTCGGCACGATGGTGCTGGGCAGTGCACGTGATGTGGGGAGTGCGGGGGCGGATTCGAGGGACAGGGGGGGTTCGCGCGAATGCAGTTCAAGATGGTGTTTTTCATGCTTCTGGCGAAGGAGGAACACCCCTTGCCAATCTCACTCCCGAACAAATTCAGACTCTTATGACTCTTATCAACAATGAACATAATAATGGTGACCGTATGACTGGTGAGTTTTGTGATATGGCTTGGATAATTGACACAGGAGCTTCACACCACATCACTGGTGCTTTATCTTGTTTAAGTAATGTGCGTGATGTGGATGGACGACCAGTCGGACTTCCAGATGGTCATACTGCCCTTGCAACAAAACTTGGCGATGTTTATCTTACACACCACCTTGTTTTACGCGATGTTTTATTTGTTCCTGAATTCACTTGTAACTTGATTTCTGTATCGCATTTGGTTTCTGATAATCAATGTACTGTCCAATTCACTCCTTCTTTGTGTGCTATACAGAACCTACCTTCAGGGACTCTGATTGGAGCAGGTGAACGGCGAGGGGGACTCTATTTTTTTCGCCAGGTAGCTGTGGTTCATGCTGTGGGTGACTCAGATTTGAGCTTGTTTGATCTCTGGCACCAAAGGTTAGGTCATCCTTCGGAGAAAGTTGTGAAGATGCTTCCTGCTATTCGTTCTAGTCCTCATAGGAAGAAATTGAATAAAGTTTGTGATGTTTGTCCTATGGCAAAACAGACGCGTGATAGTTTCCCTGTTAGTTCTAATAAAGCTAGTCGTGTGTTTGAACTAGTACATTGTGATTTGTAGGGGCCATATAGTGTGCCTTCTTCTTGTGGTGCAACTTATTTTTTGACTCTAGTTGATGACTATTCTCGTGCTGTGTGGGTCTATTTGTTGCAGAATAAAACTGAGGTTTCTAAATATTTTATCTCTTTCTTTGCTATGGTGCATCGTCAATTTGATACTACAGTTAAAATGGTTAGGAGTGATAATGGGACTGAGTTTAACTGTATGCTTGGATTTTTTCAAGAAAGTGGGATTCTCTTTCAAACCTCTTGTACTGGTACCCCTCAACAAAATGGGAGAGTGGAACGAAAACATCAACATATCTTGAATGTGAGTAGAGCTTTGATGTTTCAAGCTAACTTACCTATCCAATTTTGGGGTGAATGTGTTCTTACTGCCGTTCATGCTATTAATCGAACCCCCTCAGGAGTGTTAGGCAACAAAACCCCATATGAGATACTTTTTCGTCATGCTCCTGAATTTGATTTACTTCGTGTGTTTGGGTGTTTGTGTTTTGCTCATAATCAAAAGGCCAAAGGGGATAAGTTTGCTCCTCGTAGTCGCAAATGTGTTTTTGTTGGGTACTCCCCGGGAAAGAAAGGGTGGAAGTTATATGATTTGGCGACGGGTGCTATTTTTGTGTCCCGGGATGTGTTGTTTTTTGAGCAAAATTTTCCTTATGCCTCCTCTTCCACTTCGGTTGACCCTGCCCCCGAGCCTTCTAGCCCATACCTTTCATTTCCTCTCGCTGCGTCTGATGAGCCCAGCTTGGTGCCCCCCTCTGCGGCCCAGACCAACATCCCTGGCCCAACTTCACCCCTTACTACCTCTCTTCACTCCTCTCCCACCGAAGTCCCGCCTTCCAGCCCCCATATCTCTCCCATCCCTGGCCCAAATACCGCTGACCCTGCTAGCCCCCCTATGACCGCATCTGCTGGGCCCCCCCTCACTGAATCTGCTGGCCCAACTCCACTATCCAGCGCTGATGGTATTCCTCCCTCTCTCGCTGATCCGGTCCCCTTGGACTCTACTGGGCTCGTGCCTTCTACTGCCCCTCTTCTGGGCCGTGGTCACCGTGATAAGCAACCAAGTGTTTTGTTGCGTGATTTTGTGGTTAACTCTGTGGAGTCCGCGAGTCCCTCTCCAGGTTCACAACATGCTTCACGTTCCTCAGGTATTACTCCTTACTCTATAGCTCACTATGTGAATTGTGATAATTTTTCTCTGTCCCATCGTGCCTTGCTTGCAGCTGTTGATGAGGGGGTTGAGCCCCGTAGTTTTAAGGAGGCTATGACGTCTTCAGGCTGGCGTGAGGCTATGCAAAGAGAAATTGGTGCTTTAGAGGATAATCAGACTTGGGTGATGACTTCTCTTCCTCCTGGGAAGAAAGCCTTGGGGTGCAAGTGGGTCTACAAAATTAAGTATAACTCTGACGGCAGTGTTGAACGCCTCAAAGCTCGTTTAGTTATTCTTGGTAATCATCAGGTGGAGGGGATTGACTATTCAGAGACCTTTGCTCCTGTAGCTAAGGTCGTTACTGTTCGTGTGTTTCTTGCCGTTGCTGCAGCTCGTAATTGGGAAGTACATCAAATGGATGTCCATAATGCTTTTATGCATGGTGATCTTGACGAGGAAGTGTACATGAAACTTCCCCCTGGTTTCACTCCTAGCCGTCCTGGACAGGTTTGTAAGTTACAGAAATCTCTTTATGGTCTTCGTCAGGCACCTCGTTGCTGGTTTGCTAAGCTTGCTGCTTCTCTTCGTCAGTATGGTTTCTCTCATTCATACTCAGACTACTCTCTTTTTACTTACTGTCGTGCTGGTGTTCGTCTGAATGTCCTTGTGTATGTTGACGATCTCATCATTTCTGGTAATGATTCTGGTGCTTTGGCTTTGTTCAAACACTATCTTGGTGATTGCTTTCGTATGAAAGATCTTGGTCCTTTGAAATATTTTCTTGGTATTGAAGTTGCACGGAGTTCCGATGGGTTCTTCCTTTGTCAACGGAAGTACATTCTTGATATCATCTCTGAAGCCGGTTTACTTGGTGCTAAGCCTGCTGATACCCCCCTCGAACAGAATCACAACTTAGCTAAGACCGATGGCCCCTTGTACTCTGATGCATCTCAGTATCGCCGCCTCGTGGGGCGTCTCATTTACTTGGCTTTCACTCGCCCGAATTTGGGTTATGTGGTTCATGTTCTTGCTCAATTTATGCATGAACCTCTTCAGCGACACTGGGATGCCGCTCTTCGAGTTGTCCGCTACCTGAAAGGGTCTCCGGGGCAAGGTATTGTCTTGTCTTCTGTTTGTGACTTGCACTTAACTGCCTGGTGTGATTCTGACTGGGCCAGCTGTCCTTTGACTCGTCGCTCGGTCACTGGTTGGATTGTCTTCCTTGGTTCCTCTCCTATTTCCTGGAAGACTCGAAAACAACATACTGTTTCTCGTTCCTCTGCGGAGGCTGAGTATCGTTCCATGGCTGATGTGACCGCCGAGCTCAAATGGTTACGTTCTCTTCTTGGTAGCCTTGGTGTTTCTCATTCTGGAGCTTGCTCCCTTTTCTGTGATAGCAAGTCTGCTCTCTACATTGCCCACAACTCTGTCTTTCATGAGCGAACGAAACACATTGAGGTTGATTGTCACTACATTCGCGATGCTATTCATGCCGGTCTCGTGTCTACTGCTCATGTCCCTACTACTGAACAACTTGCTGACATTTTTACTAAAGCTCTTGGTACGAGTCAGTTTCTCTATTTGCTTGGCAAGTTGGGCATTGTTAATCCCCATGCTCCAACTTGAGGGGGGGTGTTGGGTTAGGTGTATTGTATTCATATGTTTATATTTGTATATATTACTTTGGCTTGGCCCACATCTTGTAAGACTTAGAGGCCCAATGTATAGCTAGTTTTAGGTTGTAATACAAAACTGATCTGGTAAGAGCAGCAAGACAAATATACCAAAAACCATAATTAAACTCAAATCTGCGACGACTGCCGCTGCAGTTGTGTCATGCATGTATAATGTTTCAATCTTTTCACATAAATTATCCAATTTAGAATTGAGTTTTCCCCAACATAATAATAATAAAAACAGATTATTATTGACCTGTATTCACCGACAATACCGAACCAGAGCGATAGAGCCGTGCAAATGCCGGAGGTTTATAATCTAGCCGTGTGAGAGATACATTTCCTTCACGAGTACGTTCACGGTTCACCCACTCCGCCATATACGGATACGCCGCCATGAGATTTTGCAATATTGTTGTATGGTTTATCATATAGCAATTGAGAACCCAAGAATTTGATGGTGAAAATCAATGAAATTTTAGGGTTTATCTACCAGCAGTGAAAATGCAAGAATTTGTGTGCTTGATACCCTTATCGTATCCCAGAATTAAAGGGAAAAAGATGTGGAATGAATTTGGAAGAATTCGAAATTTCGAAGTCATGGAGTCAATTACTCAGAATTGAGAGCGAGATACTCGGTGATGATCGTGAGTAGGGGTGCTAATCGAGTCGAGCAGCTCGCGAGCAACTCGAGCTCGACTCGGTCAACGCTCGGTAAAAACTCGACTCGAGTTAGCTCGGCTAGAGCTCGACTCGGCTCGAAACCTTAACGAGCACGAGTCGAGCAGGGTCCTGCTCGACTCGTTAAGCTCGCGAGCAGCTCGATAATTTTTTTTCTTAAATATTAAAATTTAAAAATTTTATTTTATTTAATAAAAAAAGTATATTAAAAACTTGGAATATATGGACCAATTTACCAAGCCCAATAAAATATTACTTTATGGTCCATAATTCATAAACTAGTAGTCTAGTACTAACTTCCCCCTAAATCCCAATTCCCCAGCCCAGCCCGAGTTTAAAAAAAGAAGAAGATATTTTTGAAAACCTAGTCCCTCACTTCCCAGTTCCCCCCAATTCCGCATCCCAGCATTCCTATGCTCCCAGCCGTCGTGTACTTGTGCTCCTAGCCTCCTCTCTTTGGAGACGCAAAAACTCATCGCCGGCACGCAGATCTCGTCATTCTCTCTCTCACTTCGGTTTCCGTTCATCACCATCACCATTCTCACCGGCACATAAGCTTATTACCGGGGAAGAAGCTCGTCACCGGCGCAAAAACCCACTGTTTTCCAGCAACTTTTTGGTGTTTTTCGACTAATATATGATTGGTACACAGGTTTTTTTTTACGGTCGTTTTTCCATTTTTTAATTTCATTTGCTAATTTCGGTTTATTATTTCGTTTTTTAATTTAGATTCGATTGTGTATTGTTGTTGGGAATGTAATATTTGTTATGTTGGATATGAATTTAGACTATTTATGTTCGATTATAATTTCGTTGCTATGTTTTATTATGAATATTTGTTACTTGTTAGCTTCATATTGTTTATTTAGTTTCGATTGTGTGTTGTGTGTTGTGTGTTCTGCTGTGGTGTGTGATGTGTGCTGTGTGCTGTGTGTTGTGTCGTGTGTGATGTGTGGTGTGTCTGTGATGCGTGGTGTGCTGCTGTGGTGTGTGTGATGTGTGGTGTATCTGTGATGCGTGGTGTGTGATGTGTGGTGTGTGGTGTGCTGCTGTGGTGTGTTGTGTATGCTGCTGTGGTGTGTGGTGTGTTGTGTATGCTGTTGTGGTGTGTGGTGAGTTGTGTTGTGTGTGCTGCTGTGTATGTGCTTTGTGGTGTATTCTTCCAATTCCCTAAAGTTGGTAATAGATTTTATTAATACTTCTATCTTGTGTCTTTTTTAAAAACAATGGAGATCCTTACTAATTTTTTGGTACATGAATGTTTGTAGGTTTGGACTTTTGGAGAAGATTGAAGTAGCATCAAACTTGTAATGGAGTATTTTATGAAGAAATATTTGGGATTTTGAATGTTTTAAAATGGTTATGCAGTAGGTTGTTTGTTATGTAAAAGACTAAGAGTTGTGTAATTGTATCTTTTGATCTTATTGTTGTTTTAGAGATAATTTTTATCCTTTGTTTGTTTAAAATAATCAAATCGTGGAAGAACTTGAATATTTTTAAAATGTTTTGGTGATTGTAGTAATTCTAATGATTTAAAAAAAATTCAAGGTAAAACCAATTGTACATCATTCACTCTTAGCGAGCATTCGAGCCGAGCTCGAGTCGAGCTTATCGAGCCTATCGAGCTCGAGTCGAGCCTATCGAGCTTGAGTCGAGCCTATCGAGCTCGAGTCGAGCCTATCGAGCTTATCGAGCTCGAGTCGAGTTGGAAAAAAAATTAATGAGCACGAGTCGAGCAAGGGCTTAACGAGCTTAACGAGTTTTCGAATCGAGTCGAGCAGGGTTTGCGAGTTTTCGAGTCGAGTCGAGCAGGGCCCTACTCGCGATCGACTCGCTCGATTAGCACCCCTAATCGTGAGTGCGTGCGAAGTGGAAGCCGGTTATTTTTCATGAAGATTTAAAAATCGTGCCTATATTAAACTGAGTGTGTGCATTTCACGTGAGTTCTTTTACAAACTTAGACGCTTTTGGTGGCCGAAATGCATAATGACTCCGAAAAGCGTCCAGATGTGCTCAATTTTATTCCCGCACCTAAATTCCACGAGGACTCTTTTAAAAGCGTAGAAGGTAAAACGTCTAAATTATCCCTATTTTCTTGTAGTGTGATGGTGGTGGTTTTAGGTGGTGGAGTGGTGGTTTTGGGTGGAGGGGTTATGGGCTGGTGGTTCTGGTGGCAAAGTGGTAGTGGTCTTGGTGACCATGGAGTTAGAGAAAGAGAAAGAATAAGTGAAACCCTTTGTGGGGTTTATCAATGTTGAGGAGTTTGGGGGTAAGCAAGGGGTAAAGGGAATGCTTGAATGGATAAAACAAACACCAAGTAAGAGAATCAGCTTAGTTGATTCCCTTTCCCTTTCTTGTAACTCACCAACCAAACGCCCCATTAGTTGCATCAAATTAAAATTAAAAATTGAAGTTGGTACACTATTCATGAATTGTTTACTAAGGAGAGAGAATGTGGACCACTTTACAAAGTCGACTTATTTATGGGAAAGTGGATAATATAATAAAAAATAAAAGCTAAATAATATCACAAATTCATATATGTGGTCGGCCACACCTATATTTATAGGTGTGGTCGGCCTATATATAAAACCCAGACTGAGAAACATAACTCATTTTGTCCCCGCACGCCTTTCACTCTTCATCTCAGTGTCTATCACTCCTCTTTTCCTCCTCTCTCCCAAATCTCCTTCTTTCTCCCCTCTCTCTCTCTCTCTCCTCTACTTAGGGGTTGGCAATGGGTGGGGTTGGGTCAAGATCAGGTTGGGTTGGCGGGTTAACGGGTTGAGAAATTAGTTAGGGTTTTTAGGTTGTTTCCAAAAATGGGTTAAATGGGTTAAACGGGTTAAAATCAGATCGAGATTTTCAACCTGACCCAACCCATTTAATTAAACGGGTTGGGTCAGGTCGACCCATTTAATTTAACGGGTTGAAAATTTCGACCCAACACATTATTAATGGGTTGGGTTCAGGTCGGGTTGGCGGGTTAGGTAATATTTTGCCAGCTCTACCTCTACTCCACTTTTTCTAACCTCACCAAATTAGCAAGTGTAGACACATAATCGTGTCTCCCCATTTAAGGATCCGATGATGAAACATATCGCAGTCATAATGATCCGACCCAAGGGGAGGCCGTCCAAAAAGTCTACCCAAATCTATTTCGAAAAAGTGTTAAAGTCCTATTTTAAAGCCCACTTAATTATTCATGATAATTAATTGTATTTTGAGCCCAACTCTTTGAAAAGCCCAATTAATTATTTAATAATAATTAATTATTTTAATTTACTAAATAAATATTTTCAAAGATATTTTTTATCGTTAAAGTCGGATTTTATCCCGTAAAATCAGATATCCGGAGTTAAAAGATAAAAGAAAATCTTTAAAACGCGTTTTTATCAAAAAGCTGTCAAAACGTGTCAAAAGCAAGGCGGTGCGCTGAGCACACCAACGTGTGTTGAGCGCACAGATGTGCGCCGAGCGCACGTGTCCTGCCACGTAAGCATGCACTAGCGCACAGCAGTGTGCCAAGCGCACAAGACTGCCACGTATACTTATGTGTCATACAGAGTCCTGCGCCAAGCGCACTGCTCTGTGTGAGACGCATCTTTTTCTTTCTTATCTTTTTTCAAAGAGCTTACCACGTGTACGCTTTCTACTGAGCATGTCGCGTCAGGCGCGCCAATCTGCGCCTGACAAGTTGTTTTGCACGTGACACGTCATCCGACGCCTTGCGCAGATTGCGCAGATGGCGCGTGAAGCGCAGATTCGTTTTCCCTATAAATATGCTTCGATTTTCTGAATTAAAAAACGTTTTTTCACACTTAAACACTTCGAACTCTACGAATATATTTACGAACCTCTCTACAAAACCTCCCTACCAAAACTCATACTTTTAGACATACAAACACATATTTTCATACATACATTCAAATCTTCCAGACATTCATACTTTCAGGCTTCACGATTGCTCGTCCCGAAAGTTGTCAATCTCGCAGACCCAAGTCACGGTATAATCCTGATGGACGTTGAATAAATTCCTATTTTTATATTGAAGTTACTAACCATTTATTTCATAATGTAGATCTTTGGTATAAAATCGTTAAACTGTATATTCTAATCCTTCTTTCTTTTTTTATTTATTTTCATACATTATTATATGTTTGCCTGATTGTTCTATACATATTATATGATTGTCCTGCTTTATTACTTTTATCACCCACAAGTTATTTTTGTTAATCAAAGACCTAAAGAATTGTTCTAATATTAATCAGATTAATTTGAACAACCTGTTAGGTTCCCAGTAAATTGATTGCCTAATAACATGTCACTAAAAATAGCCTTTTATGTGTTTCCTTAACCAACCTAGACTAAATATTTTTAGGGTGCATGAAAATATTTTATGGTTGTTCTATTGCATAAAATTTGACATGAATTGATATTTACTAAAGGCCAGCAACGGGCGACATGGTTCATTATGACCGTGTTCGTACCCTCACCCTCGAACTCAATCTTTGGTTCATTTTGACCATCTATGGAGTCAGGACAGGGAAATCTACATTGGATAAGTCCCTAATTTGTCCATACAGTTTCCTAATATCCAATTAGGTTTATGAGTCTTCTTTTAAAGACTTGTTGGCGACTTCGAAAACATTTTTTAATAAAACCTTAACAATGGAATAATCAAATATGTGCTCACACCGCGGTAGGCGAAAATAAAATCACGCCTACAGCGCTCAAAAGCTAAGCAAAAAACACCAACACTGAGTATTCACGCTTGAAAAACAACCCCTAGATTTCTCATTTTTAGGCACGAATCTTCAAGAATCTGGCATCTTCATTTGATAGAGAGTTGGAGAATTGTTTCATTTCTCTACTCTTAAACCTCTGAATTTCCTCCAATCTAAGAAAACCGCCATTGTTGGAGCAGAGGATGAAAGAGAAGGGCGAAGAAGGCGTATAAGAGAGGAAGGTGCAGTAACAACTAACAACACTTTTTCTTGGGTTTTTTAATACTAACATCTACAGTTGAAGAGAGGAGTAATGGACGGATGCAGTGGTGTAGTACAGCAGTACTAGTAGAAATGAGCTGGGGAATTCTACTTGAAAACAAAACTACAAATTAATATTCGTAATCAATAATTATCATAGACTAGAAGTACGTTATACTTTCTAAAATGAAATTCTAAAGAGAGAAATCACATGAGCCTATGGTGGAGTACTGCTTTCAATTAACTTAGACATCTACAATTGGATAACAATAAATCCCTTCAACTGGCTTTTTAATACTTCCTTCCTTTTGTTTTACATGTTACACTTTGACATTTTACACTATTCACAAATTTCACTTTGACCATCGTTTGTGATTTATACGTGAATAAAAATATAGTCATGTGATATCTTGTTAGATTCGCCTTAATATGTACTTTTTATAATTTTTACAAATACAAAATTAGAGATATATGTCCTCAAAGTTTTGCATTGACATGCGTAAAAAGTGAAAGTGTAACATGTAAAAAAAACGGAGGATGTATCATATTTCTTTGAGCTCTTAAAAAATTTAAACAAAGAGAGAAAGGGGAGACAAATGCATAATAAGATACGGAAGTCAAGTGTCATATGCCAGTAGTACTTACTAGAGAAGAGGGATTGCTCTATAACTGGCCACCCAAATGTCGATATGAATTATTAATGGAGAAGAGTTGAAAAGTAACCCCAATTGTACATAAAAGTAACCTTAATTATTGTTCATAAAAGTAACCCTAATTGTTCATAAAATTAACTCCATTTCATTAACTACAGTAACCTCATTTAATCATACGACGACCCTATTTATTTATATGAGTAATCTCAATTGTTCACAAAAGTAACCCCATTTCTTCATACAAGTAACCTCATTCGTTCATAAGAGTACCCCTATTTAATCATACGAGTAACTCCTATTAATCATAAAGGTAAACTCATTTATTCATACGAGTAACCCTATTTATTAATACACATTCATTCAAACGAGTAACCTTATTCATTCATAAGAGTAAACTGATTAGTTTGATCCTATGAGTAACCTATTTTAATCACATGAGTAACCTAGTTTAATCTTATGAGTAACCTAGTTTAATTACATGAGTAACCTAGATTAATCTTATAAGTAACCTCATTTATTCATACCAGTAACTCAATTTAATCATATGAGTAACTTCATTTTCACATAAGTAATCCCATTTTCACATAAGTAACCCATTTTGTTTATAAGAGTAACCACTTCTATTGTTAATACGTGTAACCTTAAAATATATATAAGTAACCTCATTTACTTTTTACAGTAAACTCATCTAGTTTTTGGAGTAACCTTGTTTAATCCTATGAGTAACCTATTTCAATCATACAAATAATCTAGTTTAATCTTATGAGTAATCTCATTTATTCATACTAGTAACCTCATTCATTCATATCAGTAATCCCAATTGTTTACAAAAGTGACCCCCATTTATCAATACGAGTAACGTTATCTATTTATAAGAGTAACTCAAAATGTTCACAAAAACAACCATCATTTATCAATACGAGTAACCTTATCTATTCATACGAGTCACCCCATTTCTTCATATGAGTAACCTCACTTAATCATATAACAACCCTATTTGATCATACGAGTAACTCCAATTATTCACAAAAGTAACATCATTTATTCTTACGAGTAACCTCATTCGTTCACATGAGTAACCTCATTCGTTCACACGACAACCCTGTTTAATCATACGAGTAACCCAATTGTTCACAAAAGTAACCTGATTTCTTCATACGAGTAACCTCATTCGTTCATAAGAGTAAACTGATCAGTATTCCCTTTTGTTAGAAAAGTAACCACATTTATTTATAGCAGTGACACCCTCTTATTGTTAAGAGTAACCACATATTCATACAAGTAACTTCATCTGCTCATAAGAGTAACTCCATTTATTCATAAACGTTTGTGCACAAGGGTCAACTTCAAAAGACCATATCTCACAGTACACTCAATATCTTTGGAAAATTCAAGTTGGAGATGAAAATTTGGCCCGATCAAAATCTCGATTGCAATGAGAAACGAGTGAGATATTACCTTTTGAAAATAAGATGGCTGACTGACAAACACGCACGCGCAACCACACCTATACTTATAGGTGTGGCCAGCCATACGCAAGACGCGTTGAAATAATATTTTTAATTAGTAAACCCATACGAAATAAGGAAATGAGAATTTTATTTGGGACCGATATAAATGGAATGATGAAAACTCTATTTAGAGAGGGGGTATTACATAGTATAGGCTAGCTCGCAAGTGGATTATAGAAAATATGACATCTGCCAAAAAAACATGAATAATTGAAGATGAAAGAGACTGTTCATCTCAAAAAGACCAATACGAATTTAGGACTGCAGATCACGCGGTCTACTCTACTAGTATGATTATATACACTGTACTCCATTCACAAACTCTCCTAACACCCTTCAATTTCGAAAGTTCATAAATAATATACACACTAAAATTAGTGCTACCTGAACATACACCTTTTTCACAGCATTGCTTTAATTTCCTCCCTTTCAAAGCTCCAATGAAACATCTTTTTCTTCATCAATCTCCACTCATTTATTTCTTGTGTGTATGTATGGGTGTATATATTGGGTTGTATAAAGTACTGTTTTAATTTGAAAGTTTTTATACAGCTTTGAACTGAAGTTTTATTAATTAGCAAGTGCTGTCTTTTATGAAGCAGAGGTGGGTATGGGCAGTCGCATGATAATGATGTTAAAAATGACGATTTTTATTTAAAAAATTTGCATTTTATGATACTCTGGGTTGGCCAAAAACGTACTCTTCTCACACTTGCATGTGTGCGTGATAAATTTTGAAAGCATGCGCAACCAACCAAACCAAATAACCATATATATTTCTGACCCAAAAAAACAATTAACCATTCCCGTATGAATGTTTCTTGCAGGGTTGAACCGCTCATCGGTCTAAACAATGGAAGCCTGTTTAGAAAAGTGGGGTACTCACATATTTTTTGCTTCTCTTTAGACTTAGACTTGACTTCTAGCTTAACTATTTCCCCTGAACTTATTCATAATAATGCATATTAATGTTTGAGTGCATGGTTGATACACATTGTGTTCTTCACTTGTCTCGAGGCTTATATGAGGTGGTCCATGGTGGTAAAGTGGTAGTGCACCTTAGATATCAATGATTCGCATTGAAGGTCAAATTTATGTGTTCAAATAATGTCATTGTGTTGGTGCATGGTTGATGCACACCAGAGGCAAATTCAGAAAAATTATTTTGTAGGGTTACAACGTAATTATTAAATTTTATTAGAGTTAAATGGTCAATTTTAAAAATATTTTTCAATAAAATAAATCAATTTAAAAAATTAAATTTTATGATTTTACCAATTCAAGTGGGGTCAAGTAACCCCACTTCTTATATGGTAGATCCGTTACTGGTGCACACTGTATTTGACGAACTTATGTTGTCTTTCTTTTTCTACCTAGCTATTGATAGGTATAACATGGAGAATTCGTAATGTAGATGGATATGGTTTCAAATTTTATAAAATCTTACTCTATAATTTAATTAATTAATCAATTTAGAATTCACACTTTTATTGCGTAATAATTGTAAAATTTTAAAAATATTAATACATTGAAACACATCTTATATTTAAAGCAATATTTGTGAAACACTACCTATTAATTTTCACTTTTGGAAAGCAACTACCTAATGAATTTTTTTTTCTTCCAACCCCTAATTTCTTCCTAGTGGGAACACAAATTTGTTCATATCGTGGCCAAACTTTAACCATTCTTATACAACATTCATGAATTCTAATACAACATTTATGCAATATTTATAGTTTTATATACAATATTTGATATTCATTGTACAACACTATTAATACTGAAAAACACAAAGTTTTATTTACTTTTATCTTATTTATTTTTTAAAAAACTTACTTCATTTATTTACCAATTGGTCATCATTTATTTACAAAAATGCCAATGGGAGGATTTAGGCATTCCTCTAAAATGAGTACTCTAAGTTATAGATGTTTCAATATGATTTATAATCTGAGTCTTACATATGAGAAAAAAAGTACATATTAGAATATAAAAAAACCTGTGTTTTTGTACTTATTTCTACCATATCTAATTTCTATGTTTGCCAACACATAATATATACCATTAATATTTGTAAATTGTTCAAGTAAAAATAATAAAAAATTAATATTTTAAATATATATATTGAGATAGTCGGGCAGGGTCGTCTTAAACTTATCGGAGGCCCTGTTCTAATATCTAAAATTGGGCCCCTACTATAAAAAAAGGTGCAATTTTCATAAGAAATTACTTCGATATAAATCATGTTACTACAATATGTTTATTAAAAGTGCAAAAAGGAGTAAAGGACTAAACAACTTGGCAATTGAATCTTAAAAGTACAAAACTACAAATGAACAATACTTCAATTTGTTAAAATCCACTGCTGTCATTAGCAAATACTGAATAAGTTAAAAGATAATAAAAGAATATTAAAGATTCTCCTTTCTACAACATTAAAAAATTTGCCAGGTTCACATAAAATTATATGAGGATTCATCCATTCAAGAACACAATTATTAATTTACATTAAAGAATTACAAACACGTCTACCATTAATTTACATTAAAGAATTAGAAACAAAGAAGCATTTACGTCTTACTCTTACGAATGTCATCAGGTATGATGAGTGAAGAGTGGTTTGATGAATTCTTCCTTAGACTTTTGTCCTTCAGTGGCGCATCAGCCCACACCCAACAATTCTTCTTTCCCCAAATCCCAAATTAGGTGGGGAAATTTAATTCAATGTTAATTCGAAAATTCGAAAAAAATTCCCCGAATTCAATGATACTTCCCCAAATTCGAAATTACGTTGGGTTATCTTTGTCTCAGAAAAAATCCAAAAATTATTTTCTGTGATTTTTGATGAAAACTTGGTCAAAGAAAAATAAACGGATATGGAATGTTTTAACAAATTTTTGGGAATCGCAAAGGCAAGAGTATTAAGAGGAGAGAGAGAATCTGAAAACCTGTTACTACCATTTTTAGATGTCAAGTAACATTTATTGTGGTACATTGAATTAAACCTCAAAAGGTTTAATTTCGCTTTAACATAAAGGCCCAACATAAGCATAAGGCCCATTGGGCTAAGTCAATAGAAGTCAAGATCAATAAAGGAAGACCATCAAGATTATCAAGAGATGAAAGTCAAGGGTAGTACAGGAACAAACAATCAGAGGACAATCATGAGCAGTTCAACAAAAAGACACATGCGCATTAAAAGGCAACAGTTATTCAGTGCTAGAAAACGGTTGAAGTTTGAATCAAATATAATTCAAACATTTTTCCTCCCTAGCATGTATGGAAGTTATATGTGATGTTTCTCTATATATAGAGAGATCATTATCAAGCAAACAACGACGAACAATCAATCAAACTGCATTTCTTCTTTCGCTAGCGTAACTTAGCGTTAGCATAGTTCAACGCCCTTCTGGGGTTATAGTTTAGTTCTTTAGACATAGAACATGTTCTGGCGCCAAGGTCTCTAATTCTCCGATTGAAGCAAGGAACCATGGAGGTAATCGCCTTCGTGTCTCCCCTTTAGTTGTCCAGCCTGGCTTATCCTTTTGTGTGTTGTAAAATCCATCTCGAAGTTTGTGGCATGTATGGGAATGTTATACTGTAATCAAAAGATTAATTATTGTTTTATCTATTTATTGCTTTTCGCCTGAAATTATTTTGTTGTAGTTTGATCATTAATTAAATTACGACAGAGTACGTTAGTAAGGTTTTATCTAATTAAAATCGGTAACCCCCAGGGACTAAGTCTCCTAAGGCATTCAATACTAAACTATTGGGTGTCCATTGACTTGTTTGAAACAACAAGTTTTTTTGGCGACCACAGTGGGAGGAGAAGATTCATAATCAAATTGTGAAATTTCTTCTTCATACTTTTTTTTAAAAACTAACAGTAGATTACAGTTATTGTTGTTTTTATTAAAAATGCCGGAAACACATTCTAAGAAGAATAAAGAAGTTGCTCAGGATGAACCAAGTTTCCACAACATGGAAACTAGTTCTTCAATCCCTCCAAAGACAAGGGTGCATGGTAACAATGGTGAACCAATTTATCATGGTCATAAAGAGTCAGTTGGAGATACCCCACAAAGGGATAGCTCATCTCCAAGTAGTATTGGTCGTGGACTTATACACCAAATGTATGGAAAATTCACGGAGGTAGTAAGGAATTTGCTATTAGAAGCCAGAGAGAGTCAGAGACAACAATTTGACTCTAACTACAGAATTCTAGCCCATGAGTCTGCCAGAGTCTTTACGGATATCCTTCAAAGGATAAGTGAAGAGAATAAAGATATTAACTCTAGGCAACTTGATAGGATACTTGTAGATATCAATGATACTATGAGTGAAACTTTCACGACAATGTCCAAGTCTCTTGCTACTGAGGTAGTTACTCGCCTAGAACCACTAGTCGAAAAACATTATCAGTTAAATGAGAAACTAATTAAGGCCTTAGAAGAGGTCCCGTTAAATAGAGCAAGGGGATGTTGTGGCACAGCGCCAGACGTTCCTCCAATAGGTTACCCTCCAAGGGTACATTTCTCCCATCCTGAAACTAGGGACCCACTTATCTCAAGCGATCCACAAACTTCCTCCCATGTGCATCAAATAAGGGCAATACCCATGAGCCATGGAGAGGGTAATCATGGAAATCTTAGGAGAAATGATGGAATGGCAGCAAGCGTGGAGCCAGGCTGGCACCAGGCTTCAGGACATCATCAACCTTCGCTTTCGATGGGTGGTGGACAAGTTGGTGACAACACACACCAACCTGGACCATCACAAGGAGGACAGAGGCAAGGCACTTTTGTTGCAAACAACAATAATACACCATATGCATATACGCCTCCTAACCAACCAACTATGGTTGGTGATCCTTCTACACCTTATGCTTATATACCTCCTAACCAACCAACTATGGCTGGTACGCCTCATTATGGGAATATTCCAGGATTTGGTCAGCCCCAAGCTCCATTTGCTCAAGCAACTAGTGCTTATCATCAAGGGGTGCCCACAAATGGACATACATTTCCACCACAAATGGTACAAGGAGCAGCCAATCCTACCTTCATGCACAACCAGGAGATCCCTATGGGAGGTTATCAAAATCAACCTTTCAATCATAATCCTAACCTTGCATATGATCATGCAGGAAACATGGGATATGGGAATATGGGATACCCAGGAAGGCATCGGGATCCATTGGTACAGGTCGAGGCACTAGTCCAAAGATTAGTAGGTGATACCTCTAGGAGAAATCAGAGGCAAATAGATCAAAAACCTTACCCTGAATGGATTGATAGAGCAAATCCATTTCCTAGAACGTTTAAGATACCTGACTTTACCTTGTTCTCCGGAAATGATAGAGTTTCTGCTGAAGAACACTTAGTTAGGTTCAATTGTCAGTGTAAATAAGCAGTTGACAATGATTTCTTAAAACTTAGGATGTTTTCCATGTCTCTTACTGAGACTGCTTTTTGGTGGTATACTAATTTACCACCCAACTCCATTCACTCATGGCAGGACATGCAGGTGCAATTTACAAATCATTTTGCACGCACTGAACCAGGAGTAACCCTAAGTGATCTGGCCAGAATCCAACAGAAGTTAGGAGAGTCTGTGGAAGACTACCTATCTAGATTCAAGATGGCTAAGATTAGGTGTCATGTTAGCATTCCTGAAAGAGAATTTGTACAAATGGCTCAAGAAGGAATGTTAATTCAGTTTAGAAAGAGGTTTGATGGTCATGCCTTTGGCGATTTTGTTGAATTAGCAGAATTAGCCATAAGATATGAGAGAAACCTACAAGCTGAAAGTGCAGCAAGGCACCAAAGTTTCTTTGCCCATAATAAGGAGCCCTTCCACTTTGAGACTACACAAGAAGTGGACGTGGCATAAATCATTCATGGAGTACCTTATAAATGTTCTCCTTTAGAGAAGAAAGAGTTTCTGGCTCCAAAAGATATGAAATCTGGACAAAAGAGGACATATACTTTTAATGCCAAGAAAGCTAATTCTATCTTTGACTGGTTATTATCTAACAAAAAGAGAAAAATGGTAGGGAGACATAAAGTAAGAACTGCTGAAGAAGTTAAGGGTAAAAAATACTGTAAATGGCATGATGCAGTAACTCATGATACTTCTGAATGCATTGTTTTTAGAAATAAGATCCAGGATGAAATTGATAAGAAAAATATCATGTTTCCTGATGACGAAGATGTGAATGTAGTTGGAATGGATGAACCATTTGAACTTTTATGTGGTATGGTAGAGGCTAATAGTGCATATACTGTCACCTTGCAGGCATCTCAAGCTACTGAAATAGGTAACCAGCTCTTCAACAAATTGCTTGATGAAGGAGTCTTGGTTATGCCAAAAATAGCCAATGAAGAAGGGTTGGAGGACATGTGCAGATGGCATATGAATGGGTCACATACGAAAGACCAGTGCCAAGTGTTCTGATGATTTCTGACTAGGCAATTAAATCTCAAAAGATTGGTTGTCTCATAAATGGAGCAATATGCCATGGAGCTAGAACAATATAAGGCTAACTTAGCCAAAGCTAAGGCGCCTGCTAAGTCCAACCCAACTCCAAACCCGGTGATGCATGAGGAAAGAGCTAAAACCTATAAGGAGGCTGCTCGAAAACTCCCATTGCAGACTAGGGCAATAGAAGGGTTGAAGGCTCTGAGGCAGAAAATGTGCTCACAGTGTGCAGACAGGCTAACCTTTGAAATGGTTAGAACTCAGATCATTCCAAATGATCCTGCCTATGTGCCTGCTTATCAGCGTCCATTCCAGAAAAGGTCCAGAAGTCAAGGACCAAGAAAATATGATAGCCCCAGTTCAGGCCCTTCCTCAAAAGGAAAAGAAAGGGAGCCAAGTCAAAACCATGTGCCTAAAATTCTTAAAAGAAGGGTGAAGTCCCATGGGGACCAAGGGGAGGTAAAAATCAAACCAGCAGTTAAGCCATTACCACTACAAGATGTCCAAAACTTACCTAAAAGTAGGACATCAAAGATGAAAAAGCTAAGTGTAAAAGCTGCTGCAGCAAGGGCTCAAATTAGAACTAAAAATGTGCAGGAATCCTTTATTGCAAATATAAGAATTGATGAAGAGGCACTACAAGCTGGCATCACTAAATTGTTACCTTTGGAGGATGAACAATGCGGTGCATCATCTACAAAGAATGATGGCCAACAACCTCAAGGAGGTGACTCTCTTATGAAAGAGATACCAGGAAATGGCTTTAATGAGGATTATGATTCAGAGTTTGGATTTGAGGATTTAGACTTATTGGTGTCAGACAGTGACTTGATGTTGGATGGAGACCCACTGATGAATGAGCCTCAAACAGAAATGGAAGAGAGCCAAAACGTGCAGTGTAATGTGGTCATGCTACCAACAGAGTTTAAAAAGTCAGAAGACCAACACCACATCATGGGCAAATGAAGTTGACAAAGAAGAGAGGGCAGGTAAATTTAAAGTTACTTCTTCCCGAAGCTTATCATCTTATTTAAATGCACCTCATAAGAAAGTGCCTAACAAGACATCTCTAAAAGCTAACATAGAGAAATTAATCACAGATAAAATCTTTAGGTCAGTTGATGTTGATAATAAGCACACTAAAGCTTTATTTCTAAATGTTGATTTTAAGGGAGTTCGTTTAGGCAAAGTATTGGTAGACACTGGAGCTACTGTTAATATTATGCCACTCTCTGTGTTTAGAAAGCTAGGAAAAACTAGCAAGGATTTGCATAATATACAAATCAATATAACTGGTTTTTCTGGTTTGTCAGAAAAAGTGGAAGGAATGGCTATCCTAAATATTAGATTAGGAACTAAAACTAGCTATACTGGTTTCTTCATAGTCGAAAGTGACACTAATTATAATGCAATATTAGGAAGAGACTGGTTACATCATAACTATGCTATTCCATCATCACTCCACCAAGTCTTAATTTTGTGGAATGGTGACACTTATGAAATGGTTCAAACAGATGAGGAAGCTTGTCTAATTACATTTCCTGATTCTATTTTTATTAGGGACTCTCTAAAGTCAGTTCCTACTATCAAAATTGAGGTTGCTCTACAACTTGAGTCACTGTATGTTGCTCAACTTTATTTGAAACTGAATCCTTTGAAGAGGAGGATGAAAAAGTATGGGCAAAAAGTGAGGATATTAGACAGGAAGTTCATGATCCACTAGATAAATAAATTTAGGGGACAATGAAAATCCACGTGTTACTTACATAAGTAAGCTCCTCACTAATCAAGAAAAACAGGAAATAATAAAAGATTCTAAAAGAATTTAAAGACTGTTTTCCATGGGAACATCATGAAATGCCTGGCATTGATAGGCAAATAGTAGAGCATAAACTACCTATCAAAGACGGATTCAAACCTGTGGCACAAAGTCCTAGGAGATTGGCGCCTGAACTAACAAATCCTATACAAGAGGAGATAAACAAACTCCTCAAGACAAAATTCATATGGCCTTGCCAATATGCTGACTGGATCTCCAATATAGTTCCAGTAGTTAAGAAAAATGGCAAAATACGAATCTGCATTGACTTTAGGGATCTAAATAAAGCAACACCTAAAGATCAATACCCCATGCCAGTAGCTGATCTCCTAATAGATGCAGCATCAAGATATGAATACATATCTTTTATGGATGGTTATGCAGGATATCACCAGTTATGGATTGCACATGAGGACTGTAACAAAACAGCCTTTAGATGTCCAAAGTCATTAGGCTTGTCTGAATATGTGGCCATGCCATTTAGATTAAAAAATGCTGGAGCCACATACCAACGAGCAATGGACGCAATCTTTAAGGACATGATTGGTAAAATCATGGAAGTTTATGTGGATGACATACTTGTAAAGTCAAATGACTTTTTAGGACATAAAGAGCATTTGGTTAAGTCATTCACCAGAATGAGAGAATATCACCTAAAAATGAATCCACTCAAATGTGCATTTGGAGTTAAAGCTAGTAACTTTTTAGGATTCCTCATTCACAAAAATGGAATGGAAATTGACCAAAACAAGGCAAAGGCAGTATTGGCAGCCAAGCCACCTTCTAATAAGAAGGAATTGCAAAGATTCCTTGGACATGTCAATTATGTTAGAAGATTCATGGCTAATTTAGCTGGAAAGACTAAAAAGTTTTCACCTCTACTAAGATTAAAATATGAATCTGAATTCAAATGGGAAGAGGAGCATCAAAAGGCCTTTGACCAAATCAAACATGATTTGGCAAGTCCACCTGTATTGATCCCTCCAAGGCAAAATGGAAAACCATTAAGGTTGTATCTGTCTGCCTGTGAAGATTCCATTGGTAGTCTCCTTACTCAAGAAAATGAAAAGGGACATGAGCAGGCCATATTCTATCTAAGTAGAATCCTGCATGATACAGAAAAAAGGTTTAATGGTGTTTGTATTTATATGATGCATCAATTAAACTCATACATTATTTCATGGCTTTCACAGTTGAAGTAGTATCTCCAACAGATGTCATTAAGTATATGATATCTCAACCTTTTATAAAAAGAAGGTTAAGCAAATGGAGTTTACATCTATTGCAATTTGACCTTGTATATGTGCCACAAAAGGCAGTAAAAGGTCAAGCTCTAGCTGATTTCTTAGCAACTCATCCTTGCTGTGACTCAGGAATCATTGATGAAGATGTCCTTCCATGGGTCTTATTCTTTGATGGGTCCAACACTAGAGAAACAAAGAGAGCCGGGATATATTTTTATCTCATGGCAAGATCCCAACTAAACTAGTAGTCACCCTCAAAGGTCCATGTACCAACAATAGAGCTGAATATGAAGCTTTATTAATTGGATTGGAGATGATGCTAGAATTGGGAGCTAAGAGAGCAAGGATATATGGGGATTCCCAGTTGGTCATTTACCAAATGAATGAAGAATTCAAGAGTATATCATCGGTATCACAGGAGTGTGGCAAGAAAGCACAGAAGTTGTCTAAACAATTTAAGGAAATCACTTTCATACACATTCCTAGAGAAGAAAACAAAGTAGCAGATCAGCTGTCCCAAATAGCTTCTGCTAGAGAGGAGATACCTTCACAAAATGAAGATATCATTCTCCAAGAGAAGATCCTAGAGCCTCTCAGTGAAACTAATAAGGAAGGATTAAATAATATATTGGAAGTCTATAGGATTTCAATATTAAGAGAAGAAAAGGACTGGAGAGATGAGATTATCCAGTATCTCCAGGACCCAACTGGGACAAAATGCCAAATAGAGTCAAAATGGCAGCGACTAAGTTCTATATACAATTTGGTGAACTACACAGAAAGGATCCAGAAGGATTACTTTTAAGATGTGTGGATGCTGGAGAAGCTTTAACTCTCATGGCAGAGATTCACCAAGGGTTATGTGGAGCTCATCAAAATGGCCTAAAGATGAGATGGCTGTTACACGAGCATGGTTTCTATTGGCCCACCACGAGAAAGGATTGTATAGATTATGCTAAAGGTTGCAAAAGATGTTAGAAATTTGGACCTATAAGTAGGGCACCAGCTTCAGAGCTTAAGTACATTCTTAAACCTTGGCCCTTCAGAGGATGGGCAGTAGATGCCATAGGGGAAATCAACCCTGCATCTTCTAAGAAGCATTCATACATCCTAGTGGTGACTGATTATTTCACCAAATGGGTGGAGGCTCAGGCTTTCAACAAGATCAATACCCAGGTTGTAATAAATTTCTTGGAAGAAACAATCTTTACAAGATTTGGAATTCCAGAAACTATCAACTTTGATCAGGCCACAATCTTTAGGAATCCTGACCTACTGGATTACCTTAATCAGTTTGGGATCACTAAGTTGCATTCAACACCTTACTATGCTCAAGCAAATGACACTAGTAGAATAATTGCTTATTGCTGTGGTCATTAAGTGGCCTATTGCGGCGGTTTTGGCCGCGCAGCAATTAAGGGCGTAGCAATAGGTAATTAACCTATTGCTGCGCTTTTTGACCGCAGCAATATGACAAGATATTGCTGCGGTTCCTGGCCAAAACCGCAGCAATATGTTACACCTATTGCTGCGGTTGTGGCCCAAAACCGCAGCAATATGTACTGGTACAAGTAAAAAAAAATTTTTTTTTGCTCTTTTCCATCAAATTTTAAAGAAAATAAAATCACAATAAAAAAAATTGTTAGGTCCTGTCCTCTTGTGGTACCGCAAGTCTGCTACCCCCAAGTTCATTGTAGCAAGGAAGAATAAGGTTTTACTGGCCAAAATAATATCACCAAATATTATCAAAATAACATCACCAAAATATTATCAAAAATAATGTAAATTAATCGACAACTTATAATAAAATAAAATAAAAAACTAAAAGACGAAAAAATCAAATCTGGAATTAAATGAAATAACAAAAAAATTCCAGATCTGGTGAAATTACATGAAAATTACATGAAAATTGAAAAAAAAATATGGAAAACGAAATTACACAAAAAAAACTAACAAATTAAACTTAAAACGAAGAAACAAAATCTTGAACGAAACTTAAAAATCTAGACGGAGAACTTGAACGAAACTCGAATGAAGCCGGCGAGTGAAGAGAAATTGTAACAAATCTTAACCGAAGCCGGTGAGTGAGACGCGTGCAACGGCGAGTGAAACGCGAGGGATGGCGAATGGTTGTGTTCATCGTGAGTGACGAGCACGGTACTTCTTGCGGTCGAGGATGGCGAGTCGAGGATGGCGATCTAAACAGTCGAACGACTGATGAAGAAGAACGGTGAAGGCGGCACACATCGAACGGCTGATGAAGAATGACGAAGGCTCGAGGAGAGGGAAGGAGATTTGAAGGAGGAGAGAGATATGAGTGAAATGAAGAGAAAAACGGCTGAAAAGAAGAGAGCTGAAATGTGGGAGTGTCCCAAACCCTAGCGCCTCTTATATGAAATAAATGGGGATATTGCTGCGGTTTTTTATAAAAACCGCAGCAATATATTAAAATATTACTTTTTTAATATATTGCTGCGGTTCTTGCCAGAAACCGCAGCAATATGTCTGGTCAAAAAGTCAACTTTTTTTCAAAATTTTTCCCGTTAAAACCATATTGCTGCGGTTTTTGGCCGAAACCGCAACAATATCTTTATTTTATATTTTACCTTTTCTTTTTACGTGATATATTGCTGCGTATGGGTAAAACCGCAGCAATAAGCAATTATTCTACTAGTGTGGTCAAGCTGAAGCTACCAATAAGATCATAGTAAAGGGGATCTCAAAGCTAATAGATAACAATCTAAGAAAATGGGATGAGCTGCTACTATATGCTATATGGACCTACAAGACCTCTAAAAGGGAAGCAACAGGAGTTACTCCTTTTAACTTAGTTTATGGACACACTCCAGTGATCTCAGCTGAAGTGAATGTAAAATCATCAAGGGTAGCCCAACAAATGGGATTATCAGGAGATGACTATTCACAGGCGATGAACTTTGAAGTTATGGATGCTCTAGAGGCTAATTAAGGAAGAAGCTTTAGCCAAAAGGAGAATCCACAAAGAAAAGGTTGCTAGGGCCTACAACAAAAAGGTAGTGCCTAAAGAATTCCAGGAGAATGATAAGGTTTGGAAAATGCATCTGCCAGAAGCAGCTTACAAAGATCCATAATTAGGGAAATGGTCACCTAAGTGGCAATGTCCCTTTATCATTCATAAGAAAATGTCTGGAAATGCATACATATTAAAGGATATAGATGACAACATAAAATATAGAGCCTTGAATGGAAATTTTCTAAAGAAATATCATCCATCTGTATGAGAACAACATGATCCTGTGTTTCAACAAAAACATGCAGAACTGTTCCAAACAGCAAGGGATCATTAAAATTACAATATGACTATAATGTTATGTCCTAAACATTCCAACATTGTCTAACAGCTAAACTAAGGTCTTTAATGGCTGACCAAGCATTACAAAGTTTTTCCTTCTGGAGAATCAGGCCTTGCTGAACAACCATATCATTGAACATCTCTTGCCTCAAATTAGCAAGCTTGGTTCGTCCTTGGTGTAGCTTCTTCTCTTCAGTATCAATGGAGTTCTGAAGTGAAGACTTCTCATTGATAATGTTGATCTCCTCTTTATTGATCTCAGCCAGGCGATTCTGTAGAGATTGCCTTTCCTCAGAAAGAAGCTTCAGTTTCTGATTAAAAGAACTCAAAGAATCTTGAATCTGTTTACTGAAGTTTTTGATGGATTTGACTTGAGCTTCCAAAGAAGTTTCCTCTTCCTGAAGTTTTTGAGCTGAGAACTTTGGAGATTGAACTCTTGTTTCAGCATCACATTGTTGAAGAAAAAGAGTCTCTTTAACATAATCAAGGCAGGGTATCCAATACTCAAAACCTTGAGAAATTAGGGACTCCAAGATCTGCTTAAGTCTCTGTGCAGAAGCTTGATCATAAGGGTTATCTGTTAAGGTCAAGCAGAGGTCCCAAATCTTGTCTTCTTGTTTTTTATGTTCAGGAGACTTGTCACTGAAAGAATGATCCTTGCTAGCAGAGGTAGGTTGATTCCTTACAATGATGACTATTTGCAAATTAATATTTTTCCCGCCATCAGACTCTTTCATCACACTTGCTTCTTGAGTGCTTCCCTCTGCATCATAAAGAAGAGAAGCCAAGTTAGCAAGAGAGTGAAGTCAGGTATCATGAGGACATGGACTCGTATAGAGGAAGTCTAAAATGAATTCATGAGGAAAGAAAGGCAGACCAGTCTAAGAAGTAGATGGTGAAGTTGATGAAGAACCTTTGCACACAGAGGTAATCACAAGCTCAGTATTGCTCCTTAAAGGGGTTACCTCTAATGGAATAACATCTTTTGGAGCTTCACTCCCAGCAGTAGAAGATATTGCCTCAACATTTGTTGAATCAGCATTTGAGCTTGGAACTTCAACATCTAAAGGACTTGGCTCAAAGGAATCTTCATTAAACTGATGAAATAAGTCCTCATCGGGAGATTCCACATGGAGATGATCAACTTCTTCCAACTGATGGGCAGTACTTCCGTCCAAAGGGGAAGTAGCCACATGCTCCAACTGAAGGGCAGCATGACTTGAAGGAAAAGTGGGATGATTGATGACAGATTCATCAACAGAACCACCCTTTGAATTTAATTCTGGGTCAGCCACCTTGGAAGTATCTCCTGAAGGGTGGCTGGCAGAGCCAAGAGGTGATAAATTCTCAGAAGAAGGATCACTGGTAGTCTTGGGCTCAATGTCATCAACACCAGAAGGACCTAAGATAAAAGAGTCAATATTCCAAATAAAAGAGTGAAACTTCTTACAAAAAGAGTAAAGATGGTGTTCATACCTCATTTGACTCTTGGAAGTTTCCTTTTAGGAAAAATTTGAGATATGGGCTTAGCATCATCTTCATCAGAAGAGATTACATACTGCTGTACCTCAGAAGAAGCTTGCAACTTAGGGCGTTTCCTACTGGAATGTATCAAAGGTTTGGAGGCAGAGAGGCAACTATAATCTCTCTTTTTTGTAGCTCTCTTGAGAGGTTCAAGTTGCTCCACTGACCCCATGGGTTGAGTCACTAATGCATAATTGGCCTAAAGTATCACCCTAAAAGTGTTACTTAAAGGCTTAAAAGTGTTGTTTTAGGCAATAGGTAACAGTTTTATAAGTGAAACATCTGCCCGTGCTACCTATGCTCTAAGGTAACACTTTCCCATGCTAATGTTTCACTTTCTCAAGTGTTACTCAAAATTCTCTAATGTAACACTTTTTTAAAACTAATGTAACATTTTCATAGTGTTACTCATAATTTTTTATGTAACATTTTTTCATCTATAGTAGCAATTTCAATGTCATCTCTTGAATTATAGTAACACTTTATTAGATATTATGTATCATTTTAAGTCAGCATATGTAACACTTAGATATTTGGCAATACTTTTTATTAGCTAGTTTTATAGTTACACTTCTATTTCACATGTTTTATAGTAACATTTTTTAATTTGTCGGCACATATATAATGATAATAATACTAAACCTTACAAACGTAATAAACAAAGAGTAAATAGAATGATATTATAGATATAAATGAGTACAATACTCAACAGACATTGTAAAGAATAAGACAAAGAGTAGTATACATCAACTGAAAACATATTATTACGTTCAAAATATATATAATTGATCTGAAAATCTAGTCATAATATATATAACTCTCCCAAAATAAACCTAAATTAATCTTAAGATCCTTTCTTTCTTTCTTTTGTCTTCAATTTCATTGCCCTATCCATGCATGCATGTTTCCCGAAGCATATGCCTACTTGCTACTCTAATCCATTATCTTCGTCATCCTGCAGTAAGAACAAAAAAATAAATAAGAATCTTCAAAGTCTTAAATGATAACAGGTCTAGTGATATACTTGGTGTAAAAAGAAAAACAATTGCAAGTGCTTATTATTATTGTTTAAGTCAAAGTGAGAAGGGGAACTACATTCTATCGGGGATTGCAGCTAATATATCAAATGTGTATGTTCAGTGTCGCAAAACATTTTAAAATAATCTATGCTTATGAAAATAGATGCAACACCAATTTACTTTCTCATGCTTGAGGAGGTTTCTAATTGATTCTTTTGATGACAAAATTCACAGCTATTCAAAATATTAAGTTGCACATTTACAAAGAACTAAGAGCTGCAGAAGACAAGTTCACATCACCGTTGGCAAGTATATCCTGATCTTTGAGTGTCAAAACAACTGCACCCCCTTCCAAAACTTTGTCAATCCCATGAAGGACCTTGACTCCCGCAAAGCATCTGCAGAGGAATTCGAACAGCAAAAATTAGCATAGATTCATAAGCCTTTTCTGAATACTTTAGAGATCATTAGGCCACCAGAAAAATATTCAAGCTCAATAAAAGAAAGGACAAACCTACTGCATTTGAAATATACATACCTGTGTTTTCTTTGGAAAATTCATTGATGTCTTCAGTAAGATTATCCTGATGAAAAAAATTGAATCACAACTGTCAGGACAATCATAAATTGTTAGATAGAGAGGGGGGAGAAAAGACAAGGAAAAAGCTATGGAAAAACAGACCTGCTGCTCCTCAAAAATCTTTGATCTTCGCAAAGCTTTCGTCTTTCCTGACTTTCTCTCCTCCTCAATTTTACGGCTTCTATTGGCCCGTGATAAAATAACAGAGGCACCTTCAGGCTTTTTTCTCAGTCTTTCATCTTTCATCATAGTCAAAGAGTAGAAGTTGATAAAATCAGTGGAATCTATTAAGACAGAAACAGAAGTCACCTAATGATTATATCATCAACATCCACATGCTACGAAAAAAGATCTTAAACTCAGCCAATAGAGCAACACAAAATGAATATAGATGCTTTTGCTAACCTCAAAATACGTTCCACAACCTCCGTTCGAGACTGATTTGGAACCACTGATGAATCTTCAACATAACTCCCTTGCTTGACCAAACCAATGCCCTCCTCATCAAGAGATGTGTTGCTGAGCTCGGAGGTATCCCTCTCCCTGTTGTCATCACCACATACTTTAGAGATATGTATTGTTGAAAAAGGTTGTTGATAATAAACAAGATGTAGGTTTTGGTTACTAGTCATCCACTTTTAACATGCATTGAGTGATTGTCTTTCATAATTTTTCTTTGATCATGACAACCTGTACATTACAGATAAATTCAGGGCAGACTTGATGAACATTGCAAGGACTACGCTGAGTTTGAATATATTCTCCCAGGACAAGAAACACTTTACCAATATGGCAGTAGATGCAGTGATGAGACCGAAGGTGATTTACCCAAAGCCTCCTACCTTTTAAAGTACAGATCAATTACTTTTATGATGCTTGTGCTTAACTCAGTTGCCCTCTCTGTAGGTGTGCAATATTTACTTTGTTATGATGGTCTTTGCGTTGTGCTAGGCAGCACAAACCTGGAGTCAATTCAGATGATCAAGAAACCCGGAGGTTCCTTGATAGATTCATTTCTAGATGAAGGGTATGTCTATTTCGAAAAGTGTTGCTTAAACATTATTATTGGCCCTTTTATTTCCATGAAATAATTCCAATCCGCGAGTAAGACCCAACCTCGTCAATAAGTCATTCAGTCATCAAAACAGGGTGATAGTAACATCAATTTCAGCAGATATCCACAACTGCAACAACCAGAATCTCCAATCCAAAACAGGCTCAACCAAAAATAGCAATAACAGCAGCAAAAACTGTAGGTACGGCCTCTAGAAGTTGTGAGGCACAAATAACAAAAGTTCTATTTCCAACCCAACCAGTTAAAAGACAAGAATATACACCAACCTCGTCAATCCCTCGTCAAAAGAATCCAATCACAGACGCCGTGACAGATCACCAATTCATTTGATAACAAAAGACTCACAGCTCCCCAACCAAAACTAAAAACTAAAAATACCGAAGCCATTTTAGTAAGCCAACTTAATCTACCCAAACTCATCATATCACATTCATAAAAAACGCCACCACCTTCAAACAACATTGCACTTGATTCCCAAAATACCCAATTCATTATGAAAGGAATTGTCCTCGTTTCTATTTCTCAATGATTAACACACTCAATTAACACACCAAACTAAACTTCAATAAAATTACACTTATAATACAAAAAACAAAAGAACTATGCAAAGTATGTTGTCAAATAATATAGGAACATCTTCCACAGTCCCCGCTCAACCCTGCACCTGTACCGCCTACATAGCCACCACCTGCAACCCCCCCAACCTGCACAGCCTGCCAGCCGCCCCTCTGCACAACAACCCCCCCTGGCACTCCGCACAACCCCCCTTCACAAAGAACCCCCCGCCGGCTCCCCTGCACAGCCCCCTCCCCCCCACATGTTAAGCTAAGATAATAAAGACTAAGCCTCAATATACATTCACCTTTTTTCCTTTTGTTCCCTGATTCACCCTTTGTCTATTATTGTCCTTTTTTCCATTGAATTCGAGACAAACTTGCCGATCAGAAGACTTTTAATGAAATTTCCAATTTTCGTTGTCAAATTATCTAATTTCGCAGCTTCCCAATTGCGTTAAAACTGATAGGAGGTTGAAGATGAACAATTCAATGGAAATTTAAAAAAACAGAGGAAAAAAAATTAAAGAAGGACAAAGAATTGGAGACATACCTGTTGAAGAAAATGGCGTGCGAATTGTAGAGAGAATGGATTGAGGTTAATTGAAGTGACGAACTCAAATAGGGTTTGAGGCATGCTTGGTGTGGCCGTGTGGGGAGTGAGGGTGATCAATTGTTATATTTGATTCACTCCCAAATTTGAAGCCCGAATTTCTATCTTCCAGTACTATTGCTAAAATAATTAATTTTAAAAAATTTACCTATTTTTCAAGTGTTACTTTAAGATGTGTTACAAATATTAAAGTGTTACTTAGAAGTGTTATCTATTTTAAAGTGTTACATCAAAATGTTACTTATAAAAAAAAGTGTTACATTAAGTGTTACATATTAATAAAGTGCTACCAAGGTGTTACGTACACATTCGAGAAACTTGAATTTTGAAAAGTGTTACCCTATACATGTTACCTTAGACCAACTTTGTACTAGTGAGTGTCCTTGGAAGCAGAGAGACAATTGTAATCCCTCTTCCTTGCAGCTCTCTTGAAAGGGTCAATCTGTTCCATTAGCCCCATGGATTGGATGTCCTCCATAGTCTGGACATCTCCATAGGAAGCCCCTTGATCATAAGCAGCATCTTCATCATCGAAAGAAGCAGGAGGCTGAACCCTTTTGTCTATGGTGGCCCAATAGAGTTTGTCATATCTGGAATCTGTTGCCACACCATAAGGCACTCTTAGCTTCTTCTTGCCAGCTTTCGCTAAAAGTCAAAAGAAAGCACAAGGAAGATTTAGTAATGTTCCGTCCTATTGAAAGTTATAATATAACTGAGGAAAGAAATCATTTACAGCCTAAGAAGAGTTGATTCTCAAAGTTCGCCAAAGCATCAGAACATGTTGAGTTGTCTGGGAATACATGATCCCACCACAGATGGAAGCCTCGAACAGCTTTAGTGATCCATTTCCATGGAGAAATGGACATGGAAGTAAAGCTGAGAGTTTTACTTTGAAGGGCTCTACCCTCTTCAAAACGACCCCTTGAAGTCCAAGGATCATTACGGGTCAAGAAGTAAGGTATAGCTAGCGGTTGGACCAATCCAAATTGTCTAGCTACCAACTGTGGATTGTAGGCCTCAAAGCCAAAATACTCAGACTCAACAACTATTAAATTCCTAGACCTAAGAACACTACTCCAAAAGTTTCCACTCCCTAAGGAACTAGCACTAGTGGAATATACATTAAATGACACAAGAAAACTGATCCGGTTTTTTAAAAACCGGATCGGTTAATCTATACTGATGCGGTTTTGGTCATGGGCCGCATCAGTAGCTGATCCAGCCCAAAAAATAAGGTGCCTCATAATAGGGCCCAAAGGAGGGATCTGCTCTAAGCTCCCTCCTCTCTTCTCTCTCTCTCTCTCTCTCTCTCTCTCTCTCTCTCTCTCTCTCTCTCCTCAAGCCCTAAGCTCCCTACTCTCTTCTCTCTCCTCTCACCGCTCACGAACGCCACCACCTTACCACTCCCCTCACAAACTCCAACCAGATTTGCTTGCGCCCCTCACAAACACCAATCAGATCTCTGACGCGATGTCTGCTGCTTGCGCCCTCACCACCGCCAACAACAATTGCCAGCTGATCACCTCAACGACGCAATTTCAATTTGGTTTTTGTATCTCGCTTTATTGTTGGAATTTTTGTAACTTTTGAGGTTTTTAGGTCTACTTAAATTGGGTATTTCGTATTTTCACCAGGATGAACAAATTGCTTGATGAAGAGGTTGAATGGAATCGCTCCGCTGCTTCGATGCATTCTCCTCCTCAACCAACGCGACGCCACCCAAAAGAACCAACGTCGAGCAGGAATGGAATCGCTCCGTCGCCGTCGAGGTTATTTTTCAGCTGTTTGTTTACAAACTTATTGATTTTCATATGGATCTTAATCCAAGGGGATGTACATGTTTTGCCGACTCCCATTAAATCAGGTACTCATTACTTTCCTTCCTATTCATTTTCTAAGATTAGATTAGTTGGAATTATTGTATCGCCTTACTAACATCTGCTGGTGTCCATTGTTTTACAAAGTTTTAGCAAATTTCATTTGAGGTTATGATAACCCTGCTTCATGAGAGCATGAATCCCGTGAAGAGAGGATATTGTCTTTATCTGCAACTAATTTTGCTTTGATGGAAAGTTTTTACGCTTATTGATGGATTAGTTTAATGTTTCTAATCTAAGATAAATGTAGATTGGTGCCCACCATACTATCTTCAATATTGTGAAAATAAGGTATTGTGATTAGATAATGCATCTCCAAATAATTCCAATAGCTGGTTATGCTGGATTTCTTAAACTAAGAGGGCTTTAAGATTATTCCGTTTGGCTCTTTCTTGTCATTTCTTCTGCTTTATCTCTTTTACACTTGAAGGAAGAAGGTAGAAAGTGTTAGCATGCAGCAATATTCATTTATATCTTGTTGTCACATTGATGTCTTTTTAATCTGAATAATGCTATTTTATTGATGTGTTTTTGGCTGTAGGAATATTGTCTCAACTGTCAATCTGGACTGCAAGTTAGATCTTAAAGCAATCACGTTGCAAGCTCGTAATGCAGAATATAACCCGAAGGTATAGTTATTAGAAAGTTGTGATCTTGTTCTTATAGTCTCCTCTTTTGTTAGTGCCTAAAGTACTTGCTTTCTTATTTTCTGCTACTTTCAGCGTTTTGCTGCAGTGATTATGAGGATTAGAGAACCAAAGACCACTGCCTTAATATTTGCTTTTGGCAAAATGGTCAGTTTGATTTGCTTGTAGTGATTATGGGTAATCTATTTTGAGGCAGAGGAAGTGATTTTTACTATTAGATGGTTGAAGTCTTAAAGATATCAATACTTAAAGTTGTATGTTAGCTAGCGTGAAAAGTGTTGCAACTAATAGGAAATATATGAGTAATAAAATAATTTTACATGAACTTCTTACTCTTTAGTATTGCTCATCTTTGTTGAGTTTCTATGGCTCAATATGCATTGATGCTTGCTCATTGTTTCTGGTTACCTGATCAACATAGGTTTGTACTGGAGCTAAGAGTGAAAATCAGTCAAAATTAGCAGCTCGTAAGGTACATTTTTAGGCATTGCGGTGTTTGAATCTGTTGTTTGTGCATGTGGGCATTTTGTTTTACAATGTAAGTTACAATTTCTCCTTGCGTTCTCTTTCAGTATGCTCGAATTATTCAGAAGGTGGGGTTTCCAGCAAAATTCAAGGTATTATTTACATAGCTTATGTTTTTTTTACCTTAGTCATCATTTTTCTGGTATTTTTTTTTTTATCTTAATTGAACAAATTTCTGTTGGTTCCAACTTGTTGGTCTTGCTATAAATTATTAAGTAAATCTAACAACTCCCATCTACTTCTTTAGGATTTCAAGATCCAAAATATTGTTGGATCACGTGATGTTAAGTTTCCTATAAGACTGGAGGGGCTTGCATATTCTCATGGTGCTTTCTCTAGTGTAAGTATTGTCAGATTATCTATCTGCATCTCCCTCTCGTTCTCGATTCTATGCTATCTTGCTTGTGTGGGTTAGTTGCTTTGGCCTATCTTGGTTGCAGCCAATCTTAGACCACTTTTTTGGCCATAACTATGGATTGTCAATCATTACCTCTTTTTTCTATATTGCTTCATGTGAGTGATATCTCTGAGACTGTGACAAGAGATAGTAGTTTTTATAACGCTGATGGATCTTATGTTTTCTTTGAACTTATCTCATTGATGATTGATGAATAGTTGCTGCTAAGCATATTTTGCACTTTCTTAGTTGTTAATTATTTTCAGGATGGATTAGTTAATTATTTTCAGGATGGATTAAATATTCATACTTACACGAGTCATGACAACTATTTGTGGGATTTTATGCTTACCTGTGACATATTTTAGGTCTGTCCCTCTGTTATGTCATAATAGAGCTTGCCTTGAGAAATATGACTTTCCCATGAGTAATCTTGATGCTCTTCGCTGCTCCTTCTCTTCTTTTCGGTCTCTTGGTCGGGATTTTGGTGGAAGCCTGGAAGTGCTGGGTATTTGATCTTTGCATACACATTTAAGATTGTTGAATTTATCCAGTCGACCATTTTGCTATGGTATAGTTCTGATGTTTGCTCTTTTTGGTTTTTATATAGTATAAACCATAACTATTTCCTGGCTTGATCTACCGAATGAAGCAACCGAAGATAGTGTTGCTTATATTTGTGTCAGGGAAGATTGTTCTCATAGGAGCGAAGGTATTATTTTAACCGTTTGTTCTTGCTATGTTCTCCTTGGCATCTATTTGATGAAGGGATTTAGCATCTCGGGATTCACCAGGATACAGATGAAAGGCTCTCTGTTTATTTCAAGCTTAAAGGATCAATCAATGCAGACTTAGCTAGATTATAGTTAATATTTTTATGTATCTAATTATTTATGCTTATGCTTCAATTAAGCATAATATGCTTAATAAAATGAGTATTGATATATATTATTGATTTTTTATTGATTAATAATGAAAAAATGCAAAAAATGCAAAAAATAAAAAAAACATTTTGGTTTTTGGGGTGGTCAACCGCTGCGGTTTTGATCCAAAACCGCAGCGGTAAATGAATAACTGATCTGGTTTATGACCGGATCAGTTAATATTTGGGGACTGCTGCGAGTCCAACCGATGCGACCCGAAACCGGAGCGGTAAGCCCGGTTTTGACCGCAGCGGTTGAACTTTTTTCCACTAGTGTAGAGTGGATGTTAAGGGATTGTAGCCAAGTAGGCACTACTTGATGGCGCCAGGTTTCGTTTTCAACATTGACAGCCATCTTGCTTGGGAAAATGTTCGAGCTACCAGGATTGGACTTAAAAACCAGGAAGTATAAGAAAATCAAGCTTGGATGCCAAACCTCATCTGGAGATACAAGATTGAAGCTGACCTCACCATAACAGCTACAATCATCAAGACTAGAAAGGAACAAAAGGGGGTCAAAAGAAAGATCTTCCTCCTCTGAACCCTTAGGTGCTTCAAAAGCAGAGAAGGGATTGAGAACCATCAAACATGGTAAATACATGTGGCCCCAGCAAGTCAAAAGCCATAGGGGTCCAAATCCCTTGTCAGTAGAGAATATGGGGGACTCAGAGGTATGAATTCCAAAACCTTTGAAAGACTCTCTACTCCTAAAAAGACATCTATAAAGTTGTCCCAATAGAACAAGAGCCAAAGCTACTTCTTCAGAAGTAGAGGAGATGTTAACAGCTACAGATAGCCATAATGTTACTACTCCTCCAGCTCTAGACATCATTAATTTGGAAAATGCAAAAGTAAGAAAAAGTACTTCCTCTTGAAAAGTAACTTCCTCACTAGCATCCTTATTGATGAAGAAATCAACAAACTTATGAAAGCCACATTTGCTAGCACTAGCAGTAGGACTAGCAATTTGGCGAAAGGTTGATAAACATTGACTGTACAGCTGATTATGTTCTTTAACATGGTGAAAAATAGGAAGTTCAATTCCATAATTACCTGTTGGAGAAGTCCCAATAATGAAGGCAATATCAGCCAATGTTACAGTCATTGGCCTCCACCGGAACAGGAAGCAGTTGATGGTAGGTCCCAATAAGCTAATAAGGCAGTGGACATAGCTCCATCAAAGGGAATGGTTTCATAAGAAGCCAGTCTCAAGAAGGGCAATATTTTATTCTTAGACCATTTGTCATGAAAAGGTTTCATTCGGAGAAACCATGCTCTTGCATCCACTCCTGAAATCCAACCTTTAAAAGGCTTGCTGGATAAGGGCCAATGTAAATGTTGGAGGGATTTTGGGGGCAAATGGAAGTGTTCTGGGTTTATTATCCTCTATGATAATATGGTCCAAGAATGGGTAACATTGTTGCTCCAAGACTATTTGGCGCTTTGGTTTTTGAATCTTGAAAGGAAAACAAGGACCAATAGTGGCAATTCTGTCCTCTAAAGGAGTATTAGAGTCATTGCTTTTGTTCACATACCAGAACACTTGAGACTTATAAGACCCACGGTTCACTCTAATGGCGTTGCATAATTGATGAGCTGCTTCAGATTGCATGGCGTCACGTTTTTTAGCAATCGCTTCATGAATCTCATCTTCACGAACTTTTTCATTAGACATGGTGAATTGAAGTTTGGTGATGGTTGTGAATTTGTAAAGAAATGTATTAAAATGGTCTGAAAGATCTTAAATTTTCCTAAAATCCTTGAAAAAGGTATTAATTGGGAAGACAACTAAAATGAAACAATAAAAGAAGAAAACACGTGCAGAATGCGTGGTATGTTTCATTTTGGGTCATATTTTATTGGGCCATGTTAAGACCAAGTTTTAATAAATTAAAACGCAAGGTCCCGAAGTCATATTAAAGAAGCCCATTCCAAAGGGTGCGTAATTTAGAAGCCCATTCCAAAGGGTGTGTTACTTAGAAGCCCATTCCAAAGGGTGTGTAACTTTTCATTTTTCAAGAGACAGTAAAAAATCTCTTTATAAAAAGGGGTAAGTGTAATAATATTGAAACAATACTCATCTCTTGATCAATACCCCCAAAAACCTCTCATCTCCCAAAAACTTTCTCAAAAACTTCTTCTCCAAAAATGGATGCTCCCCAACCTTCCGCAGAGTCCTGCATCACCGGGACCCATGAGGTCAACCCACAAGAGGTTGACCAGCCCTTCCTCCCTCCTCCAGAGATACTGGAGGAGAGAGAAGAAGAAGAAGAGGAGGAGGAAGAAGAAGAAGAAAAGGGTCTGATGATGATGATGAGGATGAGGATGAACATGATGATGAACCCACCGCCAAAAGGAGGAGGGTTGAAGAGGAAGAGTTCCCTGAGGACACTTCCAGCGGAGAGAGCGGTTCTCTCCCTTCTGGAGATGACTCCAGTGATGCTGCTGGAGATGATGATGAGGATGGTCTTTCTCAAGAGATTGCCTTCGATGAAGACTCGGATGGCGACAAACCGCGATCTCTAAGAGACACCGTAGAACTTTAGGCCTAGAGTGTAGAATTCAAAAATTCTAAACAAAAATTGTAAATTATTATTCTAAGATAAAAATTGTAAATTTTTATTCTAAGATAAAAATTTCAATCTTAGGTTGTAATTTTTATTAATTAATGAAATTTAATTTTCTACATTTTGTCCGAATTTCTATCATTTTTATCCTATGTTTGCGTTATTTATTTATTTATTTTGTTCAATCAAAATTGTGTAAATTAATATGTTATTCCAAGATAAACTGTCAAATCAAATAATGCAAACTCTACGGCCAAAATTAAAAGGAAGAAAGATGAAGTGTCTCATGGGATACTAAATCTCTTAAAACGTATTAATGAGGTAGAAAAAGTTACTTCAAAAAGTAATAATTACCTTCCAACTTCACACGCCACTAATGGCAAATCGTAGAAGTGAAATGACACATTGAGGGGCTAATGGGCAGACTCATTTTACCCACTAAGGCCTTAACTTGAAATGGTTAAGGTTAGTTATAAAAATATGTAACACATTATCTGGATATATAAACGTTATCTGGATATGTAACAGTCAACGCCTCATGTATCTTAAAAATACGGATAACAATTATGATAGTTGTATTATAAATACATCATCTTAACTCTGAAGTTTTCACTCCCAAAATTTTGTTTTACCATCAAAACCCAAAAATCCCTGAGTATGGCTAATCAACAAATCTCTCCCTTACCCTTTCCTGGGGAATGTTGGAGGCATCGATTTAATATAGACATAACACGGGAGGATTGGGAGGAATTCAAAGATGAGGAGATAAAAAAGTGGCAGTCCAAGATTGCAAAGTTTTTTGGAAAGGATTCAAAGGTCCAATCTGGAGATTTAAAGGAGCAAGAGTCCAGTGCTACAATCATTGGAAGCGATGTGGATTTCCTAGCGTTGAATCTCTGGCCAAAAATGGTAAAAGAAGAGCTCTTGAAAATAATGAGCGTTTGCAAAGCATGGGGAGAATGCATCGTAAAACAATACTTTCCTCCTGAACTCACGTTGAAATACCGCAAGTCCATAATCTGTGAAGGAAGCTTGGGCGTATTCAACAGGAAATATAGGGTAGTCCAATTGGAAGAAGATATGAGTTTCAAAAAACTCATACAGTATAAGTGTACTTGCCTATTGTGGCATGAACGTTTATTAGAAGGAGGCATCCCTATATTCCCGATTACTCGGATGATGATGATCCTGATGTTGATGAAGATGAGGAACCACAAATCATCATCAGTTTCGCCCATCTCCGTGCTTGATATTTCAAGCAATATTTTCAATATTTTAGTGATGCTAGTAATAGTGCGTAGTTTGGATCCTCCCTAAGAAACTATGTACTTGTTGATTTAGTTGAAATTAATTAATAAATATCTTCTTAAAGATATTTCATGATTCAGCAATATTATTTCTTTATGAAGTAATTTTTATCTTGTTATTCCTTTTTCAATATATCGCCAGATCACATTAAAAATTGTGAGTTTAGATATCATTGTTCATAAAATGAACAAAAAACTCAAAGAATTAATCTTAGGCACAAACGCCTAAAAAACGGTTTATAAGTTTTAGATTTATCAACAAATTGATAATTTTAAAATAAATGAAAATTAAAGAAAAGTAAAAAAAACCTCTTCAAAAGAGGTCAAAAGTACTTAACTATTAACCGACCCCAGGAGTTATTACAAAAAATAACCGTTGATCAAATTGGTTGATTATTTAAAGGGGCATAGCCATAGCATACTAGCATAACGTTTTCATTTCAAAAAATCAAAATGAATAACGAGGCATATGCAAATATGGTAGCTGAATTTGATGATGATTGCTTTAATCATCGCTTCGCCATTAACAGCATAGAGAAAGATAAGGGATCTTTCATCACAAATGAGAGAGCCAGATGGGCCGAGAAGATGGCACGGGTTTTTGGCGATGAACATGTAGTAGAGCCAAGAGATCCTGAACTAGTCGGATCAAGCGCTGCAAAGGTTGGTTCTAACATAGACCTCTTATCCATCCACATTTGGCCTAAATTATAAGAGGAATCGTAAGACAAACTGCTAACAGTTTGCAAAAAGTGGGGAAAAGAGGCATCCACTATCTTCAACTTCCCAAAACCTTAGAGGATGAACTGGACATATACAAAGAGTCTAGTTCTTTCTTGCACCAAGTCCTCCCTCAAAGTGGTGAGGATGGAAGAGGGTCAAGATGAACATCAGGGGAGAATAGTTCACTTTAAGTGTCTGTGTGAACTATGGAAGTTGTTGGTCCAAGAACACTTCCTTTCCTGGATGTATGTTGCGCTGATCAACAGGAGATATGCTTGGGATAACAGCTACCAAATTAATCTCTTGGAAGCAAGGTTCAAGTATTCCCCTGAGGATGGCTACTACTTTGGAATTACCAAGAGCAGTGCAGGGCACGAATTAGAAGCCAGCGAGTACAGGGCAATGGTAAAGACATTATGTAGGGAACACTTCAAAATGTTGTCTATAAACGCAAGTCTTTTTAATTCAAATGTCATTAATGACTATATCTTCATAAAGATAAGTCATAATACAAATGTAATACAGTTACCTCAAATGGTAATCTTATCAATAATATATTTTTTTATTATTCGAATACTTTAGCATAAGTTTTGTTTCACCAAATTGAAGTAAAACAATCATATGTCCATTTACTAATAATACTCCATAAAAAACTGTTTCCAGTTTCCCATGAAATTAGGCAGTTAGGAAAGAATTATTGCACGGTTGAAGCATCTAAGTCTTTATATATATATATGTGATCTCCAAAAAGATTCTAAACTTAAATCAAAATGGATTATACATATCTTTCAATGTTTCACCAACCTGCTCCAAAGAATATGCCATATCCATCAAAATGCCCGAATCATCACAAGGCATTGAATGTCATATCTAGAGATAAGGATGAGTTTAATAGGAATGAATCTATTAAATGGATCTCCTCTATTCAAAAATACTTTGGAGATAATCCTGTTATGCAACAGTTGTTGGAGAATAGAAGAGAATCTAAGACCTTCCAAATAGGGTCTAATCTAGATCTCATGAAAGAATTGATATTTCCAAAACTCGAAAGGACTGACCAGGTGACATCTCTCCTAGTTTGCAAATCATGGGGAAATGTCATCACAGAAGAAGTATGGAAACCTAACATTCCTTGCAGATATCTGCAAAAGCTCTTTGTTAGAGGAACTAAAAAGAAAGTAAAAGTCTACATAATGGTTGATGAGTCATCATCAAGAGATGTAGTACAATACAAATGTGCATGTCAGATTTGGTATGATCTCATGACCTATGATGTAAATCCTTGTTGGTTATCACCAAATAACCTTGCAAGTGCGCATCTTGAAGAAACTTTCTTAATGGATTTCACAATGGCTAGAAAGAAAGGTGAATGAATACATGAAAGGTTATTCTTCTCACCTAATTTTAGTCATCCTAAAAGAGTGTTTATTGACCACCTTAGAACAATGGAAGAAGTCACATTTAGAATACTACTGGATGATATTGGCTACAACCATTAGAAGTCCCTCTCTGATCTGCTCATAATTTGTGTGGTGCTGAGTACATCACTCCACAAATCAGGGGGGCAATTTGTCACTACCATTTTCATATGTCAAGTAATATTTATTGTGGTACATTGAATTAAACCTCAAAAGGTTTAATTTCACTTTAACATAAAGGCCCAACATAAGCATAAGTCCCATTGGGCGAAGTCAATAGAAGTCAAGATCAATAAAGGAAGACCATCAAGACTATCAAGAGATGAAATTCAAAGGTAGTAAATGAACAAACAATCAGAGGACAATCATGAGCAGTTCAACAAAAAGACACATGCGCATTAGAAGGCAACAGTTATTCAACGCCTGAAGACGGTTGAACTTTGAATCAAATATAATTCAAACATTTTCCCTCCCTAGCATGTATGGAAGTTATATGTGATGTTTCTCTATAAATAGAGAGATCATTATCAAGCAAACATCAACGAACAATCAATCAAACTGCATTTCTTCTTTCCCTAGCGTAACTTAGTGTTAGCATAGTTCAACCCCCTTCTGCGTTATAGTTTAGTTCTTTAGACATTGAATATGTTCTGGCGCCAAGGTCTCTAATTCTCCGATTGAAGCAAGGAACCATGGAGGTAATCGCCTTCGTGTCTCCCCTTTAGTTGTCCAGCCTGGCTTATCCTTTTATGTGTTGTAAAATCCATCTCGAAGTTTGTGGCATGTATGGGAATGTTATACTTTAATTAAAAGATTAATTGTTGTTTGCTCTAATTATTGCTTTTCGCCTGAAATTAATTTGTTGTATTTTGATCATTAATTAAATTATGACAGAGTACGTTAGCAAGGTTTTATCTAATTAAAACCGGTAACCCCCAGGGCCTAAGTCTCCCAAGGCATTCAATACTAAACTATTGGGTGTCCACTGACTTGTTTGCAAAGTCAACAAACTAATTTTGCACCAACAAGTCCAAAAGTATTCCGGTATCTATATATTGGGTTATTGTTGGGACATTGATAGAGGAGAGAGAAATAACTGTACGTGGAGGAGGAAGACTAAAAATGGGCTCAGTAATTTGAGGCACCCAAAATTCGGGGCCCTATGCTATGGGTTTGCTTGCACAGGCCCATAGCCGGCCCTGTAGTCGGGATCCTCTCCATTACCTACAAGAAATGGATGGTCAAATCTTGAATCAGTGGTTGGAAATACTTGAAGAGGAAAATAATAGGTTAAGTGTTATTATTTTGAGATAGGAGATGGACACCAATAAATGAAGAGGATCTTTAAACATATTGAGATGAATATAACAAGATTCTATATATCTATTCTTTTTTTACCCATATAGCACTACTACAATAGAAAAAAGGCATTAGAAAACACCTATAGATAATATAAGATGGTCAAAACAGATGAGTTCATTCATTATCCACGCGGGTGTACCATGTGCACGGTACACAAGCTAAGACTAATTTTTGCTCATTTGGAACTCTCCCTTGTTAGTAATTTTTGCTCATTTGGATGATTTTAAATGAGAAAAGAGCAAAAAATAGCCTTGGGTGTACTATGCTCACGGTACACCTGAATGTATAATGAATATTTTAAAAACAGAATATGTAAATAGCTAGGTAGACACAAAAGAAAGGAACCTGCCGGCAACAGCAACAATCAAGGGTACGACAAAAGGCCCAACAACAACAATGGTGGAAACAATAATAACAATGGTGGACGCTACAACAACCGCAACAATAAGAATTCTGGACAACAGGCCCAGCAAGGAAATAGGAACCAAAAGAACTTTGTTTGCAAGAAGTGTGCCAAGAGCCATCCAGGGTTCACTTGTCTGGGTGAAAGGATCAAGTGTTTCGAGTGTGGAGAAGCAGGTCACAAATCGTTCAACTGCCCCAAGAAGCAAGCTCAAAATGCACCAAATGGGAACAATGGTAACAATGGAGGTGGAAACAGAATTCAAAACTTCAATAACAACCGCCCCAGTGGAGGAAATGCTTGCACGTAACGGGGAACCGAAACAACCGCTCTTTTGGAGGTGGAAATGGAAACTATGGAAAGAATGGCAATGGAGGCTACACCAATGGAAGAATCAATGTCATGAGCCGAACTGAAGCTGACACCGATGCCAATGTTGTGACGGGTACATTTCTCGTAAACTCAAACCCTGCTTATGTACTCTTTGATTCCGGAGTGTCTCATTCTTTTATTTCTAGCACTTTTGTTAATAAGTATCCCCTCAAGTCTACCCAGTCTTGTCGAGCCAATATAGCCATGCCCACCGGTGAAACTGTTTCTTGTAAATCTCTTTTCGAAAGTATCCCTGTAGTCATAGCTGGTACTGAATTACCGGCCGATCTTATCCTTTTTGACCTAAAGGACTTTGACGTTATCTTGGGAATGGATTGGTTAGCTAAGTATAAAGCCAAAATCGAGTGTCATAACCAGAAAATATCTCTTAGAGGACCAAAGGGAAATAGGATATCTTATAAAGGCATAACCTTCCAGCCTGACGTCAAAATAATCTCGGCCCTAAACCTTCAAACCTATCTTAGAAAAGGCTACCCAGTCTACCTGTGCCAAGTAAGGGACGTAAGCGTGGAAAATGTGGAGTTGACTCAAATTCCGGTAGTAAGGGAGTTTCCGGATGTATTTCCCGAAGAGCTTCCAGGAATGCCACCAGAGAGAGAAGTGAGCTTTAAGATCGATTTAGTCCCTGGAACAGGACCTATCTCTAAGGCCCCGTATCGAATGGCACCTGCAGAAATGCAAGAATTGAAGGTGCAGTTGGAGGAATTGTTGGATAAAGGGTACATTCGACCTAGTGTTTCGCCTTGGGGAGCCCCGGTGTTGTTTGTTCGAAAGAAAGACGGATCTTTGAGGTTGTGTATAGATTATAGGGAGTTGAATAACGCCACGGTAAAGAATAAATATCCGCTCCCGAGGATCGAGGATTTGTTCGATCAACTTCAAGGTGCAACAGTGTTTTCCAGGATCGATTTACGATCAGGTTATCACCAACTACGAATCGCTGAAGAAGACATCCCTAAGACGGCCTTTCGTACGAGATATGGCCATTATGAGTTCACCGTCATGCCTTTTGGACTCACTAATGCGCCTGCAGCTTTTATGGACCTCATGAATAGGACTTTCCAGCCATACCTGGATAAGTTCGTGATAGTGTTCATCGATGATATATTGGTATACTCGAAGGATAGAGAAGAACATGAGGATCAGTTGAGGAAAGTTTTGGAGATTCTTCGAGAAAAGCAATTGTACGCGAAGTTCTCGAAGTGTGAATTTTGGTTGGAAAAAGTCTCATTTTTGGGTCATGTGATATCAAAAGAAGGCGTTTCCGTAGATCCATCGAAGATTCAAGCAGTGACCGATTGGCCTCAACCTAAGAACGTCACCGAAGTAAGGAGTTTCTTGGGTTTAGCTGGATATTACCGGAGATTTGTGAAGGATTTTTCGAGAACGGCCCAACCTCTCACTAACCTGATGAAGAAAACAACAAAATTTCATTGGGATGATAAGTGTGAAGAAGCGTTTCAAGAGCTGAAGAAGAGACTCACAACAGCCCCGGTATTGACATTGCCCTCTGGAGTAGAAGGATTTGAAGTCTATAGTGATGCCTCAAAGAAAGGTTTTGGGTGCGTCTTGATGCAACAAGGTAAAGTAGTGGCCTATGCGTCGAGACAACTCAAACCGCATGAGCAAAATCACCCTACTCATGACTTGGAGTTAGGAGCGATCGTGTTTGCATTGAAAATCTGGAGACATTATTTGTATGGAGTGCAATGCAAGGTCTATACAGATCACAAGAGTTTGAAGTATCTGTATACGCAAAAGGAGTTGAATATGAGACAGAGACGTTGGCTCGAGCTTATAAACGACTATGATTTGAAGATAGTGTATCAAGAGGGAAAAGCAAACAAAGTAGCTGACGCGTTGAGTAGGAAGAGTGCTCATTCGCTAAATGTGTTGATCCTAGCCGATGAACTGTGTGAGGAGATTAAGAGATTGAGTTTGGAAATAGTTGAGCCCGGTTATGTGAAAGCTCAGTTGAATGCTCTTACTGTTGGACCGAACATATTTGAGGAGATTCGGGTAAAACAAGCTGCCGATAAGTGGTTAAGCAAGTTAAGAGAGATGAAAGAAAGTGGTCAAGCACCGGAGTTCGAGATCGACGATAATGGCGTTGCGAAGTTTAAACGGAGATTGTGTGTGCCACAGGACGAGGAACTCAAGACGAGAATTCTAAAGGAGGCTCATAACTCGTCATATTCCATACATCCAGGAGGAGATAAGCTTTATAGGGATTTGAAAAAGCATTTTTGGTGGCCTAGGATGAAGCAAGAAGTAGCCGACTTCGTGGCAAAATGTTTAACATGCCAGAAGGTGAAAATACAGCATATGAAGCCTGGAGGAAAATTGCAACCGTTGGAAGTGCCAGGATGGAAATGGGAATCTATCTCTATGGATTTTATCATGGGGTTACCGAATACGAGGTCGGGAAAGAATGCAATATGGGTAATAGTGGACCGTTTGACTAAGACGGCAAGATTCGTGGCAATGAAGGATACTTGGTCGTTGAAACAGTTGGTCGATGCTTACTTTAATGAGGTCGTTAGGCTACATGGTGTTCCGAAGGACATCGTTTCGGATAGGGACTCGAGATTCTTATCTAAGTTCTGGAAACAGCTTCAGACAGTCGTGGGTACACTATTGAAATTCAGCACAGCCTTCCACCCAGCAACAGATGGTCAAACAGAGAGGATAATTCAGACCTTGGAGGATATGCTGAGAGCATGCGTAATGGATTTCGGAGGATATTGGGATGATCATTTGATGTACATTGAGTTCTCGTACAACAACAGTTATCACTCGAGCATAGGAATGGCACCTTATGAGGCATTGTATGGACGGAAATGTAGAAGTCCTATATGTTGGAACGATGTGAACGAGTCGTTGAATTTGGGACCAGAAATGATAGAAGAGACTACCAACAAGGTGACGTTGATTCAAGAGAGTATGAAAGCAGCTCAGGATCGACAAAAATCGTATGCTGATCAAAGGAGACAGGATTTAGAGTTTGAAGTTGGAGAAAAAGTGTTGCTGAAAGTTTCACCAACCAAGGGAGTAATGAGGTTCGGTAGAAAAGGAAAGTTGAGTCCTCGTTATATCGGACCTTATGAGATACTCGAAAGAATTGGACAAGTGGCCGATAGATTAGCCTTGCCCACAGAGTTAGCCAATGTTCATAATGTCTTTCATGTGTCTCAACTTCGTAAATATGTCCCTGATCCCTCCCATGTCATCCAACCTGAAACCATTGAACTAGATGAGACCCTCACCTTTGAAGAGCGTCCTATTAGAATCCTTGATTCCAAAACGAGAAATACCCGGAACAAGGCAGTAAAGTTAGTCAAAGTTTTGTGAGGAAGCAACTTGGGAAGCAGATGATGACATGAAAAAGCGTTATCCTGAACTCTTTTCTGAGGTACGATTATCGAGTTTCGGGGACGAAACTCCTTAAGGGGGACCGAATGTAATACTAACAAAGCGCAAAGCTACTGTTTCGTTAATATTAAACATCTAACTTTAAAGTTCGAGGACGAACTTTGTTTTTAAGGAGGAGTAGATGTAATACCCCGAATTTTCAAAGATTATTTTTATTATTTATTAAGGTTTAATATTATTTTTTTCACTTAAATTTTATTTTCTGATAATTCAGTTTTATTTGATAACTATGTTTATTAAGATAATGATTTCATTTAGTTTTGATTTATTTAGCAAGTTTTATTTAAATGATTATTCCTAAATAATTTAACTATGGTAAACTAAACTCTTTATTTTTGGTTGTGGGTATCTTTGTACAAGTTGTCCATCCATTTTAGTAATCCAAAGCCCAAATACAAGTCCATAACCCATATGCCTTTTAGCCAAAAAGAAAAAGGAAAATAAAAATAAAACAAAAAAATAAAGGTGAAAACTGATTTCACCATCTTCCTCTCCTCCATTCTTCTTCGTCGATTCACAAGACACAAGAACCAAAATTTTCAACACAAAATCTCAGCTTTGTCGGTAAATAATTGAAGTTCAGTCCACATATCGATTTTAGGGGCAACAATTTCAAAAGCTAAACCATAGCCCACACACCTCACCTCCACCATTAATGGAGCTTGACCAAAGTTCCAAATTTCTGACCAAATCCTCCTATAAATACTGAGTTACTCTCACCAAACTACTCAAGCAAACAATCTCAAAAGGTTTTCTTCAATTCATTTCTCTTCTTCCTTAATTTCTGATTTTTGATTTTGAAAATTGAAAATGAAAATTCAAACCACCATTAACAATACTCCTCTGTCACCATGAACCACCGGAAACCACCACCGCACCTCCTTGACCCACCACACCACCATCGAACCACCTCGAACCTTCCACCGCCCGAAACCCAGCCTGCCTTCCTCTTCTTTTCCCCGACGCGCCGGCTCGCGCCCAGCGGCCCCCACCCGACTCCACCACTCGAACCAGCCTCGAACCACCTTCACCCCGCCTGACTCCGGCCACCAGCGCCACCTCCTTCCTCTTCTTCCCCACTGACTCGTGCCTCCCCTGTTCTTCCTTCCTTCGTTTTTTTTCTTGGTGTATCTCAACTGATTCAAAGAATCAGTATTTAGTACCCCCCTTCCCCTTTATTTAGTGTTATTAGTTTATTTTTTTTTAACAAAATGATTGACTTTCCTAAATTGACTTACCTTGTTAATTTGGTGTATTTTAGACTAATTAACTTAGTCTTTTATAACTTGAAAATATTTCTTAATTTTCTAAAACAAAGTAAGAAGTATAATAAAGTTAGTTTTTATGTTTAAAATAATTGTTTAAGTTATTAAAAATAAAGTTGAAGTAATCTTTGATTACTTAAAATGATTTCATTATTGATTTAAAAACCATAAACTTTGATTTATAAACTCTCTTAAATTAATTAAGAATTTCTTTAAGTTGTTTGAATTATTTAAATTGTTTTATATATAAAAAGGGGTTATTTAGGTAACTAACTTAGATCTCGTTAACGTCTAATGTAGATTCCGATTGCGTAGACGAGGAATATCAAGAGTGTTAATCCGTTCGTGAACTTAACTTTTGGGCACGCGTCACGAGGTAATCTCCGATGTCCATCTAAACATAGATCCCGTTAGTGTAAAACGAATTGATTATGTGATTATTATGTGCTTATAAAATATATAAGTATGGGCTATAATTATGGATTATCGACTTAATGCGGATTATGAATACGAATGACAAAATGGACGACGACTATCGATTTCGATTATGAATCATGACTATGGACGATATACGATATGACAAATATGTTTATTATAACGTTATTAAAACCGCTTAATGTCATTTAGTAATGTTATGGTTAATGTTATTATTATTATTATTATTATTATTATTATTATTATTATTATTATTATTATTATTATTATTATTATTATATTGATTATCGTTATCATTATTACCGTTATTATTATTATTATTGAAATTTTATGAAAGTTGGAATTAGTAAGAACTTGTGATAATGAAATGATTATGAATCTGAAGTGATAAATGAACTCAAGTGACGGTTGTGTTTATGAAATGAGTTATTGAAACCACTATGAATGGATTGAGATTATGAATGGATTGAGATTATGATGGATTGAATATGTTCACACTGGATTGAACAAGATGACATAAATGTGTACGTGATTTATGTGATGACTTGAAATTTAAAAGATGTTAATCACGTAAAGTGAAATATCGGAGGGAAATGATGAACAGGTTGCCTGTATGAGTGGTTCCGCCGCCCCTACCGGTTCTCTTGGTTACTATGCTGATTTTCTGTTACTTGTCTTCCTTCTATCTTGTTGTGATCCAAGTAGAAGGGGTGTGCACACTAGGGACTCTGTTATTATGGCCATTATGTTATACGTAGGTGGTTACAGGGGATTGACCCCGGCCTACAATGTTGAAGTAAGTGGTTACAGGGGATTGACCCCGGCTTACTGGCGTTCTCTTTCCTCTCCTTAAATAACTGGATTTATTGAATTAAGTATGTGATTAATCATTGTATATATATGTGTATGTGTGCTATGATTTCTAACCCTATTAACCTATTATTTTACAAAGTATTTTCAACTTAAGTATTTTACGGGATGGAGTTGGAATTACTCAGTTTTAATTTTCTGATTTTTGGGAGCTTGTCTCTCTTGTTTCTTTTCAATGTATTTGTGCAGGTGGGTGATCGACGGGGGAACAAAAGGGAGATCATTTAGAGTTGCCATCCACTTAGCTTATGTTTTCACTTCCGCTGGAACTCTGAAACACTTAAGTAATTAGTAATGTTTAATGAACGATATACTGGGTTGTAAGGATTAATTTATTTTGAATTTAGTATGCTTTAACCTAGCCTTGCATTTATTTCCAAGGAGATAAGTGCGGCGGTAGCACGCCCGTTGAGTCGAACCCTCGTGGATTTTCCCCCATCTCGAGTTTTATTAAATGAAAAAGGGTTCCGGTTGGCGGGGGTGTTACAAGCCCAGGCAGCCTCATCTGCGTCGCATGCAGTGCCATATGCGACGCAAATGGTGCTTCATCTGCGTCGCATATGGCACTGCATGCGACGCAGATGAGGCCGCCCGGGCTGCTTCTTCGCCGCACACACCCATCTCGCGTCGCATGCGGTACCATATGCGACGCAGATGAAGCACCATTTGCGTCGCATATGGCACTGCATGCGACGCAGATGCTATATTTTTTTGTTTTTTTTTCAGCTTTTTTTTTGTTTTTGTTTTCAGCTATTTTTTTTTTTATTTTCAAAACTAAGCAAACATTATGTTAATAATTATGAGCAGAAAATTCGGTAGAGTCTCCTTTGTAATTTGGACAACCCAAGAAATCGTTGGGAAATTTTTGCATATATATAACCAAAACCTGTTTCAGTACATCTCAATCAAGCAACCAATGTTGCAATCAATCAACCAACAAGGTTCAAGCAACCAATGTTGCAATCAATCAACCAACAAGGTTCAAGTAACAAAATATTATTCTAACCTACAAATACATACACTAACCATCAAACTTAGTCTGCTTCGTTAACGACCCGTACAAAGTATTCCGCAAAAAGTTCTTTGAGGTCGTTGATCTCATATATGGAGTATGGCTCAAGACTTGACGAAAAAGCCTAGAAATATATTAAACTAGTTAATATACTTTAAAATTCTATAAGTATAAATAATGAATTTACAACATACATATACCTCATACAAATTCTCTGATTCATAGTATAAGCGGATGATTAGAAACATGTATCTCATCACGAAATAGCCGCATTCCACTCCTCCCAATTGTTGAGCACACTACACCAAATTTAAGATATATATTAGAATCGGAAAAAAAATCCTAAGTAGAATTATAAAGTATCAAAAACAAAACCATAAGAGTTTTACCCGCATATATGTCCAAGACAATTTAGTTCCTTTATTTGATCCTTCAAGCCGCGTGTATTTTGTATATGCACTAAATATAAAGATTTTGTAACAATTAATTACTATAAACATTTATAAATTATTTAAAATATCATAAAATGCATGTAAACTTATTAACATGTATAACAACTATGAACTTACGTATTCAACGGTATCTTGATAGCTAAGGATCTATCTTTCTTCATCGAATCAAATATATATACCGTTCTCTTAGATAGACAAATGACAAGAAGAATCCAATGATCCCTAAGGCATGAAGCAAAATGTGATGTTTTATATATATAACCACATGTTCATAAATATAAAACAAAGTAAAGATTAGTTTAACTAACATACTTTTCAATATACGGACATAGGATGTAACGCATATATTGATTCGCTTTCATTGAACTTGCCATGTAGTTGATCACGGCATCTAAGTGATTACGTATCATGGTCGCTGAAATCATACTTGGACACATGAAACCAATATTATTATCTCCATGCTCCTCGATCGCTTCCGCCAAGTACCTAAGATCCAAACACTTATAGTTAGGAGAAACAATAAAAATAAATAGCAATGTTAATTAGTTTAGAGTTTGAGAAATCTCACATCATAAATACTTGCAAAATGGATACATTAATCCATGCTCCCGTGAGAAGTTGAAAAACATCTTGTCGTGAGAGAATGATCATATGATCTCTATCAAAGTTGAAGACGGTACCCTTCTGAACTTGCAATTGAAAAGGCTCATCTGAGGGTTTGTCGCAAAATATTCGGTGCATCTCCTTGATATTATCATCCATATCATCCAGTGTCAAGTCAATAAAATGATCTACGTGCCTATGTGCAGACTCATCGGTGCAAGGATCACTACTAACTATTTTTTTCTTCTTCTTCTTCTTCTTCTTCTTCTTCATCGCACCTTCTTTAGGTATATGTTCCTAATTCAATTCGACTTCTTTTTAATTCATATTATATATGTAAATAGATTATTTCATATATAAATCAAGATTACTTAGTATACAAAATTAAGATTACTTAGCATATATAAATCAAAATTTCTTAGTATATATATTTACATTTCTTAGTATATAAATCAAAATATTAAACATAAGTTACCTGATTATCTGAGACTAAAAATACCAACTCTTTCGGCCATTCTATGAATGAACCCTCGGCTTGACTGAGTTTCACGATGTATGGAGTAGGTAGTGGAACTAGAGCTTCTGCGTAGTCCGAATAAAAATCATCAACACTCACTTTCACGGTCGTAGGATGTGATGATGACTCCAATTGTGGTTGTACAGTACCCTCAGCTACAATGATCGGTCCCGAGTTATCCGTTATTGCCAAACGACATGGAACCGGACTTTTAACATCCATTGAGAACACAATGTCATTAATTAAGTGTTTTAGAAACATAATATCATAATCGTAGAAGATATAAAATAACTATATACCTGCAAGTTCGTAAATGGATCATTGCCCCCCAAGTGACAGCTACTAGGATCAACTGGAGTGTGAGGACTTGTTTGATTTGGTGCTTGAAGACCAAATTGCGCTGCAAAAGCCTTTAACTTTTCTTGAAGTATTGCATCTATCTTCGAGTTCATCTCCTCCATCGTCTGTTCTCTAACTCTTGGGCTCACTCTAGCCTCGAACTCCTTCATCTCCTCATCATCCATGCCCCTACCCTTTCGAGCAGTACTACTCCGATCAGGATCTCCCCAAACCGATGTAATCCCAATGCTACGCCCAGCTGTTAACACACGCCCAGGATGGTCTTTCCTCTGTAGAGCACGTGATAGAGCATCATCCATCCGACCTGGAACAAACTCTCCTTCCTTTTCTTTCCTTTTCCAATCATCATGCATGCGTCAAATTCAAAAAATTCATTTGATTAGTAGAATTCGAGTAATTAGACAAGAAAATATCATAAAATTTGAAGAATGCTTACAATGGACTCTTTTATCTTTTGTGTTTCTTCATTAGGGAAGAAAAGATTTCCTTCCTTATCTTCTTTCGATCTCGCGAGAAGCCATGGCAAAGTTCGATCCGACAAGGAGGAAATATATGATGATGTGGATGAGTCAACAGATGATGCTGTAGAGGATTTAGGGATATACCCTTTGTCTTTCCAAACGGGAATCATCTCCGCATATGACTTTTGACCCAAAAAATGAGGATGAATGTTGGCAGCCTGAGACTTTCTTGCTCTTTCACTTTTAGCCTAATATGAAAACAAGTAATTAGTTAATATTCACAAAAAAAAATTGATTATAACTTATTATGTGATTGTAACGTATATATTATATACCTTAAACTCCTTAGAGCTACACTTTTTCACAAATTCGTCCCAAATCTCTTCCGTGATGAAAGGATAGAGCACGTACGGTTGCATATCATTGTTAGGTCCCGACCTCGTTTTTGTGATCCATCGACTCACTAATCTTGACTTGAAATCTCTCCACCGCTTATCACAAGTAGTCAACACATCTCGTTTCTTCCTCTCATCCTCTTGTATTCCAAACTCTTTCTTCAATATATAAAATTAACCAATAATACACGATTAGTATAATAAACATGATTCAAATTAAATTAAAAGAATGGATTTTAAAAATACATAGGTTTACTTACTTTAGCATCTTCCCATAAACTATTTTTTAGGCCTTGTGGAACATCATCCCAACTATCGTACAAGATAGACACTTTGCTTCTACTGATTTCGCCGCAATGTGTCTTGTACGCACCAACATGATCCCCAATCGGACGCATCCAATCATCCCACTGAAGTACTCTTTGGACCCCGGGTTTGGAACGTATCCCTTTTGTAGGACCTCTAGGCTTGCTCACTCTTTTCTTCCTACTACCTCCATCAGTTATCTCGGCCTCAGAACGTGGGTGCCGATCATCATCGGATGCATCATGCATTATGTGATCTTCCATCACTACACCTGAAACCATAAAGCATAAAGACATGTTAGATTCATCAATGAAATACTATAAAATTATTTTAACGAAGCATAAAATATATAATTGAAGATTATAAACAATAGTAGTTGCAATAATATTACATTAGTTACCTATTAATCAGTTTTTTCTTTGACAACGTAAAATCCCTCATTATGGTCTCGGCGAATGTAATTCGGGTCCAGATCTTCCCCTAATGTACTTGGAATGACTACTGACGAAGCAATGACTTCATTGAATTGCTTATCGTATTCCTCTTCATCGTGTACATCATCAATTCCAAGTATTCTCCTTTTTCCTTCAATGACAACAGACCATTTTGAATCGGCAGGGTCAACCATGTAGAATACTTGTTTTGCTTGTGATGCCAATATCAAAGAATCGTCATGATGCCCTAACCGGTTGAAATTGACTAATGTAAAAAAGTCATGTTCATCCTTCTTTACACCACGACGAATATCAAACCACTTGCATTGGAAGAGCGGAATCTTTAAGTCAACATAGTCAAGTTCTAATATCTCTTCAATGAACCCGTAGTAAGACTTCATTGTCTCAACAATGGTTCTATCCCTTCTACTTTTATACTCTGATGACAAAGCCCCCAACGTAACACCACTGTTTTTGCATTGTAGATTTGTCATCTTGTCGTTTAGTGTAAAATGAATAACCATTGATGTCATACCCTTCATAGGAAAGAACTTGCATCTTTGACCCATATGCCAACCATCTCAACGTATCCGATACATCATTTTTTGGGTCAGATAGTTGGTTCATAACTCGTTCTTTAAACCAATCAACGAATGACCGATTCTGCTCAATCATCAACTCACGTTCATTCTTCAATGGATACTGAACACTAAGCATCTTCTTGTGCTCATCTAAGTAAGGATGAACTTGTTTTAGATTTTCTAACACCAAAAATTCTGCTTTTCTTTTCAACTCTCCATCAAGACACAATCTTTTTCTCCCAATGGTACCACAACCATCAAGCCTTCCTTCATGTCTAGATTTTGGCAATCCAATTGCTTGTGCACGTGCTAAATACCGACTTACATATTCGATACTTCCTCCGCAACCTTGTTCTTTGGACAATACTTGCCTTCGGTCCGGGCCGTTGGATTCATCACTTTTCCCTTGAGAGTACCCATATGCCTTTCGAAAGGCCACATATACATCATACAAACGGGCCCACAAAGTTTAATTTCTCGGACAAGATGAATTATCAAATGAGGCATGATGTCAAAGAACGATGGTGGGAAGTACATTTCAAATCGACACATCGTCTCTATTACATCAACTTGCAACGTATCTAGAGTGTTAGGATCAATCACCTTGCTAGATATAGTTCTGAAGAAGAAACACAACTTTGTAATCGTGTATCTCACTTGGGAAGGCAAAATTCCTCATATTGCAACAGGTAATAAATGCTGCATCAAGATATGACAATCATGAGATTTCAAACCAACGAGTTTCAAGTCCTTCGGTGAGACAAGGTTTCGAAAATTTGACGAGTATCCAAAGGGGACCTTTAACCTATGCGAGACTCACAAAAACTCGTTTTCTCCTTCTTAGACAAAGTGTAGCAAGCCGGGTGGCGTATAATAGCGTTGTCCCCTCTCCCGAGGTGCTAGTTCTAGTCTTCCCATTTCACCATGTCTTTCCTAGCTTTAACTCCATCCTTTGTCTTCCCTAGGGCATATTCAACAATGTTCCGACAATGGCATCACAAACATTTTTCTCAATGTGCATTAGATCAAGACAATGTCTGACTTCTAAGCATTCCCAATATGGAAGGTCCCAGAACTTAGATCTTTTCTTGTATAAGCTCTTTGAGACACTTTTAAAGGGCTTGCCAAACACTGTTTCAATATCCTTTACCCGATTAGAAACCTCTTTTCCACGCAAGGGTACAGGGGCTTCTCTCATCTCCACTTTTCCGTTGAACAACTTTTTCTTCTTACGAAATGGATGATCTAAAGGAAGCCATGTACGGCAATGCAGGTATACATTCTTCCCACAATGATGTAACCGCTCATCAATCATATCCTCATCACAAATAGGGCATGCCTTTGCTCCTTTAACCGTATACCCTGACAAATTCCCATAAGCCGGGAAATCATTAATCGTGCAAAATATCATGGCACGTAATGTGAAGTCAGTTTTCGTATACGCATCGAACATCGAAACACCTTCATCCCACAACAATTTCAGATCTTGAAGAAGTGGGTCAAGATACACATCTATGTCGTTTCCGGGTTGCTTAGGACCCGAAATAAGAAGCGATAGCAGAATAAATTTACGCTTCATGCATAACCAGGGGGGCAGATTATAAATGGTCAGTAGAACCGGCCAAGTGCTATGTTAAGTACCTAGTGTGCCAAAAGGGTTCATCCCATCTGTACAAAGTCCAAGCCTAAGATTTCGAGGTTCTTTACCAAAACCTGCGAACTTTCGGTCGATATTTCTCCATTGCGGAGAATCGGCCGGATGTCTAAGCATCCCATCTTTCTTCCTCTTGTCCGCATGCCACCTTAATAATTTAGCATTATTTTCATCCGAAAATAAACGCCTAAATCTTGGAATGATTGGAAGATACCAAAGAACCTTCGTCGGAGTTTCTTTCTTTCTCACTCCCTCATCATCCTGTTTTATCTTGTACCGAGATTCTCCACACCTTGGACACTCACCCAAATCCTTGTACTCATTTCGATACAAAGACACAATCATTTGGACATGCATGTATCTTCTCATATTCCATACCTAATGGACACAACAATTTCTTTGCCTCATAGGTAGAGTTAGGAATTTCATTCCCTTCAGGTAGCAATTCTTGTAAAAAAGTGAACAACTCACTAAGACTTTTATCTGTCCAACTATACTTCGATTTCATATTGAACAATGTGAGGATGCCAGAAAGTTTAGTGAAATTCTTACACCCCGGATACATAGGTTTGTCCGCTGCACTTAGAATACTATTATACATATGCGGACGATCGGTTCCTTCATCCTCCAAATTGTGCAACATCTCATCTACCCTATCATGCTCATCAACTACCCTATCATTCTCTTTATCATCCTCTCCTTTTTCAATATCAACCTCAACCTCATCATCAATGTGATCAACATGCAAATCATCACACAAGCTAGTGGAGCTCATACCCTGATCATAAAACTCTCCATGCCATGTCCACCTAGTATAGTTACTCTTAAACCCACGACGAATCAAATGATCCTTAATTTGATCCACATCACGATACCCCCTAGAGTTATTGCAATCACAACAAGGACACAAGACTAACTTTGACCCATTCTGCGATTGATGTTCTAACGCAACCCTGAGAAATTCATCAACCCCTCGTAGAAATGTCACCGAAATTCGATTACCATACATCCAGGTTCGATCCATATTCATACACTAGAGACACCAAACAAGAACACAATCGATCACATCATTCAAAGTGTCTTATCCAATGCAGTCATGAACATTTGGGTCCTTATCACTCCAACCTAACCCATCCTTGAGTTTCTCATCTCACTAGTGAATGAACATTTGGTTTTCAATTCTAAGAAAAATCCGGCAAAGACTTCCCTACAGGTTCTCCAAGTACACGATGAAGATAGTAGGTAAACTATCAACATATGTACCCAGAGAACGCTTAGGGAAATGAGCTAGATCTTTCTTAGAATCGAAAACCAAACATTCATTCACATCCTAAGTGAGATAAGAAACCCAAAGACGATCCCCAAACCGGGACTATTCAAGACTTACTCCTAATGAGTAAGCCTCAAACGGGTATCTAGGCCAATGATGCACACATTGCAATTAAACAGCAAAAACCAATCCATTCCTTAGATTTCCCTCCCCACCGCATTAAGGTATGTACATATAAGTTTGGTCATAATTCAACATATGCTTTCCCAATCACATAACCAAACAATTCACATATACTTTCTCAATCACATAATTCAACATTATAGGGACAAATAAAACAAATAAACATAAAGCAAAAGCTATAATATATATACCTCTCTCTCAAGGAGCAGCGAAGACAAGCACAACGAGGTGAGCTTGGAGCACCAGGCCGAACAAGTAGAAGATGGAATGTGGCAACCGCATTAGGGCATTAACCAACCCACAAATTAAATAGTGATTAAGTCATAACTCATAAACATCAACTATCTAATATTAAGACATTAACAAATTAGAAATTAAGAAACAACATTAAGATTAAAGTAGAATTATTAAGATCAATGGTAAAAAACAAGAATGACTTGTGAATATAATTATATAGTAGAAAGGAAGTATTTTAGAGCACTACAAACTATATAAATTCATGAGCACTACAAACTACAAACATCCTAAATATAATCTTAAAATCTTAAACTACAAACTACAAATTAAACTACAAACATCCTAAATTCAATATTAAAATTCAATCTTAAACTACAAACTACAATCACTCTACTAATACAATCACAAACTCCTTGATTAAGATCTAGCAAAAATAAGGAAAAAATTCCAAAAAAAAAAAGACAGAAATTGGTAAAAAAAAAAAAAAAGACATAAATTGAGACAGAAAATTGAAAAAAATAAAAAAAAGACTTACATTGCCGGAGACGGGGAGACGGAAAGCAACTCAGGCGCGACAGCGAGCGACGGCGAGCAGCGGGGGAGCGCGACGCGACGGGGGAGCACGGTGCGACGGGGGAGCGCGGTGCGACGGGGGAGCGCGGCGCGACGGGGGAGCGCGGTGCGACGGGGGAGCGCGGCGACGGGTGAGTGAGAGTGAGTGAGTGAGAGAAAGAGGAGTGCAAGAGAGAGAGAGTGAGTGAGAGAAAGAGGAGGAGGAGCGCCGGCGAGAGGAGATGCCGAAGCAGCGGCGGCGCGACGTGGGAGATGTCCTTCAGCAGCGCCGGCGAGTGTTTGTGGGAATTCGCATGAGAGAGAGAGAAGTGCGAGTGTTTGTGAATATTGGCAACTGATGGGCGGGATACGAAAATTAAAACTATAAATAAGAGTCATCTGCGTCGGATGGGCCTATGGTCCGACGCAGATGACTAATTAACATAATTCTGGATACAAGTCATCTGCGTCGGATGGGCCTTTGGTCCGACGTAGATGACTAATTAATATAATTCTGGGCGGGATACAAGTCATCTGCGTCGGAAGGGCCTATGGTCCGACGCAGATGACTAAGTACTCTTAAAGGCTGGCTCACATGACGCAGATGACGCACATGACGCAAATCACTATGTTATTGAAAGAATTAGATTCAATGTCTCCTGTTAAGTTACTAGCTCTATAGCTCTATGGTTATTTACTTATTAAGCTATGCTTCTTGTAGTGTTACGTATACAACTATCACCCAATTATGTAATAGTTAGATAATATCTATTTAAGTGAACTTATTGTGTAACGATATAACTTATATGAATTTCATTGAGTTGATAGTGACTTCTTATAATTTATGTTTATTATTATTATTGTTCTCATTATCGTCATAGCTATTCACAAACTTATATATCAATTATAATGCTTATAATAATAGAGTCATTTATATAAACCTTGAAAATGATCGTCTACTTGTTATTATTGTAGTTGGTTATAATATAAGAACATATGAAGAGTCATTCTACTCATCTATATATTAGACTAGTTTTGCGCAGTTGACTAGTCCAAACACGAGTTGACTAAGAGAATACACTAAACATCACGGTAAACAATATAATATTATTATTAGTTTTGCATTATCATCTATATATTTATCGCACACACGAGTTGACTAAGAGTAACCGACTAAGTGTTAAGTTACCATATGGTTGTTAAGAAGTTACTATCTATAATATTATAACATATCAAGAGTCGTTATACTAATTTATAATCAATAGAATATTAGAGTGGTTTTACAATTATTTTGATAGCAATGTACTACTAAAATGATTAAACATATTGATAAAATAGTTTGTTTATACTTTATCATATATAGTCACAACATAATACATGTATACCGCGTTATGTTTGTTATTGTTATTGCTATTATTAGCATTGTTGCTACTATTACTATTAGTATTTGTATTGTTATTGTTAGTATTCGTGTTCTTATTTAATTTGTATTACTATTGCTATTGTTAGCATTGTTACTATTACTGTTATTAGTTGTATTATTATTACCATCATCGCTTTATGTTTATTATTATTATTATTATTATTATTATTATTATTATTATTATTATTATTCTCATTATCATCATAGCTATTTACAAACTTATATATCAATCATAATGTTTATAATAATAAATCATTTATATAAAGCTTGGAATTGATCGTCTACTCGTTATTATTGTCGTTGGTAATAATATATAATATTAGAACATATGAAGAGTCGTTCTACTCCTTTACTCATTAGAGTGGTTTTGCGCAATTGATTAGTCGAAATAAGAGTTGACTAAGTGAATACACTAAACATCACGGTAAACAATATAGTGTTTTTATTGGTTTTTCGTTATCATCCATATATTTATCGCACACACACATATGTATATATGTGTCGATCTTAATACTTTTAATAATATGATTCGTTTACAAAATTCATAACAAAATCAAATGACCCGACCATGAGTTAACCGAAGTTGAACCGACGTTCAATAGCGAATGGACCCGATGATTCACAATGATCGAACTAAGGTCATTAGTGATTCAACCCGAGTACACTTGACTCTACCAAAGCATACATGAAATCCAAATACGACTTGCGCAAACCCAGTTAAAAAATGTTAACGGGTGATCGTACCCACGAATGGATCAAATTGTAAACCGAACGCTCAGACTTGTCCGGCACCCGGCAATCACATGATTCAAATGTGATTGACCAGTTGAACAAAACCTGACCAATCACGACCTGGGACACTGACTGTCAGAATCCTGACCTGTCCGGGTCTGACCTGGTTCGTCGTGGGTATACCCAGAACCTGTTTGAGAACCTGTTTTGACACCACTATCGGAACTGAACCTCCATAAATAAGGATTATCCCACATACTTCCTCCGTTCCATAATAAGTGAAACACTTGCTAGTTTAGAACGTTTCAAAATAAGTGAAACATACCTTAAATGGAAAAAAGAAAGTGATAAAATGACAAGAGTAGCCATCACAAACTTGTGTGGTTTACTTTTCTCTCTCCTCCTTTTGATAATGTAAAGGATATTTACGACTTTTTGGCTTTTAAAAGTGATGTTTATTAAATCTTGTGCCCAATTCCTATGTTTCACTTATTATGGAACGGAGGAAGTATAATACTTAGCCTTAGATTTTATCTTTTCATTTTGAAATCTAGTGATATCATAAGGTAAGTTCCTACTAACAAAATAATTCACAATTTCAGCATAACAAGGAACACCCAAAGAAATAGAATAAAGATACTCATTAGGAAAAGAGTCATTCAAAGGCAAAGTGTGTTCCTTTTGAACCATTCGACTTAAATGATCAGCTACTTGGTTTTCATCCCCTTTTTAATCTTTAATCTGCAAATCAAATTCCTGTAATGTTAAGAATATAGCCCACATGTGAGTTATGAATAATTTGTCCCACATTGAAGAATTAGAGAGAGAATGACTAACATATAGATTGGTGGGTTACTCCACCTATCACCAATTGGTTTTAGGATGGAACCCCGTCAACCTTGTATGTGGTCACTCTCTCCTATGGTGTGGGCTTGTGTACAGGTCTAATGAAGTTTATCATGGTATCAGAGCCGACGATCCTGGCCCATTATGAAATGCAAGATGGAAGGTTGTTGAAGATCCGTTTGGAGCAAAGTAAGCCCAACGGAATTGTAATGGCCCCAAGAAGGGGCCCAGTTGACCTCATGTTGGAAGTCGAGAGAGGGCCCAACGAGGATGTTGTGACCTATCCAAATTGGCCACGTATAATCCCTTGCCAAGATGTACGTGTGGTCACTGTACTTGTGGCTTGGATGTGTTGTTTCAATCTCGCGTCGACGAAGATCGTCTACATGATTTTCTCTATGGTATTAATGCTGAATTGTATGGTTATGTCCGCTCCAACCTTCTTTCTCAAGACCCTCCTCCCACTCTTGATAGAGCCTATCAAACTCTCCTTCAAGAAGAAAGGTTGCAGTCCGTGACACGAACCACGGCGGAGCGCGATGATGTCATGACCTTGGCTGTTCCGTCTTCACTCTCATCTCAACCAGGTTTGCTTCGGTTTGATGCTAACACTGATAAGTCCACTCTTGTTTGTGCCTATTGTCACCGACGTGGGCACGAGGAGGATTATTGTTGGTCAAAACACGGGTTCCCTGATGGACGGGAACAACGGGGTCGGCGCGGTTCTGGTGGTGGACGACATTCAGGTGGTGGTGGCCGCGGTCGCGGACCTCGCGGTACAGCAGCTCGTGGGACAGGTGCTGAAGTTCGTGCTTGTGTTGCTGGTGATGTCGGTGAAGCAGTAGGTGCTGTAAGCACTTCTAATGCGACTGAAGCAATAGTGCCGGGGATAACGTCACAACAGTGGCAAAAACTCCTTGATATGCTTGGTAATTCCACTGTCAAAAATCATGATGAACGCCTCATTGGTAAGTTCTCTCACGTTCCATGGATTATCGACACGGGTGCCTCTAATCACGTAACCAGTGATTTAAAATTGTTGAGTGAAGTGAAAGATATGGTGAAATGTCCAGTGGGGCTTCCAGATGGTAACACGACGTCCTCTACAAAATATGGTTGTGTGTACTTGGCACCGGGTTTAGTGCTTAAAAATGTTCTCTATGTACCTAAGTTGAATTGTAATTTAATTTCTGTTACCCATCTTGCTGATGATTTAAATTGTGTTGTACAATTCACTAAAAGTTTGTGCGTTATACAGGACCGACACTTGAGGAACCTGATTGGAGTAGGTGAAAGGAGAGATGGACTCTACTATTTTCGTGATGTTCCAAAGATTCAAGCATTGAGTGTGGATGGGTCGGCTTCTCCGGAGTTGTGGCATAAAAGACTTGGTCATCCTTCAGATAAAGTAGTGCAGTCTCTTCCTTTTATTACTAGCTCTAGTATTATTTTGGATAAAGCTTGTGGTGTGTGTCATCAAGCTAAACAACCTCGAAATAAATTTCCTCTTAGTGACAGTAGAGCAAGTTATTGTTTTGAGATGATACATTGTGATCTTTGGGGGCATTATCGTACGCCTTCCTCTTGTGGTGCTCATTATTTCTTAACTATTGTGGATGATTATTCTAGAGCTGTGTGGATATTTCTTTTGCTTGACAAGACTGAAGTTTTTAAGATGTTTAAAAATTTCTTTGCCATGATTGTGAGACAGTTTGATGCAAAAGTTAAGGTGGTTCGTAGTGATAATGGCACTGAATTTAATTGCATGAAAGATTATTTTGCTGAAAATGGTATTTTGTTTCAATCTTCAAGTGTTGGTACTCCGCAAAAAAACGGGAGGGTAGAACGAAAGCACCGTCACATTCTAAATGTTGCTCGAGCTTTGAGGTTTCAAGCTCACTTGCCCATAGAATTTTGGGGGGAATGTACATTGGCTGCAGGATATATTCTTAATAGAACTCCCTCCGCTTTACTTGATTATAAAACTCCTTATGAACTTCTATTTGGGCAACCACCTTCATTTACTGAGTTGCGTATTTTTGGGTGCCTATGTTATTCTCACAATCAAAAGGCCAAACAGGACAAATTTATGAGTAGGAGTAGACGATGTATTTTTGTTAGTTATCCTCATGGCCAAAAAGGTTGGAAGCTCTATGACTTGGATTCTGGTGATTATTTTGTTTCCCGTGATGTGAAGTTTTATGAAAATGAGTTTCCTTTTGCCACCTTGTCTGCTCCTTCTTCTCAACCTACTTTACCTAGCACTACTAATTTTGCTCCTTTCGATGATGATGTCTTGTATGAATATGTTGGTCATGATGATGTGCCTGATAATCCCCTTCCTGCCCATGAGGGTGAGCCTTCGGTTGTTATGGAGGGCGTGAGGGGTGATGAGTGTGCTATTCCGGGTGTTGACGGTAGTGGTGTTAGCCTTGAGGGAGTTGATAGTGGTGGGGTTGTTTCTGAGTTGAGGGAGGAGGCGGTGGCCACTCCTAGTGTTGGTGGTGAACACGGAAAAGGCAAGAGACAGAAGTTTCCATCTGTCAAGTTACGTGACTATGTTACTAATACTGTTCGCAAGCTGAGTCCGTCTCCTACCTCTCATTCATCTACTCCACATCCTTCCTCAGGTATCTCTTATCCTATAGCACACTTTGTGAATTGTGACCGATTTTCTATGGGACACAGAAATTTTCTTGCAGCTATTTCAACAGGTACAGATCCCCGATCCTTTAAAGAAGCTATGCAGGATCCTGGTTGGCGTGAGGCGATGCAGAAAGAAATTCAGGCGTTGGAGGATAATGGTACTTGGAGTATGGAGCCTCTTCCCTTTGGAAAGAAGGCTCTTGGTAGTCGTTGGGTCTACAAGGTGAAGTATAACTCTGATGGTAGTATTGAACGTCTCAAGGCTCGTTTGGTTGTGTTTGGCAACCACCAGGTCGCAGGCATCGATTACACAGATACTTTTGCACCTGTGGCTAAAATGACTACAGTTCGTGCCTTCCTAGCGGTTGCTGCTGCCAAAAATTGGGAGTTGCATCAGATGGACGTGCACAATGCCTTCTTGCATGGTGATCTATCAGAAGAAGTGTACATGAAAATGCCACCTGGTTTTCAAGGTGGTAAGCCTGGACAGGTATGTAGGTTGCGTAAGTCTCTCTATGGCTTAAAACAAGCCCCTCGGTGTTGGTTTGCCAAGTTGGTAACTTCTCTGAAGAAGTATGGCTTTCAGCAATCCTATTCGGATTACTCATTGTTTACTCTCCACCAGAGTAAGGTTCAGTTGAATGTTCTTGTTTATGTTGATGATTTAATTATTTCTGGGAATAATTCCGCTGCTCTGTCTGACTTCAAACAATATTTGAGTACTTGATTTCATATGAAAGATCTTGGAGTTTTGAAGTACTTTCTTGGTATTGAGGTGGCGCGTAATTCAGAAGGAATATATCTATGTCAACGTAAGTATACCCTTGACATTATTTCTGAAGCAGGGAAGCTTGCCTCTAGGCCTGCCAGTTTTCCTATGGAGCAAAATCATCAGCTTGCTCGTTCCACGAGTCCCTTGCTCTCTAATGTTGCGCAGTATCGCAGGTTAGTTGGTCGCCTAATTTATCTGGCTTCACTAGACCAGACTTGGCATATTCTGTACACATTTTGTCTCAGTTTCTTCATACACCACGACTTGATCATTGAGATGCCGCTCTTCGTGTGGTTCGTTATCTAAAAGGGTGTCCTGGTCAAGGAATTCTTCTCCACTCTTCTTGTAATCTGTCTTTGTCTGGTTGGTGCGACTCCGATTGGGCGAGTTGTCCTCTTACTAGGCGGTCTTTGTCCGGTTGGTTGGTCTTTCTTGGTAAGTCCCCTATTTCTTGGAAAACCAAGAAACAGGTGACGGTTTCTCGCTCTTCTGCTGAAGCTGAGTATCGCTCTATGGCTTCTGTGACTTGTGAACTCAAGTGGTTGAAGGGGTTGTTACTTAGTCTTGGTATTGATCATCCTAAGGCCATGAATCTCTATTGTGATAGCTGCGGGCGCGGATGTGTCGTCGTGCACCGCACCCGGCCAAAGATAAAATTTCTCCTACTCTCTTTTACACTAAAGCAGTATAATAGAAGTAGGGGTCGTATCCACAGGGAAACAGGGACGAGTTTAGTACTTAGCGTGATTCGAAACCTAGATTAAGCTAAGGGCCGAGAAACCTAATTACAAAGGGGGGGTTTCAAGTAGATAATAAACAAACTAAAACTAACTAGCATATAAACAAAATGAGAAATCAATATGGAAAGATCTTGAATCCGATTAACATCCACTTCAATTCATTATCGATCATTGAACATCCACTCTAATTATTTCCATAATTATCTATTGTCGAGAATTAATCTCGTGTTCTCCTTATTCTTAGTTGAATAGCACGATCAGCGTGACTATAAAACCCTAACTAAAGGATAACCTAGTCCGATAGCGTCTAAGTTCAATCCAATAGCGAAGAATAAACACGAGAGAACCAACAGGCACTCGCTAACGTCATACACGCGATAAACATTCAACAGTTGATTCAATTTCCCTAAGAAATAACCAAGATGATCTGCATCTAAATTACTCCCTAGTTTGCTACAAATTGATAAAAGAATAAAACAATCCGATTCTATTCTTAAATCTAGCATTAGATTAATCACACAATCAAACTAGTAACGTTCCTAGCATAATTATGCAATAATCATAAATCACAAGCATAGAAATTGAACCATAATCAAGGAAAAGAGAAAGAGAGGAAAGATCTCACAATAACGGTTGAAGCTTCATGTTAATTGATCCAAGAACAGTTCAAGCTACAATCCGATAGCAAAAACCAAATCCATAATTGAAATCCCTAAAAACTAAACTAAGAAATGAAAAACAAAGACTAAGAAATGAAGAACAAAGAGGAACGAAGAAGGAAAGATGAAAAGAGAATCATGAAGAAGGAAGGATGAGGAGAGGAGTATCCTCTCTCTCCCCTCAAGCTTGCCACTCCAAGGTCTACATTTCAGCTCTCCTCTTCGTCCTCCTCTTCGTCTCCTCAAAAGTTAGGTTTTAGGAGCTTTTAAACCCCGCACAAAATCGTGGCCCCAAACCGTCAAAAGCGTCGCGAGTCGCGACACTGATCGCGAGTCGCGAAGGGGACTCTGCCATCCCGCATGATTTGGCTGGGCAAGAGCATCGCGAGCCGCGACAGGCATCGCGAGTCGCGAGGGGCAGGGGGTCGCGAGGTGCGACAGTCCTCGCGAGTCGCGAGCCTGTGCTGGGCATGCATGCTGGCTGTGCGAGCACTGGGCTGTGCTTTGACGAGCGAGGCTGCTGGGCGATGCTTGCGATGCGGCTGGATGGGCGAGGCTGCTGGGCAGGCTTCGCGAGCTTGCGATGCTTGTGCTGGCTTGGCGATGATGCTTGGGCTTGGCGATGATGCTTGGGCTTGGCGATGATGCTTGGGCTTGCGGTGGAGTTTGATGCTTGCGGTGATGCTTGGGCTTGCGGTGATGCTTGGGCTTTGCTCGGCTCAAATGCACTTCACCTTGGAAGCTCGGAATACATGACATTAACACAACTTATCTCGCAACACTCCGAACTTCCGCTAAGAGTTAAATAAAACACGAATGTTAACAATTACAATCAAACCCTTAGCAAAGTGCACCCAAAGTAACGTAAATACTACGTATAACTTGAGCGTATCAAATACCCCCACACTTGAACTTTACTCGACCTCGAGTAAACTCAAAATGAAGATCACCAAATAAATCATCACCCAAGCTAACGACACCAACCTACACTCCCCATCAACTACATCATCATCATCACATCTTAACAACATCCGCTCAAAAACCTAAACGTAAGGGACGATGATTCCCCCACACTTAGATTCGAGCTCACCTGAAAAATACAAAGACACGACAACAATAATCACCAAACGACAACCAAAATGTGAGCTCAAATCCTGAAGGATCTCAAAGGAATTGAACTCACTCCAACGCCACAATCAAAATGACAACTCGCCTAAAACCTCAAAAGATAAACTACTACTACTATTACAACCAACCTATATAAGCAAGCCATGGAACAAAGACAAAAAGGGATAAATTCCATGCTTACTCCCAAAAACAATCAACCAAAAGAAAGTGAAAGCCAAAACAAATCTCCGGCAAATGAGTCTTCAAAATACATAATTCTCTCTTAATCTCTCATTTTGCCTAGGAGCCCTTTCGGGTTTTCATCCTAGCTTCACACATTTCTTTTTTTCATCTCACCATCTTACCCGCTCAATATAAGCCACTTTTTTGCATAGGTTGCCCTTTCGGGTTTTCAACCTATCCGGGCCCCCAATTTTTGCCCGAGTCGCCCGCCCTTGCGGGTTTTCAACTCAGCGGGATTCATTTCATCATTTTTTTTTTTTTTTTTTTTTTTTGTTTTTCTCAATTTTTTTTTTCATTTTTTCAAATTGAAAGTAATAAATACAACATAGATACATGAGAATGAGAATACCCTCCCCCCTACTTAAACTACACATTGTCCTCAATGTGACGACAATGAGAAGAAAAAGGAAACTAAAAATGGGGGGGGAATAGAAAATCGAGCAAATCGAAGATCAAATGCTCAAGACTCATGACCAAACAATCCGTCAAATTCAAATTTCTTAACAACACCATCTCAAATCTCCGAAATCAACTCACAACCCTCTCCCTCAAATCACTCAAACAAATGGCAAATTCAAAAGTTTTAAATTTTTGAGATTGACACCTGGCTCAAGAGATCGAAAAGATACAACAATCTCCTTGTTCCAATTTAGCCAACTCCTAGCGGTTGAACTCTTCCCAACGGGTTTTCTTTTGTGGACTTGGGCTCAAAGTGGATTATGATTTGTTGTGGTTCTTTTGAGTGGGTGGGCGGTGGGTGAAAGAAAATTTATTGTGGTGGTGGAAATTTGATGAGAAAATAAAGGAAAAGAAAGAAAAGAAAATAAATAGGGTCTCGGGTTGCCTCCCGAGAAGCGCTGTTGTTTAAAGTCGTTAACTCGACTTAGTACCTTAGGCTCAATCATTGGGATTGTGCTCTATGTGTGACAATGGTGATTCCATGTCAATCTCCACTTCAAGTACCTGCAAAATTGATTGAGAAGAACTCTTGCAATGCATCGTTAGTACCTAGCTTACTACATCATGGTTGAGCATATAACATTAGATTATATCCAAAACCTAGCATTAAGTCAACAACAAACATCAACTAGTAGTACTCCTAGCTAATCCAAGTTATGACCATTAATATCAATATTTAAAGCTAGACAATAACCAAGCAATAAACCGTCAAAAGCTTCAATCAACCATTCCCAAGAGAGTGGCCAACCAAAAACAAAGAGCACAAGCAATACCATTCATAAATCACGCTAAATACAAACAAGTAACACCGTTTCCCCGGCAACGGCGCCAAAATTTTGTGCGGGCGCGGATGTGTCGTCGTGCACCGCACCCGGCCAAAGATAAAATTTCTCCTACTCTCTTTTACACTAAAGCAGTATAATGGAAGTAGGGGTCGTATCCACAGGGAAACAGGGACGAGTTTAGTACTTAGCGTGATTCGAAACCTAGATTAAGCTAAGGGCCGAGAAACCTAATTACAAAGGGGGGGTTTCAAGTAGATAATAAACAAACTAAAACTAACTAGCATATAAACAAAATGAGAAATCAATATGGAAAGATCTTGAATCCGATTAACATCCACTTCAATTCATTATCGATCATTGAACATCCACTCTAATTATTTCCATAATTATCTATTGTCGAGAATTAATCTCATGTTCTCCTTATTCTTAGTTAAATAGCACGATCAGCGTGACTATAAAACCCTAACTAAAGGATAACCTAGTCCGATAGCGTCTAAGTTCAATCCAATAGCAGCAATAAACACAGAGAACCAACAGACCTGCTAACGTCATACACGCGATAAACATTCAACAGTTGATTCAATTTCCCTAAGAAATAACCAAGATGATCTGCATCTAAATTACTCCCTAGTTTACTACAAATTGATAAAAGAATAAAACAATCCGATTCTATTCTTAAATCTAGCATTAGATTAATCACACAATCAAACTAGTAACGTTCCTAGCATAATTATGCAATAATCATAAATCACAAGCATAGAAATTGAACCATAATCAAGGAAAAGAGAAAGAGAGGAAAGATCTCACAATAACGGTTGAAGCTTCATGTTAATTGATCCAAGAACAGTTCAAGCTACAATCCGATAGCAAAAACCAAATCCATAATTGAAATCCCTAAAAACTAAACTAAGAAATGAAAAACAAAGACTAAGAAATGAAGAACAAAGAGGAACGAAGAAGGAAAGATGAAAAGAGAATCATGAAGAAGGAAGGATGAGGAGAGGAGTATCCTCTCTCTCCCCTCAAGCTTGCCACTCCAAGGTCTACATTTCAGCTCTCCTCTTCGTCCTCCTCTTCGTCTCCTCAAAAGTTAGGTTTTAGGAGCTTTTAAACCCCGCACAAAATCGTGGCCCCAAACCGTCAAAAGCGTCGCGAGTCGCGACACTGATCGCGAGTCGCGAAGGGGACTCTGCCATCCCGCATGATTTGGCTGGGCAAGAGCATCGCGAGCCGCGACAGGCATCGCGAGTCGCGAGGGGCAGGGGGTCGCGAGGTGCGACAGTCCTCGCGAGTCGCGAGCCTGTGCTGGGCATGCATGCTGGCTGTGCGAGCACTGGGCTGTGCTTTGACGAGCGAGGCTGCTGGGCGATGCTTGCGATGCGGCTGGATGGGCGAGGCTGCTGGGCAGGCTTCGCGAGCTTGCGATGGTGCTGGCTTGGCGATGATGCTTGGGCTTGGCGATGATGCTTGGGCTTGGCGATGATGCTTGGGCTTGCGGTGGAGTTTGATGCTTGCGGTGATGCTTGGGCTTGCGGTGATGCTTGGGCTTTGCTCGGCTCAAATGCACTTCACCTTGGAAGCTCGGAATACATGACATTAACACAACTTATCTCGCAACACTCCGAACTTCCGCTAAGAGTTAAATAAAACACGAATGTTAACAATTACAATCAAACCCTTAGCAAAGTGCACCCAAAGTAACGTAAATACTACGTATAACTTGAGCGTATCAAATACCCCCCACACTTGAACTTTACTCGACCTCGAGTAAACTCAAAATGAAGATCACCAAATAAATCATCACCCAAGCTAACGACACCAACCTACACTCCCCATCAACTACATCATCATCATCACATCTTAACAACATCCGCTCAAAAACCTAAACGTAAGGGACGATGATTCCCCCACACTTAGATTCGAGCTCACCTGAAAAATACAAAGACACGACAACAATAATCACCAAACGACAACCAAAATGTGAGCTCAAATCCTGAAGGATCTCAAAGGAATTGAACTCACTCCAACGCCACAATCAAAATGACAACTCGCCTAAAACCTCAAAAGATAAACTACTACTACTATTACAACCAACCTATATAAGCAAGCCATGGAACAAAGACAAAAAGGGATAAATTCCATGCTTACTCCCAAAAACAATCAACCAAAAGAAAGTGAAAGCCAAAACAAATCTCCGGCAAATGAGTCTTCAAAATACATAATTCTCTCTTAATCTCTCATTTTGCCTAGGAGCCCTTTCGGGTTTTCATCCTAGCTTCACACATTTCTTTTTTTCATCTCACCATCTTACCCGCTCAATATAAGCCACTTTTTTGCATAGGTTGCCCTTTCGGGTTTTCAACCTATCCGGCCCCCAATTTTTGCCCGAGTCGCCCGCCCTTGCGGGTTTTCAACTCAGCGGGATTCATTTCATCATTTTTTTTTTTTTTTTTTTTTTTTGTTTTTCTCAATTTTTTTTTTCATTTTTTCAAATTGAAAGTAATAAATACAACATAGATACATGAGAATGAGAATACCCTCCCCCCTACTTAAACTACACATTGTCCTCAATGTGACGACAATGAGAAGAAAAAGGAAACTAAAAATGGGGGGGGGAATAGAAAATCGAGCAAATCGAAGATCAAATGCTCAAGACTCATGACCAAACAATCCGTCAAATTCAAATTTCTTAACAACACCATCTCAAATCTCCGAAATCAACTCACAACCCTCTCCCTCAAATCACTCAAACAAATGGCAAATTCAAAAGTTTTAAATTTTTGAGATTGACACCTGGCTCAAGAGATCGAAAAGATACAACAATCTCCTTGTTCCAATTTAGCCAACTCCTAGCGGTTGAACTCTTCCCAACGGGTTTTCTTTTGTGGACTTGGGCTCAAAGTGGATTATGATTTGTTGTGGTTCTTTTGAGTGGGTGGGCGGTGGGTGAAAGAAAATTTATTGTGGTGGTGGAAATTTGATGAGAAAATAAAGGAAAAGAAAGAAAAGAAAATAAATAGGGTCTCGGGTTGCCTCCCGAGAAGCGCTGTTGTTTAAAGTCGTTAACTCGACTTAGTACCTTAGGCTCAATCATTGGGATTGTGCTCCATGTGTGACAATGGTGGTTCCATGTCAATCTCCACTTCAAGTACCTGCAAAATTGATTGAGAAGAACTCTTGCAATGCATCGTTAGTACCTAGCTTACTACATCATGGTTGAGCATATAACATTAGATTATATCCAAAACCTAGCATTAAGTCAACAACAAACATCAACTAGTAGTACTCCTAGCTAATCCAAGTTATGACCATTAATATCAATATTTAAAGCTAGACAATAACCAAGCAATAAACCGTCAAAAGCTTCAATCAACCATTCCCAAGAGAGTGGCCAACCAAAAACAAAGAGCACAAGCAATACCATTCATAAATCACGCTAAATACAAACAAGTAACACCGTTTCCCCGGCAACGGCGCCAAAATTTTGTGCGGGCGCGGATGTGTCGTCGTGCACCGCACCCGGCCAAAGATAAAATTTCTCCTACTCTCTTTTACACTAAAGCAGTATAATGGAAGTAGGGGTCGTATCCACAGGGAAACAGGGACGAGTTTAGTACTTAGCGTGATTCGAAACCTAGATTAAGCTAAGGGCCGAGAAACCTAATTACAAAGGGGGGGTTTCAAGTAGATAATAAACAAACTAAAACTAACTAGCATATAAACAAAATGAGAAATCAATATGGAAAGATCTTGAATCCGATTAACATCCACTTCAATTCATTATCGATCATTGAACATCCACTCTAATTATTTCCATAATTATCTATTGTCGAGAATTAATCTCGTGTTCTCCTTATTCTTAGTTAAATAGCACGATCAGCGTGACTATAAAACCCTAACTAAAGGATAACCTAGTCCGATAGCGTCTAAGTTCAATCCAATAGCAGCAATAAACACAGAGAACCAACAGACCTGCTAACGTCATACACGCGATAAACATTCAACAGTTGATTCAATTTCCCTAAGAAATAACCAAGATGATCTGCATCTAAATTACTCCCTAGTTTACTACAAATTGATAAAAGAATAAAACAATCCGATTCTATTCTTAAATCTAGCATTAGATTAATCACACAATCAAACTAGTAACGTTCCTAGCATAATTATGCAATAATCATAAATCACAAGCATAGAAATTGAACCATAATCAAGGAAAAGAGAAAGAGAGGAAAGATCTCACAATAACGGTTGAAGCTTCATGTTAATTGATCCAAGAACAGTTCAAGCTACAATCCGATAGCAAAAACCAAATCCATAATTGAAATCCCTAAAAACTAAACTAAGAAATGAAAAACAAAGACTAAGAAATGAAGAACAAAGAGGAACGAAGAAGGAAAGATGAAAAGAGAATCATGAAGAAGGAAGGATGAGGAGAGGAGTATCCTCTCTCTCCCCTCAAGCTTGCCACTCCAAGGTCTACATTTCAGCTCTCCTCTTCGTCCTCCTCTTCGTCTCCTCAAAAGTTAGGTTTTAGGAGCTTTTAAACCCCGCACAAAATCGTGGCCCCAAACCGTCAAAAGCGTCGCGAGTCGCGACACTGATCGCGAGTCGCGAAGGGGACTCTGCCATCCCGCATGATTTGGCTGGGCAAGAGCATCGCGAGCCGCGACAGGCATCGCGAGTCGCGAGGGGCAGGGGGTCGCGAGGTGCGACAGTCCTCGCGAGTCGCGAGCCTGTGCTGGGCATGCGTGCTGGCTGTGCGAGCGCTGGGCTGTGCTTTGACGAGCGAGGCTGCTGGGCGATGCTTGCGATGCGGCTGGATGGGCGAGGCTGCTGGGCAGGCTTCGCGAGCTTGCGATGCTTGTGCTGGCTTGGCGATGATGCTTGGGCTTGGCGATGATGCTTGGGCTTGGCGATGATGCTTGGGCTTGCGGTGGAGTTTGATGCTTGCGGTGATGCTTGGGCTTGCGGTGATGCTTGGGCTTTGCTCGGCTCAAATGCACTTCACCTTGGAAGCTCGGAATACATGACATTAACACAACTTATCTCGCAACACTCCGAACTTCCGCTAAGAGTTAAATAAAACACGAATGTTAACAATTACAATCAAACCCTTAGCAAAGTGCACCCAAAGTAACGTAAATACTACGTATAACTTGAGCGTATCAATAGCCAATCGGCTTTGTATCTTGCGAAGAATCCGGTCTTCCATGAGCGTACTAAACATATTGAGGAGGACTGTCATTTTTTGCGCGATGCCATTCAAGATGGTACTATTAGTCCTTCTCATGTTCCCACAAATTTGCAATTGGCAGATATTTTTACTAAGGCTTTAGGCCACCAACAATTTTCTTTTCTTCTTCGCAAGTTGGGCATTTGTGATCTTCATGCTCCAACTTGAGGGGGGGTATTGGATTAATGTAAATATTGTATATTAGGCTTGGGCTTGTTTATGTTTGTGGCCCAACATTAGTGTTAGTCTAGTTTGTATATATAGTGTTTAGTCTAATTAATGAAGGTAAGAAAACACATTAAACTCTTATCATGGTATCAGAGCCGACGATCCTGGCCCATTATGAAATGCAAGATGGAAGGTTGTTGAAGATCCGTTTGGAGCAAAGTAAGCCCAACGGAATTGTAATGGCCCCAAGAAGGGGCCCAGTTGACCTCATGTTGGAAGTCGAGAGAGGGCCCAACGAGGATGTTGTGACCTATCCAAATTGCAAGATTAAAGGTGGCTCACATGTGAGGGAGAGTGTTAAGAATATAGCCCACATGTGAGTTATGAATAATTTGTCCCACATTGAAGAATTAGAGAGAGAATGACTAACATATAGATTGGTGGGTTACTCCACCTATCACCAATTGGTTTTAGGATGGAACCCCGTCAACCTTGTATGTGGTCACTCTCTCCTATGGTGTGGGCTTGTGTACAGGCCCAATGAAGTTTATCATGTAACAATAAAATCATCTTATTAGTCTAGGTTTAGCCTCTTTCTTAGCAAACAAATACGTCAAAGCAGCATGATCGATATATATAACTACCTTTGTTCCCAACAGATAGGAATGAAACTTTTCCAATGCAAAAACAACAGCAAAAAATTCCTTTTCAGTAGTAGTATAATTACATTGAGCAGCAACAAGTGTACTTGAAGCATAAGAAACAATAGTGGGAATGTTACCTTTCTTTTGGCCTAAAGCATCTCCTATAGCAATATCAATTGCATCACACATAATTTCAAAAGCTGAGTTCCGATTATGAGGTTGTAATACAGGAGCAGACGTGAGTCTTTCCTTCAAAATATTAAGACCATCCTTACATATATCATCAAATTAAAAAACAACATCTTTAGCCAACAAATCACACAAAGTGGATGCTAATTTAGAAAAAATCTTTAATAAATCTACTATAGAAACCAGCATGACCCCAAAAAGATCTAATTTCCTAAACACATGTAGGATATGGTAGAGAACTGATGGCATCCATCCTAGCTTTATCGACTTCTAAACCCCTAGATGACACAATATGACCAAGAACAACACCTTCTTCCACCATGAATTGACATTTCTCAAAATTAAGAACAAGGTTAGTTTCAATGCATCGTCGCAAAACATGACTCAAATTCAAGAGACATACATCAAAAGAATCCCCATGCACAATAAAGTCATCCATGAATACCTTTATATTCTGTCCTGTATACTCAGAAAATATGCTCATCATACACCTTTGAAAAGTTGATGGAGCATTACAGATTCAAAGGGCATTCGCCTAAAAGCAAAAGTTCCAAAGGGACAAGTGAAGGTAGTCTTTTCTTGATCTTCGGGCGCAATGGCTATTTGTGTATAACCTGAATATCCATCAAGAAAATAAAAGTGAGATTGGCCTGCAAGTCTTTCCAACATTTGGTCAATAGAAAGGGGAAAATGATATTTTCGTGTTGCCGAATTAAGCTTACGATAATCAATACAAACCCTCCACCCATTTTGCACTCTTATGGGAACAAGCCCACCATGTTTATTTTCAACAACTGTCATGCAGATTTCCTAGGAACAACATGAATTGGACTTATCCATTTAGATTCATATATGGGATGTGACACCTGCTTCAAGCAACTTCAAAATGTCTTCTTTTACAACTTCCATCATAGCACTAGTGGAAAAAACGCTATATGTCACAAGATAACAAATCCGGTTATGGCAAAACCAGATCCGTAAATCCCTGAAAATTTAGGATGGAAACTTGGGCTGAATAACGGATCCGGTCCTTTAGTGAACCGGATTAGTTAACAGAAAACTGATCCGGTTTTCTGTTAACTGAGCCGGTTCGCATGACCGGATCGGTTAATTAACCATATTTTCTCAAAAGCCCACAAATAAATCCTAGCCCACGAATAAAATATAACCCACGAATAAAACCCCCCATTCCGCCTCTCTTACCCCATTCTAAACCCTAATCCCCCCACTCTTCTCTGGCTCCCTCATCTTCCCTCCCCCTCTCTCTCTCTCTCTCTCTCTCTCTCATCATCTTCCTTCCCCTGCCTCTCTCTCTTACTCATCCGCCGTCGGAATTCATTTCCCTCCCGCGTTCACAATCTTCGAATTCTTTCGTCGTTCATCCTTCACTCATCTGTCGTCGCGATTCATCGATTCATTTTGGAGGTGATTCATAATCTTCGAATTCGTTCGTCGTTCATCCCTCACCATCGTTCGTCGTTCACCATCGTTCGTCGTTCACCTTCGTTCGTCGCTCGCCTCTCCTCTCTCAATCTTCGTTCGTCGTTCAAGGCGTTTGAGGTTTTACGTTCGTCGTTCAACGGGTTTGAGGTTTTTCGTTCGTCGTTCACCAGATCTGAGTTTTTTTTTTATTTTCGTTTGTAATTCCAGATATATGGACAAACTTATTTCGTTATTTCTTTGTTATTAGACTCACAATTTTCGTTTGTAATTCCAGATTTGATTTTTTTTAGTTAGGCTTTCGTTTTTGTATATTTAGTTTATTTAGTTTGTAATTTTCGCTTGTTTATAATTTTATTGTACATTTTTTTAGTAGCTCTATTTGTATAATTTCGTAATTTTCATTTTTTTGAATTGCTCTGTTTGTATAATTTCGTAATTTTCCAGTGCAAGTTTGTATAAATTTTAGAGCTTACAATATTGGGTATCTCCTGTTCATAAGAGTATTTTGTCAAAAGCTCGTTCTTTTTGTTCATAAGCTCTTATGTTCATAAGAGTATTCTGTTCGAAGATTTGCTACTGAATTTCTTTTGTTTGTTATTTTGTCAAAAGCTCGTTCTTTTTATTTTATTTTACCACATCCGATTAACTGGTCCGGTCATGGCACCAAACCGGACCAGTTAATCAATGAAATCCAGTTAGTAAGTTGGCCCAGATGAGAAATTGATCCGGTTTTGAACGAAAACTGGATCAGTTAACCTGATTAACTGATCCAGTTTTCGTTCAAAACCGAATCGGTTAGTGATTAACTGATCCGTTTTAGGACCGGATCAGTTAATTATTGTCAACCGCTGCTAGTCCACCCCATCCGGATCAAAACCGGAGTGGTAAGCCCGGTTTTGACCGGATCGGATGGGCTTTTTTCCACTAGTGTAGGTGGATTCAACCTACGTTGACCTTTCCCTATATGGTTTAACATAATCCTCAAAAAGAATTATATGCATGCATAATAAAGGGCTAATCCCGTTGATGTTAGCTAAGGTCCAACTTAATGCACCCCTAAAGTTTCTAAGCACATGTATCAATCGTTCCTCTTGGGAAGCGAACAACTCATTAGAAACAATTAGTGGTAGTGTTCCTCCTTTAGCCAAATAAAAATATTTCAAGTTAGTGGGTAGAGGTTTCAGTTCCAATTGTGGTGCCTACATAAGGGAAGGAACAAGTTTAGAATTAGAAACATCAAATCATGTGGGAGCAGTGCTTAGTTCCTGCATTATTCCGATCAGTTCCTTGTTCCCTAACTTCAGTTCCTTGTGCTGGAGCAATTCCTCATCTAAACTGTTTTCTAAAACCAGTGCTAAGTCATCTTCCCTACTTAATTCAAACATATTTTGTGCCAACAAGTCAATAGTGTCAAGGGAACAAACATAATTCACATCATTAGGAAATCCACGGCATCAAAATATTAAACTTAATAATTTCAACATCAAATTCCATAGTCAGATTTTACTATGGAATTTCACCATCAAATAAAAGCCAGCAGGTAAACCAATTCATTTACTTGCACCAAAACATCTTCTAACAAACCAACAAGATATGCATTACTTCTATTAGCAAGTTAGATTACTAAACTTGTTTCTTTCAATGGACCAACATTCAAAGTAAAATAAATAGATTTAGGCATGACATTAATGAATACTCCTAAATCTAGCATAGCTCTTTCAAATATAGTTTCTCTAATCTTGTAAGGAAAAGAAAGCATACATGGATCCTTGCATTTGGGATAAAGTTTCTTTTGGAGAACAACCGAAACATTTTCCCCCACACTTAGCTTTTCAGTTCCTTTCAACTTTTTCTTGGAGGTACATGTTCTTTCAGGAACTTAGCATAACGTGGTACTTGCTTAATGGCATCATCAAGTAATAGAATATGAACAACAGTAGTAAATTTATAATTAGCCAAATCAAGAGGTGGATCAAAAGAAATTCTTTTCTTTCTCGGTGTATTGTTCTTTTTCTGTGATCCTTGTTCCTACTCCTTTACGGGAACAACAACCTGTTCCTGTTCCAAGTCAGCACTGACTTGTCCCTTTAGCTTTGGTTCCTCTAACTCTTTTCCACTCCTTAGCATCATCACACTTTCGTTTCCCTTAGGATTTAGGTTGGGTTTGTTTGTGGGCCGCGACTTATATATGAATCCAAGCCCAACTGATCCGGTTCCATATATGGACCGGATCAATTCAATACTTCATATTTTCGCTTATTAATTTGGGCTAGCACAACAATTAAACTGATCCGGGCTTGAGTAAAACCGGATCAGTTGACTTTAACTGATCCGGTTTACCAAAACCGGATTAGTTTAGTTGTGACATTTGATGTTTTTTCCACTAGTGTTGAGTTTTTAAGGTTTTGAATTTTGCATCAGTTTGTAAGGCAAATTGTTTCAACAGATCTTCAACCGAAGAGTTTGTTCTTTGGGGCAGAGGTGGATTCTAGACCAAAGGCCACCTATAATTTTATTAGTTTAGGTTGAAACCAAGAGGATTTTCTCTGTTTCCATACATCAAATTTGGGTGATCTCTCCATCCCTCATTGTAAGTGTTAGAAAATGGGTCATACTTCCTTTGTTGGGCCCCAAAAAAATCTCCAATTGCATTTACTTGATCAACCCTTAGTTTTACTACAAATTCCACAAGCTTTTGCAAACTGAGTTCCTCCTGTAACAAGATTAGAAACAAGAGTTGTTAGTTGCGAAAGTTGTCTAGATGTTTCAGCAAATTTAAATTCTAAATTTTTCAGGCGAATTTCATTTACTTTTTTAGAAACAACATTGTTCTTAGTGCTATCTTGAGAACTTTTAGCCATGGTGGAGATCAGTTCCTTTGCTTGTTTAGTTGTTTTATTATTTAAATCTCCTTAACTTGCTGCGTCTATCATGTTCGAGTGTTCCTATCATGAGCTGAAAGTCCTTCATAAAAGTATTGTATCAATAACTGCTCACTAATTTGATGTTAGGACAACCAGAACACAATCATTTATATCGATCGCAATATTCATACAAGATCTCATCACTAGTAGAAAATTACCATATTGGTGTTATTGAATTACTGCAGATATACCCCTACGCAGCAATAGACCATGTGTTAAAAACTAAAAAAGCATGCAAATCAAACTATTGTTGCAGTTACTAGAGAAACCGCAACAATAGATTAAAATATCATTTTTATTTTAGGAAAAATTCACAAGAGGGGACCCAACTATTACCCATTTTCTTTTATAAGTCCCAATTATGGATTATTCCCTACAGGTCCCAAGTTTACTGTCTTGTGATTTTCATACGTCCTGAGTTATTTATAATCGGTTTAGAAGGTTAATTTTTAAGCATTTACCATCTTCGAACACTTCCAGCAAGTGACAGAGAGCTATAAACTGGGACCAACGTTTAAAAATCTTACCTTCTAAACCGGTTATAAGTAATTCAAGACCCATAAAAATCACAAGATGGTAAACTTGGATCTACAGGGAATAATCCATAGTTGGGACATATAAAAAAAAGGTAATAGTTGGGCCCCCTCTTGTGAATATTTCCTTTATTTTATCTTTTGCTGCGGTTTATGAAAGAACCCCAGCAATATATAAACCACAGCAATATCTTATGTGAATTATAAAAACACGATAGGGTATGTCATTCCCACTTAGTGCGTCCCTCTTGTTATATTTCTGAGCCTCTCACACCTCTCGTTCTCTATTTTCACAAATCCTCTTAATTCCTACCATACTAACTCTCAACCACCACTACCACCCATGACCCAACATTGCGCCGACGAACTCTTCGCCTTCACTTCCTCCATCACCATCGTCATTTAGAACATAGAGAAAAAGTGGTCTGCTGCCGTTGTTGAAGAAGCAAGAAAGCCTCGATGAGAACGGAGAGAAGCTCGCCGTCGCGGGCTCGTAGCGCTCCCTCACCGTCGCATCCTTGCCAGAGCCGGAGCTATGATGTTGGGGGCCCTGTGCATATTTTTTAAAATAGGCCCTTAAATTATATAATTTAAAACATATAAATGAGTTTTAATCCACATTAATTAAAAAAATCATTAAACTGGTTTTCTTTAAAAAAAATCATTAAATTGTATTTAAAAAGTCAGATTACATGATAAAAATAAAAAAAATTACATATTCACTTGGTGGTGAACTAAACCATGTTAACCATCTATACTCCTATTTAAACAAAATATGCAAGTCAAATAATACAAGTCACAAAAATAGAGAGGAAAAATAGCACCACGGGTACAATATGCAAAATTAACTAATCATATTATCATCAATTGGATATACAGTGTAATCAACAATTCAAACTAACCTCTGCATCATCATCTTCTCTTCAGTCTTCAATCTCCTCAAATTAAAACGATTTAAATTTTTGCAACAAAAGAGTAGGTATGTAAGTTGAAGATTAGCAAATTGGTTAGGATTTGAATTTTCGAAATTTGGAAGATTTTGGATAAAGGTGAAGAGTTAATCAGATAATAACTGCAGAGGTGAAGTGTAGAAGCTTTGTTTTATCAAAAGGTGGAGGAGGAGATTGAAGCCAAGCATGCTTTCTCGAAAGTTGGAGCACATTTAATCATTTACCCCAAAAAAAGAGAAAACTTCAAAGCAGGGTAACAGTTAACACGCTACTTTCCCATAATATGTTGATATTCACCAAAAAAATTCATTCTTTAGACTCGAACTAGGGATTTCCTTATTAGAATACCCTAACACCTACCACTGATCCATAGAAACTTGTTTCACATTTTTTCCCAGCAATACTAAAAATATAATTTCGGGGCCCATGTTTTACTGGGGGCCCTGCGCCATCGCGCAGCTTGCGCCTTGCGCATGCCAAGCCCCACCCCTGATCCTTGCTCGCCGCTCGTCTCATATCCTTGCTCGCCGCTCGTCTCATATCATTGCTCGATGTCGTATGCACCTCACCGCGGCTTTGGTCAACATCGCCATGATTCAGCATTTTGCTCGATGTCTCTCATCCTTGCTCGATGCCGAAGTTCAACATTGCTGCTGTCGGTCAACGTCGCCCGCATCGCACAAGAAAATTATTTTAGGAAATCTGTAGATCTGTTTTTTTTTTCATTCATGTGAACTACTTCTTTTAGGAAATTTTTATTAATTTATAATTCTAACACTCATCTGGTTTTTTTAGGTTAGTGTTATACTCAATCTTTTTAGATTTGAATTTTTGTATCTGTGATTTCAACAGAAAAAAGTTAAATGTAAATTTAAGTTATAGATTTTATGAAAATATCATTCTATAAAATACATATGAATTTGATGCAGTACATTGTATGCTTGGGTTTTAGTTAAATTTGTTTCACTCTCCCTCGTTGTACACGAATGCAGAAGCACTAAATTTATTTTTTTACCCATACGTATTCCTACGATTATGAACTACAACACCTTATTGATGCGTCTTGATTTGCTGCGCCACGAAAACCGCAGGGACTCGTTTATAACCACCGCAATTTGCAATTATTCTATTAGTGTATCATGCATTTGTATTTGTTTCCTTATAGAACCTATATTAGATGCAGGGAAGAATTTTTTCAAGAAAAGCTTGATGCAATTGTTTCCAAGTAGTAACAGATCCAGGTGGTAAATAATATAACCAATCACTAGCCACATCATGCAATGTGAAAGGAAAAAGCCAATAACAATATATGATCAAATTCCACTCCTTCAGTTTTCTGAGCAGAACAAGACTATATATGTCTTTACATTCTTGTGCGGATCTTCACTTGCAAGACCATGAAGCTTAGGCAACTAGTTAATAACTATAGAACTCAATTTTAAGGGTTTCTCCAGATCTGGAAAAACATACAAAGTGCACTTGTTCCAGATTAGGTTCAGCGAGTTCCTGCAATGATCGAACCATATTGCCAAAGTCAGTTTCTTCAAAGAACTAATCTAGTTCCCAATCAATCTCCAGCCTTGTTCCTCTCTTAAGCTTGCATAAAGTTCTCTCTATTTCAGGATCAAACTACACAAAATCAAGATTAGTATAACGAGTACTAACCAAACACAGTAAAAAGAGTACTAGAACTAATTCCTAACAAGGCCATCAAAGAAATTAACTTTCATCGGCACACAAATTATAAACCTTAATCAACCTAATAAATAGCTAGGGTAAGTAAGGGTCGATCCCACGAAAAAAGTAATTTCTAGGAACAACAAAGTAGAAAAAAAGTTCCAATAGCAAAGTAAAAGTTTTTTTTGGGGGGGGGAATGACGTGATCGTCTAAAATAATAACTAAGGAACAAAAGTAATTTCTAGGGAATATAACTAGTGACAATACCAAAAAGCATATAAAGATGGGAACAAATCAGGTAAACAAAATACTCAGTAGATAGTTAGACACTAGCCATGCAATTTTGATATAATCCTTGACACATTAATTAACCTTTATGAATTGATTGATTGTAGGAACAAGTTCCCCTATCTTCCTTTACCTTTTAAATAGTTCGGGTAAGACCGCGAACCAACCCTAATCAATGAATAACCCCAATACTACGTGCATGAAATTTAAGACAAAGACAACATTTAGAACAAGGAAGACATCACCAACCCAAGATAACAACCACTACTAAAGGCACGTGATTTAATCTAGATAATAATCGCTTGCAAGTGTAAAGTGCTAAGGTACGACCCCCAAAAATTTGGTGCTACTTTGTTAACCATCTAAGCAATTATATTGACTTAACATAATTAACTAGCACTAGAATTCAGATTCAATCGAAAAGTAGGCCTCCTATTCAAATCAAATCATCCTTCATGGGAAATAAACAAGCAATTCAAGAATACTTGAGAGAATTAACTAAATGAAATTAATAAACGAAATATTGTCTCAAATACTGATTACATGGCTTTATCTAACTACTACCGAGCATAAAAGGCTACTCACTCACGTTACAAAACCAAAGACACAACTATTTGGAGAGAAAACATCGTCACTTCCTAATATAAACTGAAAATCACTAGTGGAAAAAACCTTAAATGAACAAGCAAACATATTAGGTTCTCCCAAAATCGGATCGGTAAGTTCATTTTTTTTGGCGCAATTTTTTGGCCAATAAAGTGATCCTGTTTGGAGGAGAACTGAATCAGTTTTTGTTAACTGATCCTGTTCTCCTCTCACCGGATCAGTTTAGATGACCCAAATATTTTAAGGCCCAATGTTTCCCCCCTTGGCCCAGCGTGTCTTTCCTCAAATAAGCGTCCTAACCCCTCTCCTCTCTCTCTCAACCTCTCTCATTTTAAACCTAACCCTAAAGTTGCCTAACCCCCTATCTCCACTCCTCCCTCTTGCCTACGCAATCCTCCCTCCTCGCCATCCTAACCAAATCCTTAGCTTCCTCCTCCATCCTCCCTCCTCCCTCCGGCCTTTGTCGTCCTCCCTCCTTTCTCATCCTTTCTCCTCCCTTTTCAATTCAGCCACCAACGACAACAATGCGAATTTCCGTCGCCTTCGCCAACCACAAAGAAGAAGTTCCAGATCTGGAGAGTTTGAGGAGAAAGGAGCGATTGTGGGTTATTTTAAAATTTTCATTGAATTTCTCCTCCCTATTCGCTCCAGCCACAAGCCATAAGGCCCCAAACGCTTCACTCTCCTCCGCATTTCGATACCTATTTCAAAACAAAAGAAATCTGAATACCTAATTCAAAACAAAAAAATCTGAACACCCGCATTTCGATATTATTTTCGATTAATTTCGTGTTTTTAGGTTGTATTCTTATTTATTATTTTTTGTAATTTTAGCTTGATCCACTGAGGTTAGATACGATTGATATATATATATATATATATATATATATATATATATATATATATATATATATATATATATATATATATATATATATATATATATATATATATATATATATATATATATATATATATATATATATATATATATATTTATTTATTTATTTATTTCAGTGGTTTAGATTTTTTATTTAATTTCATTGTGAATTTTATTGTAATTTCAAGATATCAATTTTGTTTTTTTTGTGAATTATATTATGTAATTGCACTTAGATATGGGTTTGTTCATGTATTTTGATCAGTTAATGTAGTATGTATCTACGTATATATTTTGATTATTTATGTATGTATTTTGATTATTTTGCTGCTGTAACATACGTATTTATTTAAGTATTTTGGCTATTTATGTAAGTATTTTGCCCACAAAAGCTTCACTCTCTGCCTCTGTCCCTTTTGTCAAAATCTGGCCTAAATGACCTTGAGACTAACTGGTCCGGTTCAGCTACAAATTCGAATCAATTGACTTTAATAACTGGTCGGGTTTTGCAGCTGAACCGGATCAGTTAGAACTTAACTGATTCGGTTTTGAAGCGGATCAGTTAAGTTCCTTCAACAGCTCCACTCTTGACTGATCCGAACCAAATTCAGATCAGTTAAACCCGATTTGACCGGATTCGGTAGAGTTTTTTCCACTAGTGAATGTTTGTTCCCTTCATCAGCTCCTAATACTCGTTAAACAGTGAGAGAACAACTTCGCCTGATATATATATATATATATATATATATATATATATATATATATATATATAACTTTCTCATTTTGAATTAATTACTTACCAGTATTAATATTTGTTTTTGTCCTATTTTTACTCAGCTGTTATAAAAGTTTGTAGAGGCAGTAAGTCTTGTTTTTACACCTTTTTTCTGCGACATGTAGGAATTAGGGTTTCAGTCTAATTTTAAAACTGGATTAAGTTTTGTTTTAAAATCATGAGTTCTATATGGAGAAGAGGAACTTCATCCTCTTCTCGTGGCAGTGGTAAAACCAATAAGCTGGTGAAAAATGTAACCTTTATAATGAAGACGTTGAAGAAAGTATTGACGATTGGGAAATCCGCAAAGTCAATAAAGACCAAATTTTTAAAATGAGTAGATATTATATTTTCAAAACCGATTACATTATCAAAATCCAAGAGAGAGATATCCAATTAACAAACCTGTTGATACTATCAAATTGTTTTTAGCCGGAACCTTACAAAAACATATTGAAAAAGGATAATGATATATCCATATAGGATTGGTTCAAGTAAGCATAAAACCCCTCACCAAAGAAGGAATAAATTCTTGAGTCCTTGTGGCCCTTAGAGATGGCAGATTCAAAGCCTTTAATGATACTTTGTTGGAAACTATTGAATTAAGTCTGTGCATGGGTCCACTCTCTACTAAAGGAAAAAAGGCCAAGGGCTGCGGTCAAAAGTGGCCTAAGAGCTGTTTTTTTCACCGCAGCCCTTGGCTTTCTGGAAGAGCTGCGTTTTTTTACCGCAACCCTTCACAACTCAGGGCTGCGGTTTTGGGCCATAACCATAGCCCTTTCAAAACTAAGGTTTTGGGCCATAACCGCAACCCTTAGTTGTGGAAGGGTTGCAGTTTTGGGCCATAACCACAACCCTTTTTTGTTTTTTTAATTGCTGTTTTGGAAGAGCTCGTTTATGCTAGCTAGATCACTGTTATGCTCCTACTGTGCTTTGTGTGAAACATTATTATCATAAGTTTTTAAACGTAAATATCTTGATTATAAATTAATAATGATAAAAGTGTACATAATATTAAAACAAAATACCAACATTATAGCTAAAAACTAAACAAGAATAGAAAATGCAATCGAATAACTAGCTAGTTATATTGCAAAATCCTAACAAAATGGATCATAAACAATCATCACAAATGTGACTTGCCAACCTATCGCGAACTTCACCTAATTCTTCAATGGTGAAGGCTTCCAATCCTGGTGCGTTATTGATATAAACCTTGCATGACAACCATAAAATTAAACACATAAGAATTCAATCATTTAAAATACTAACTAATAACTCATATTATCATATTTAATAAGAAATTGGAGATACATGACTCAAAATATATGAAAAACGAACATGAAATGGACAAAATAGGTCTAATTCGACCTTTACTTTCCCGAAATTCAACCAAGAACAAAAGTAGCGCCTATAAATCTAGTTAATAGTTATATTCTATCTTATATGATCATTTTCAATAAGAAATTGGAGCTACATGACTCAAAACATATGAAAAGGACAAGAAATGGCCAAAATAGGCCTCATTCGACCTTTACTTTTCCGAAATTCAAGCAACAACAAAGTAACACATATAAATCTACTTAATATGAAATTGGAGTTACATGACTCAAAAAATAAGAAATTGGACATGAAAACAGTCAAAGTAGGCCTAAAATGACCTTTATTTTCCCGAAATTCAACCAAGAACAAATGCACTCCTATAAAATCTAGTTAATAGTTTTTTTTTATCTTATATTATCATATTCAATAAGAAATTGGAGTTACATGACTCAAACATATGAAAAGGACATGAAATGGCGAAAATAGGCCTCATTCGACCTTTACTTTCCCGACATTCAAGCAACAATAAATTAACACCTATAAATCTATTTAATTGTTATATTATATGTTATATTATCATATACAATAATAAATTGGAGTTACATGACATAAAAAATCCGAATTGGACATGAAAACGGCCAAAATAGACCTAAACCGACCTTTACTTTCCTGACATCTTACATATATAATATAAACTGACATATACCTATTAATTTATGCATATTTAAAGTGTTAAGGTGAAATTTAGTTGTAATACATTAGAAGTTCAAGTTTCGGGTTCGTTTCAGTCGTTTTGGTGCATTTGTCTACTTTCTTATCCAAAATATTGTAATTCTAAGCTAAACTAAACATATATCACTTACTATATGCATACTTGAACTATATATATCAAATTTATGTGGAATAGATCAATGTACCAAGTTTCGGGATCGATTTTGGTCATTTTTTGTGAATATCTGCTACTTTGGTTTCAAAAACAAACTAACTCTTAGCTATCGATCTAATCTAAACTAACATATATCCTAATTAATTAGTTACATACCTTTTGAAAATCATCGATGTCATGGTTGACTATGTCATACATGTACCTCAACACGTAATAGCCACAATCAACACCATTCTTTTGTTGCGGACACTAAAATTCACCAAAACATCCAAAAACAATCATGTTAAATTTGAAGTATGTGAAAATAAGTGGTTCAACATAAGGTCAAGAAAATTAGTTACATTACCTCAACTGATATCCACACAAGAACTTTTCCCACTCGAAGTCCTACTTGATTATGCTGCTTCATCACACTACATTAATACAATCAATAATACATACATTATAAGATGTTTATATATATGAATGTGTAATATTAAGTACGTATATATTTAGTTTCGGTTAGGTTATCTATTTAACAGTGATTAGATTAGTATGGTCCATGGTGGTTTTCGATGCATAGAATCAAAGTGATAGACTTGGTTAATTGGCTAACATACCATAATGAGCGTCCAATGGAGACTATAACCAAGAAATAGAGTTAATTATTCAACAATTATTAGGTGAGTTTTGTTATCGAATAATAAAAGTAAAGCAAGTTTAACAAGCATACTTTTTAATATACAGGTGAAGGATGCTCTCCTAAACGAGATGATGATCTGAAACTCATATCAAGATACTCTTTCACATTGGCTTTGTTTTTTGAGCAATTGCCATCTCGTATCATAACCAACCAACCTTTGTGTCACTTGCTGTTCCACACAATTCAGTCTGCAATAACCAGAGAAAGCATGATAATATAAAGTAAACTTACTTATTATGGAAGTTGAAAACTAATTAAGTATATATGTATATATTTGCATACTTATAAATATCTAAAGTAATATTTGTATCACCTCATGAAAACTTGTATCATGGAAACATTCAACATTTGCCCACATAAGAATTCTTTAATATCGCCTTTAGAAATCCTTGTCGATGAGTCCTCAATGTAGTGGAATTGTTGCGCCCCAAAAGGAACCTCTATTGGAGTATCATCGGCCAAATCGCTAACGCACTCATGTAACCAAAAGTATGCACTACTAAGGTCTTGCAACACCTCTGGCTCGAGAATAAGTGGATTTTTTGTCATGGTAACTTTGTCATTCAACACCTTTTGTTCACCTTCATTATCACGTGGAGTTGCTTTCTTAGCCTTCTTGTCATGTGAACCGGCCTTCTTAGCCTTCTTATCTTGTGAATTGGCCTTCCCCATAACCTAGTAATTAAAAGTAAAGATATTACTAACAACCATAGGAAATAGAAAAGAAAACATTGCCGAAGTTAATATTTACATAAATTCACGCATATATATGTATGTTAATAAGTGTACCTCATCTGAAAAATGCACCCATACACGCGGCCATATAACATAACTGTCAAGGGCATCACTAAATGAATGTAGACTAACCTCCGGCTTTGGCACCGGAAGACTTAAGTCTTCGAAACCAGGCTCCATGTCATCGATGCTGACCCCATAGTGATCATCGTTTACTAACTGATGATGCACTCGTACTCGATGCACTCGTGCATGGCCATTAGCTACCATTAGACTATCAGTATCATCTTCTTGAACTAATAGTCGGCATGAGGTCTCCTCCTTTAAAAATAAACACGCCATTAATAATAGTTAGGCATTGAAACAACATTATAATCAAAATTACATGCATTGAAGAACAATAGTTGTTTATTAAAGCAAAGAAATCAAGTGATTACCTTCAACTCGAATATTGCTGGATCAGGTAAAGGGATGTTCGTGGATCAACGATCAGCTGGCTAGATGGAACATCACTACCCTTCTTAAACACAAAAGTCGGTAAACCCATTTGCTCCAACATGGCGTTGAAGTAATGTGTCATCTCCTCCCTGACCTCCTCCCAAATTGCAGATCTGATAGCATCCACATCTTACGACGCCGAATTCACACTACTTGCACTTGATTTTGTCGCTATGGTGTATCGGTCACCATATACCTTTCTCAAGCCAAGACGGACACCTCCTACGCCCCTCACGCGTCCACTGTGGTCCTTTCCTAAAGTTTCGTGCAAAGCAACCATGAGTGCTTCAGGAGTGAACTTATCGGTTGCCTCTTTTTCCTTCAGCCCAATCTAAAAATTACAAGACAGCACACTTACATGTGGGTTAATTCAAAAAAATGTGGGTTAGGGTCAATGTGAGGACTTGAATCTTACGGCAGCGCGCTTACATCGCCACGTACCCGATATCCCTTTTTTGTTTGCTAAAATCAACACTAAGACAAAGTTATGCACATCAAACTAACACATAATTACATTCAACCTCATATGTTCATATTCAACATAAATTTGGAGTTAGATCAATGAAAATATACGAAAAGGACATGAAATGTCCGAAATAGGCCTAATTCAACTTTTACTTTCCCATAATTTAACCAAGAACAATTTAGCACCTAATAATCTACTTAATAGGTATATTCTGTCTCATATTATCATATTCAATAAGAAGCTGGAGTTACATGACTCAAAAAATACAAAAAGGACATGATACGGCCGAAATACGCCAAAAATGAACTTTACTTTCTCGAAATTCAAGCAACAACAAAGTAACACCTATAAATCTAGTTAATAGTTATATTTATCATATATTATCATATTCAATAAGAAACGCTAGTGGAAAAAAAGCCAAGGGTTGCGGTCAAAAGAGCCCTAAGGACTGCGTTTGTTGACCGCAACCCTTGGCCTAGCAGCCCTTGGGAATAATGGAAACGCAGCCCTTCACAACCAAGGGCTTCGGTTTAAGCCCGAAACCGCAACCCTTAATTGAGCAAAATCGCAGCCCTTGTGACCAAAAAAAAAAATTTGTTTTTTGTATTTTTTTGTCCTAGATGATCCCCAAACATTACTTATACATAAAAGTATCATTTTTCATTACCAAATATGTAATTTATACATATATACAAGGAAAATATGACATGGCCAGTCTCCTTTTCCCACAAGTCATGGCCAGACATCCATCGCTTCCTATAATTTTGAACCATCTGCACCATATTAGCATAAACTTCAGGAGTTACCAACTTTCCAGGTGCAAATATAGAAAGAAAACAACACCAAATACAGCAATATAGAAAGAACATCCAATCTAAGCCAATAGGGGGTGTGTGTGTGCAAGGGGAGGGGGGGCGTGTGTGCGGGGGCCGTGGGAAGGGGTGCGAGGGGTGTAGGGGGTGTGTAGCATGGGGGTCTCGTGCATGGGGGTGGTGTGCGGGGGCTATTTAGGGGATGGGGAGTGCTACAACAGAGGTGGGGGGCCGTGGAGCAGGGGGTGTGCATGGGAGGGGTGTGTGCGGGGGGCCGTGGGAGGGGGTGTGTGCAGGGGTTGTGGGAGGGGGGTGTGTGTGCGGGGGTGTGCAGAGACTAATTTCTCAAATAATAGAAGCAAAATTAAACTATTTAAATATTTACCAACACCAAGAAGAAATCAGATTCACAAAATAGAGAAGAAGGCATGCACCAAATCGGTTGTTTTATAGCGAAAGCGACGAGGCACAAACATGAAAACCTTTACTAATTCAATCACAAATATGAATCATGTCACACAACGAAAATCAACAAAATCCCAAAAATCTATGATAAAATTAAGCGGCATTGAGTCATTGACAAATTAAAATCAACAAAACTCCAACAACAATGTTGATCAAATCAATCAAAAATAAAATCACCACCTTGATGTTATAAAATCCATGAATTCATTTTCAGCATCCACTCATTTCCATTCATTCACACGAGAATCTCATTTTACCTGGTGCTTGTTGGGTGTTTAAACTTCCGAGGCCATGATTCTTGAAGCCATTGGGAGTATTTCACCAGCAAAAGTCAAGTAAATTATAAAACCCCATATCACAAAGTTCTTCCACATTACAGCAACAGAAGGGGTTCTTATTGGCCTTACAAAGATGCCTTCACTACCTCTACTCCTCTAGCTGCTTTAGGATAAAGCTTCATACACTTCGACACCCTCGATATGCAGTAGGTCTAAAATTCAGCAAAGGATTGCATAATCAAGAAGATTTTAAGGTATCAAGTAATTTGGAAAAAAAGGCAATTGCAGGGAGATATACTAGTCCTTTAATTTGATTCTTTCAACAACTACATCCTGCCAAACAAACACCCAACTATTCTATTTTGTTACTTGTTTGTTGGAAAGTTTACTAATAATCAGAGTAAATTTCATGCCAAAGATCCTATTTTGGAATAAATATAACTCTATCACATTAATCAAACAAGCATTTTACAAGTAACTCCTAAATACCCAAAAATACAAATGTTAAACAATAATTGTAGAAATCAATGAAGTACCCACTAAAAATATAAAATAAAAGTGCATAAATAACATGAAATTACAAAGGAAAAAATGGAAACTATAATAATCCCACATTTGCCACTTATGCTCAAAACAATCCCACCTTTTCAAAATCTGGAAACAATCCCACCTTTATACCCCATCTTCTCAAAATGAGCCTTTTACCGGTTTGTGAAATTGGTAACTTGTTTTAGGAGGTGACTTGCCACGTGCCACCTTCTGATTGGTTAAAAAAAAAAATTTCCAAACCCCTCTCTCTCTCCTCTCATCTCACCACTCACCAGTCATCACCACCATTTTCTCTCCACATTACCACGCCACCATCTCCTTTCCTTATTACTCCATCATCGCCACCATCTCATCTCCACTGTACCATCCATCCATCTGTTCCAAGCTTTCTTTTCTTTTCCCCAATAATCCTCAAAACCCTCAAACTAACTGACTCAATCTTCAGCTTATCAAACCCAATCCATTCTATCAGCTCCAACGTCTCCAACACAGGACACCCACACAAAACCCTAGAAATCATCTCCTCATCCAAATTAATTTTCGTTATGCTCAGTAACTTCAAATAATTCCAATTAAATAATACTTCAGGGGAAAATATACATAAACAAGTAACCAATTCCATCAAATTCTACAAACTTGATGAAGGAATTGCCATATTTACGGTAGTTTTCGTCGGAGAAGTTGAGTGTGGTGACCGAGTTCCAGACTGAGTTGAATGGTTTCGACAAGACGGTGGTTCATCTGAATGAAGGAGGAGATAAGTGAAGGTGAATAGAACGGGATGGTGATGGTGGCGTCGGCTTAAGAGGGGCTGTGGCGGTTGAGGATGGTGGGTCTTTATTGTGGTGTGGTGGGTCTTTTCGGTTGGGGTTTCTGACTAGTGGGGTGGGTTTCGGTTCGAGGTGGTGGGTGTCGGGGTGAGGTGTGTGGGGTTTTGGTCTAGTGGGGGTGGGATGGATGGGGGTAGGATTTCGGGGTGGCAATGAAGGTGGGGGTGGGGTTCGGTTCGGGTGGCCGTGGGTGGTGAGGGGGTTGGGCCCAATTTTGTTTAGGGGTGGGGGTGGGGTTCGGTTCGGGTGGCCGTGGGTGGTGAGGGTCGGGGCCGCTTTATTTCAAGGGTGGAGGTGGGGGTGGGGGTGGGGGTGGTGATGAGGTGATGCCAGTGGTGGTGATGGAGGGGCTGCCATGAACCAAGGTTGTGAGGTGGGAGGAGAGATTGAAGGAAAAATAAAATAAAAATCTAACCTGTTAAACAGGTTGGTGGTAAAAAGGCTCATTTTGAGAAGATGGGGTATAAAGATGGGATTGTTTCCATATTTCAAAAAGGTGGGATTGTTTTGAGCAGAAGTGGCAAAGGTGGGATTATTAGTTTCCATTTTTCCAATTACAAATTATAACAATCTGAAAAAAAAATTTAGGGTATGATTGAACTATACCTGAGAACTAGTGAGGATGGTTAGAAGAGCATCTACGAAGTACCACTGCATTTAGATTCTCCTTCTTTTTTTCCCCAACACTTCTTCTTTTTAGTTAAAACTCTATTTTTGGATTGAAGAAATGAAACTATGGCTTCTGAAATTGGACAAAACAAGAGATATTGCCGTGGATCTTTACAGAAAAATGATATTATCGTGTTAAGCTCGGAAAATTGAACGGATTTTGGTACCGGAATTATAATGATTGATGGGTCAGTATTATAGAAGTAGTAAGGATTTGCGAAGTGTAAGAGTAATGGCATATCACAAGAAGCAGATATTTAGATAAAACCAAAACACAAACCTTCATTACTCATACTCAACTAACCAACTCTTTAATATTCCACTTCAATGAAAATAACAAATAAGAAGCAAATCTAAACCCTATCAAATCAAACTAATAACCCTTAATCATCAATTCCACATTAAAATCAATAAAATTCATCATATTTCACCCCACGTTATACAGCAAAAATCAAATCCAATTCTCAATAAATTCAACTCAAATAATTCAAAATCCTCAAAACCAGTAACCCTAACCCTCAATCTCCAAATTCCATACCTTAGAGAAACACTGAGCTGAAACTGACGGAGTAGTCGCCTCCAAAAATCAATCCAAATTCGTCGAATTCGGTGTCGTCGTCGTAGTTGCTATAGAAGCACAAGCACCAGATTCCACTCGATTCTCCGACGAAGTCGGCGAACTCTTCTCTCTCTCCTGCTCCACCACCAAAACTGCACACACAAGAAAACACAGTGAGCTCAACTCCAAAAGAAAGAAAGAATAAAAGAGAGAGAAATGGAGGACCAAGAACAGGCAATGGCGGCAGGGAGGCGGCGGAGCAGAGGATCAAACGCAACGTTAACCGCCCGAACACAAGCTATACGCAACGGCAAAATCCGTCCTTCTTACAACATCAATCTTCTCAACTATGACGAGCGAACGGCGGCGGAGGGTGAAGAGAGATGCAAAGAGAGAGAGGGATCGGGGTTTGATGAGGTGAGAGGGAAAATTGAGGACTGGGGAGGGAGAGAGAAAAGTTAGGGTTTTATTTTGGGATGTGTATGCGTGTATGCGGGAGAATTTCGTCGAAGTGAATAACTAGGCCCATTAGGGGCCGCGGTTAGCCCAAAAACCGCAGCCCTTTAATTAAGGGTTGCGGTCAGCCCAAAAACTGCAGCCCTTAATTTATAAAGGGCTGTGGTTTTTGGGCTAACCGCAACCCTTCACTATTAAGGGCTGCATTTTGCAATCAACCGCAGCCCTTGCATTTTTTTCCACTAGTGAAATTTGAGCTAGATAACTCACAAAAAACGAATTGGACATGAAATGGCCGAAATTGGCCTAAAATAACCTCTACTTTTCCGAAATTCAAGCAACAACAAAAGTAACACCTAAAAATCTAGTTAATAGTTATATTTTATCTTATATTATCATATTCAATATGAAATTATAGTTAGATGACTCAAAAAATACGAATAGGACATGAAACGATCGAAATTGGCTTAAAATGACCTTTACAAAATTGGAGTTACATGACTCAAAAAATAAGAAAAGGACATGAAACGGCCGAAATACGTCTAAAATGACCTTTTACTTTCCCGAAATTCAAGCAACAACAAACTAACACCTATAAATCTAGTTAATAGTTATATTTTATCTTATATTATCATATTCATTAATAAATTAGAGTTAGATGACTGAAAAATACGAATTAAACATGAAATGGCTGAAATTGGCCTAAAATGACTTTTACTTTCCAGAAATTCAAGCAACAACAAATGCATGCCAATAAATGTACTTAATAGTTATAGTCTATCTCATATTATCATATTCAATAAGAAATTGGAGTTACATGACTTAAAAAAGAACCAAAAGGTCATGAAATGGCAGAAATACGCCTAAAATGACCTTTACTTTCCCGAGATTCAAGCAACAACTAAGTAACACCTATAAATCTAGTTAATAGTTATATATTATATTATATTATCCTATTTAATAAGAAATTAGAGTTATATGACTCAAAAATTTTGAATTGGACATGAAACGGCCGAAATATGCATTAAATAACATTTACTTTCGTGAATTTTAAGCCACAACAAATGCACACCTATAAATCTACTTAATTGTTATATTCCATATTATATTATATTCTTCAATAGGAAATTAGAGTTACATTACTGAAAATATAGAAAAATGACATGAAATGGCCGAGTTCTCCTAAAATGACCTTTACTTTCCCAGCATCCAATATAAGGCAAAGTAGGGTACATGATTCCTGTAAATACTTACATTCTATCTCATATTATCATATTCAACACAAACTTGTGGTTACATGTCTCGAAATACCAGAAAAGGACGTCTTTTGTGTACTTACAATGGCATTGACTATCTTTTGTGTATCGGGATCAGGCAAGACTCTTTTGCCCATCGCATCAACCCCATGCATCGAACACCAACGATCGAGGACCCTATATGGTTTCCAAGCCGGTGTAAAGTGTGCTCTTAGAGCTAGTCCCCGTTGCCATTGTGGATCCCATTGTGGGTAATGGGCAAACATCTACCTTTCTCTCACCTCATCGTAGGAATGGGCAACCAAATGATGATAATACTTCCTAACTTTTGCACTCGCCCTACTTTCACGTCTTGTCTAAAAAACACACAATTACAAACAAAAGGTTAGGTGTTATACAATAATACTCGAGCTAAGTGTAGTAATTTAAATATCAATAAAATTCTTACAATAGCTTGTGCGATAGTATTTTTGGCAACAAATGCTTCCCACTCTTCAAGTTTAATGAGACCATATATGATATCGTAATATGTCAGGTTCGGCTGATTTTTCCGGTGAATGCTCAGATCCGACTTCCTTTTCTCCGCCGTAAATCTTCTTATTCTTTGCACCTGTTGTTTTCCTCCGCTTAGTGATTTACCCCGACACTAACTTAGCCTTGAAATCTCTGAATCTCTCGGCAACCGCGTATAGAAATAGATTCATCTTGGCTTCATCATCTTTGATATTGAAAAGATTCTACAAAAAAATGCAGAATACTAATTAGTTTCCCCAATTATTGTAATTTATACACTATCATTAACATTACACGTATATTTAATAAAATAATAACTTATCGTTATTATGAAGCTTACCATAGTGTCATCCCATAGTAATTTGTTCTTCCCCTTGGGCACCTCTTTCCATGATTGCACAATGGCGAGCTTCCGCAAATGCTAACACCAATATGTGTGCCATAATTCTGATGCCACTCACCACAAGGTTGACCCATACTATCGTACTCCAAAGTCAACAGTCACTAGCCCTTAGTGACTTTGTAGGTCCCCTTCCTTTTCTCTTCTTTGTCCCCAACGATTTCCTTTGTTGTTCATTTCTAACTAGCTCCCGTTGTTGATCTTTCCTAGAAATTTGTGGTTCTTTTACAATTTTTGTCATATGGGCCCATCAACGCACCACAAGGTTCTTTTCCGATCTTGAATGTAGTCCGACCCCATCATAGCATTTTTATCTGCCATCGCCTCAAGCCTTGTTATGTGCTCTTATCCAATATCCTGATCCTCGAGATCACCTTTATCCTATTTCTTTCTCTCATCATATGACTTTTCCTCGGTTGTGTATTCACTATCCGTGCTCTCATCCGCATGCACATCATGATCCATGATCTAACTATCCCTGAAATTGTAACAAGAAACACATTAATATACATAGCTTAAGAAAACAAAATAAAAAAATAAACCAGACACTCAACAAGAAGCCGCGAGCAAGGGCAACAAAGGCCAACAAGGTTGCGCGGCGAGCAGGCACCGCCGGGCGTGGTGTGCCGCTCCTGCTGGTGTTGGCCACCTTCCCAAAATGCTATTTTGTTTCCCGAAATTAGCACTAAAAGAAATTTATGCACATAAAACTAACATATAGTTGCATTATGCCTCATATTGTCATATTCAACAAAAATTTGGAGTTAGATCAATGAAAATATAGTAAAAGGACATAAACTAGCCGAAGTAGACGTAATTCGACCTTTACTTTCCCGAAATTCAATGAAGAACAAAGTAGTGCCTATAAAACTACTTAATATTATATTCTATCTCATATTGCTATATTCAACAAGAAATTGGAGTTACATGACTCAGAATATACAAAAAGGAAATGAAACGGCTGAAATAGGCCTAATTCGACCTTTACTTTCTCGAAATTCAAGTAACAACAAAGTAGAGCCTATAAATCTACTTAATAGTTATATTCTACATCTATAGAGTTACATGACTCAAAATATTATGAAAAGGACATGAAACGACCGAAGCAGGCGTCATTTGACCTTTACTTTCCCGAAATTCAATCTCGAACAAAGTAGTGCCTATAAACCTACTTATTAGTAATATTCCGTCTCATATTAGCATATAAAAAAAATAAATTAGAGTTACATGACTCAAAATATACAAAAAGGAAATGAAACGGCCGAAATAGGTCTAATTCGACCTTTACTTTCTCGAAATTCAAGTAACAACAAAGTAGAGCCTATAAATCTACTTAATAGTTATATTCTACATCATATTATAATATTTAACAAGAAATTAGAGTTACATGACTCAAAATATTATGAAAAGGACATGAAACGGCCGAAGTAGGCGTCATTTGACCTTTACTTTACCGAAATTCAATCTCGAACAAAGTAGTGCCTATTAACCTACTTAATAGTAATATTCCGTCTCATATTGCCATATAAAAAAAATATATTGGAGTTACATGACTCAAAATATACAAAAAGGATATGAAACGACCGAAATATAGGCGTAATTCGACCTTTACTTTCCTAAAATTCAAGCAATAAGAAAGTAGAGCCTATAAATCTACTTAATTGTTATATTTTACCTCATATTATCATATTCAATAAGAAATTGGTGTTACATTACTCAAAATATATAAAAAGGACATGAAACGACCAAAGTGGGTGTAATTCGACCTTTACTTTCCCGAAAATCAATCAAGACCAAAGTAGTGCCTATAAACCTACTTAATAGTAATATTGTATCTCATATTGCCATAGTCAAAAATAAATTGGAGTCACATGACTCAAAATATACAAAAAAGACATGATACGGCCGAAATAGACCTAATTCGACCTTTACTTTTCCGAAATTCAAGCATCAACAATGTAGAGCCTATAAATCTACTTAATAGTTATATTTTATCTTATATTATCATATTCAATAAGAAGTTGGAGTTACATGACTCAGGATATACAAAAAGGACAATAGAATGCTTGTAAGGTGAAGAAAGATGGACCTGAGTATATGTCTCATGATTTGTTGACCTTCCGCTGTTTCTTAGGAGTTTGAACATGTATCCCTTCCGTGTGATCGACACGTGATAATTCATATTTATATATAGTTTTTAGGTGCATTTAGGTTGCATTTTAGAGCATTTAGATTCATATTTAGGTTCATTATTGCATTATATTCTTAAGTTATATTATTTTACTCCTATTCGGTATGTTTTCTTATTTTTTATGAATTTCAGGTAACAAGAACGTATTTGGAGTGTAATTAGCTAAGCTTGAGGATTAGGATCACTTGGAAGGAACGTGCAATGCATATGGATCGCTTTGAATATTTTATAGTACGAGTTTGAGCGAAAATAAAGTGGAAAATCATGAAAAGAAATGTGAAAAAGGAGTCACGTCTACTCTTCTGATCATAACTTTTGATTTGCTTTTTAGAATAAAAAAATTCCAGCATATCTGGAAACTAAACTTGAAGAGATTTCCAACGATAGGTGGCATGCCCCGAGGAGACTTCTAGTCAAGGAGTTATGCCTTTCCGAAGTTGGATTTGTCTCTGTTGGAATCTGTCATCGAACGCGCGGATCACTAATTCCGCCCATTTAATGATATTTCGACTTTCCTTATGTTTGTAACTTACTTTCCTAGCTTATTAGGTTATTGAATATTATTTAGATTAGAGATATCTCCCCTCTCTCCCCTCTCTCCCTTCACACGTTATTTTACTTTCTTAGTTCTAATTTTTAGTTTTCTCTTCTTTTTCTCTCTAGTTTAGGAGCAAACCCTAATTTTTCATGTTCTTCATTAATTCATGATTTTTATTTATTTCTTTTATTGATTTCTTTTATTATGCTTTTCTTTGTAGATTTAGATTTTCTTATTTATTCATGATTGAGTAGTCTTGTTTTATAGGGTCTGGGAATCCATGATTATATGCTATGAATCTTGATTGATATTTATTGATGGCTTGATTAGTCATTGATATTTCTAATTCATTAGTGTTTTCATTGTTAATCTTGCAACCTGATCAATTGTTTGATTAAATCTTGCTAATTAGAGTTAGAATTGAAAGATCGACTTTTAGAGGCTTACCTACAATTAGCATATCTGATTATATTAGCGATCGTACTGCATATGTTGATTTGAGAGTGTTAAGACCCGAACATAGGATTAACGTTTGCTCTAGATATCTGATTAGTTGAACTATTGATGATATTTTGATGGATTATAAATATGAACATGGTGAACCATTGCCCTAGATATTTTTTTGTTTGATTTTCGTAGTTTGATTAGTTTAGAACTTCAATTAACATATTTCTGACCTTGTTTAGTTTTTCTATACTTTAGAAGTTAGATTAAAACGACCATCTGTCTGTGGATTCGACCCTACTTATCCTACTACATTGTTAGAAGACTTTGCTAGGAATTATTTTTGACAGGTGTACGACAACATATCAACACGCAGATAGTTCTCGTACATATTTACATTGTCTTCCACACTATTTTCTAGATAGGTAAAAGTTGGGATATCCTTAAATGCCTCATACTCTTCCTCGTCCTCAACATCACCAATGCGAGTATACTCCTTTTACCCGGTACAACAATTGACCACTTATTATCAGCAGGATAAGTTATAGAGAATACTTGCTTAGCTTGTGATGCAAGTATAAATGGCTCTAGAGTTTCAGGTTGACGACCCATGTCCACAAGAGTGAATCCGCAAGGATCATCTTTTTTTACGCAACGTCGATTATCATCAACCCACTTGCAAAAAAAAAGGAATTAGAGTAGTCAAGCTCCCATATTTCTTGAATTCGCCTATAATAGTTGGTGTCAGCAAGAATGGGTGTAACACCCCGTATTTTTATATTGTTTAGTAATTATTTATATTATTATAATTTCCAAAAATAAACTAAAATATTCTTTTATTAAATATATTTTACTTCTCACTAATTGACTTTACCTTAAAAGGGGTCAAAAGTTAATTCCTAAATTCCCAAGGTTAAGTACCTAACTACAATTATATTATTATTATAAAGAAAAAAAAAAAGAAAAAAAAAGAAAAGAAAAAGGAACGAAAAAAAAGAGAGAGAAGAAGAACGAAAGAAAAAGAAAGAAGAACGTCGTTCTTCATTCCTCTTTGTACTCCATCATTCATCTTCCTTTCTTTCTTTCTCTCCAACCTTCAACTCCATTAAAACTACTAGTTTCTCTATCAACCATCATCACTTCAATCTTGTTCATCTTTATTCAATATTTTTTTTAGTTTTGTGGGTATTTCGAAGAGAGAGAATTGAGTTTTATACTCGCGGGTTTCGGGTCATAAATCGGATCGAAGTGGAGATTTTCGGGTTCTCTTATAGTGTAATTTTGCTCTCATTACTTCCCTTTAATCAAGTAAGATTCTTTACCATGTTTTAATTTCAGTTTTAGTTTAATTTCGAATTGGGATTTTGTTAATTTAGGGTTCTTGAGATAAATTAAATTGGGGGTTTTGATTTTAATTATTTGGGTGTGTAATTGAATGAATAGGATGTTTATTTAGGTGTTTAGTAATTAGTTGAGATTAATGGAATGTGTGTTCAAAGTCATTTATAGTGTATCTCGTATGAATTACCCGTCAGTTCGAAAAAGGCAGTTTTAAGCAATTTCTGGGCATTTTTAGCAAAAATACTATTTCACAAAAGTTGTTCGTATCGAAATTTTACTCAAGATAGGCTCAAGAAACGCTTGATTTGGAGTTCTAATGAGGAAGTTATGTCCATTTTAAGTTTCTGCTGAAACTGATAAAAAGTATAGTTAGTTTCGAATGTTTTAAGTTTCAATGTTTTCTTATGAATGTTTTATTAATGGAATTTTAGTATTAGAAACAACTCCATCCTTATTATTTGACTATCCAGGTTTATTGCTCAGGTTGCTTCCATTGACCTTTAATCTATGAACTTTAATTTGTGACTTCTTAGATTGTGACAAGTTGAGTTGTTTCCAGTTTAGTGAAAGCCTATTAACTAGCTTGTGCTATTTTTAGATGAACTGTATGAAGTATAGTCTAGTGACTTATACTATATTATTATATTGTAGATTCCGGGTTCGTAAAGGAACCTTTTTGACTTGTGATTGAGATTGGTTGATTGTGGCTTGCTAATAAGGTAAGATTTCATACTAAGCTTGTATGCAGTTATTTCGAAAGTATTTCATATTGATTTGTGATTTATATTGAGTTTGAAATCGTTTTTACGATGCTATTATGGAGCTTTTAATTGTTTTGACGATATTTATATCAAAATGATTTATGAGATTATTTAAGAGAATTATATTAAAAGGAGGAAGTTCCTCGTGAGACAAGTTTGAGATTATTAAAAGGAGGAAGTTCCTCGTGAGATAAGTTTGAGATTATTAAAAGGAGGAAGTTCCTCATTGTTACTAAGTTTACTAAGATCGTATAAAATGTGGGGTTGCCGGTAAGCGGTATTCCTCGAGTATGGAAAGTAAGTTGAGTTAACGGTGTCTCAACAATCTATTTAGTAGTTGGGAGTATGTTGATCAATACTCTTGCCAATTGTCTTCCTTCTCGGTTCGTTATCGAGTTAGGGGGTATGCATACTAGGGGCTTTGGTGTTTACCTTATCCGAGTGAGCCTAGCTAGCTCATTGGATTTTTACTACTTCCTACTCACAGATTACGAAAGGTTATATTTGAAAGTTTTACAGAATGGTTTAGAAATAAAGTAAAGTGGATTTGAATTATTGAAGGTTGTCTATTATATTCAAGTTGAATGTTGTACAGGTGAAATGATTTTGTGGAATACTATGTATGTATTCCACCTGCACATTGGATAGTTCAAAATTGTTATTGGTATGAAATCTTGCTCAGCCTTTTGGCTGATATTACATGTCTTCAATGTGCAGGGCTTGATGGTGACTAGCTTATATTGGGTGAGAGCGTTGACTTCACCTAGATATAGACTTATTAAAGTTAAGACTTCCGCTGCAATAGTTTAGAATTATGGTTTGTTATAGGAGTGTATTAATTAATTACATTTTCTTTTAGTTGTAATAGTTAATAATTAATTTATGTACTAGTAGTAGTACTTTTTGCCTTCTTTGTTATTAAATGTTTAATAACCGCGGCATAACGACTCTTGAATTTTCCATGCTTTGTACTCGATATGTTTTCTAAAGAATGTGGAAATTCGGGGTTGTTCTGATTGGTATCGAGCCAACGGTTCGAGTTTATGGCTAGAGTCTAGACATGAGTTTAGAATGGTCTAGAGGATGAGCCACCAGTTTAGAGCCAAGGTGTAGGGTCTTAGGTTTGCCCTGGAGGTTGTCCTTGAGTTGTGGCCTAGGATTGAGACCTAGAGTTGTGACCATCGGTTTAGAACCCGTCGGGATCTCCAAATTCCTTTGTTATTTTGAAAATTTTGAAAATATGTTTTTAGGAGAAAGTACTTCTCCCTACGTGGATTGTTCATCACCATTAAGACCACCGGCGGCGGGGTGCGTGTTAATGATGAAGAATAAAGTACGAAAGTTTTAATCATTGTTTTGATTGGAAGTTGGATCCATCCCTACCTTGAGGTAGATCTTTGTGACTTAGTAGGGTGTGCCTAGAGTTGTAACTTTGAGGTTGTTACCTTAAGTAAGACTAAATAAATGAGGTATTAAAATTTGAAAAGTCGAGGTAAGATTGAGATATGGGAAGTAAGGGATTACATGTGGTTGTTGTGTATGGTAGTTGTTGTAGATCCCTCTTATGTGGATGTTTGACTTGATAACGTCAATGAGTTGGGTAAGTGTGGAACTAGTTGAGTTCTATGTTTGATTCAAGTTTAGTTGTGCTTGCTTCCATGTTTGGTATGATTGGCTAGTAAAGGCAAATCATATCGAGTATATCTTTGTTTGGTTGTGATTTTAATTTGATGCATAGCCGAGAGTGTGCTATAAGTTCAAGTTTGAGTCGCATAATGCGAAATTTAGTTCCATTTGTTTACGGGAACTCTGGGGTGACATTCCGTCTTGATGTTAATTTTATCGTCACCTATTTCATTTAAGTATCTAGCTTGTTGGTTTTTTTTTTTTTTTTTTTTATGTTCGCATTAGGACGAATTATTATTGTGGATAAGGGTGAGCCTTATTTCATTTAAAGTGGCACTTTATTTTATTTTTTGTTCTTGTGTGTGTTGTTGTGTTAGACCCATCCACCTCCCATACTTTGTCCATCTTTTAGCCTTGAGAATGTTTAGTGATTAACTACTTGATTCTTGAATTGCAAACTGATTGAGTTGCATGATGGCATGCACGAATTGTAGTTGGTGTGAATTGTTAATTGAAAACCTTATAGGGAAGGGTTTGGTTATGTCTTGGATATGCTAGTCTTGTTGATTAAGTGCTATGAATTGACTTGTTAGTGTATGATTGTGTGTTGAGGCTATAACAAGAGTTGAAACTCGAGTTATTAGCTCTCTTGGTCATGCTCGTAGACCTTGTTTACGTGAGGTTAAAGTCGTCTAGCGAGTCATGATATGACTATCTACTTGTAAGTTATCGTGTTCTATTGACTTTCATGGAGTATTCATAGTGTATAGCTAAAGGAAAAAGGAATTAGTCCAAGTAGGTCGGTTTCTCGTAGCAAACCCGTGATTAGTCAAAGTCGGCTCATAACGTGATAAGGGTCAACAGTTTGACCCTGGTAAAGTATTACTGTTTATTTGTCAGTGCCAAGGAGTCGGTTGAGATCATTATAGAACAACTAGTAACTATCATGTACCTAGTAAGGCTATGGAGTGGTGACATATGCAAGGCATAGTGTCAACTCGAGTCATGTCGAAGATGGGACGCGTAGTTCCTCGTTATGTGATTTGTTTGGTAGTGATCAAGGTCTAATAACACTAAAATGGTTAGCGAGTCTAATATAGATTGGTTTAACGAAGAGACTTTCTTCTCATTGAGTTTAGTGTTAGGAGTACAAGTTGAAGTAATCTAACTCTTTGGATTGGTAGTCACTAATCTTGAATGACAAGCTACAGGTCCCACAGTTTCTTGCATTTGTCTAATGAAATGATTGTAGTTGGGGAGTTATAGTTGTACCATGTTAATGAGTTGAGCACTCCGAGATAACTTGGTTATAACTTATAACAAGCTCTTCTTTGTGTCGTCTTGGGGCGTTAGACGCCCACTTAAAGTTAAACAAATCGTCGTTAATGACCTAGATGCTATTAGGAATGGTTAAATGTGCTCAAATTCAATTTACTTAAGTCTTGTCCGACGAATGATACTTAGTCATTATAGTGGTCCAAGTGTGTAATTGATTAATTTGATTAAGTTTTAAGTGAGTAAGGGTTAAGTTTATCATGTCGAAGGTCTATGACTAGTCGTTTGAGTTGAAACTAATGAATTTAATAGAAACTAAGGAAGTATACTGAACCATATCTATTTTGTGAACCTTGAGAAGTGAGTTTTAAGTTAACTCTTGATTGCTATGCTTGGAATGTTGAGTATCGGTATGCAAGGGTAATACCACTATTATTGTTGATGGAGTCGTTAGTTTATGTGATTCACGTATCCTTGCATGACTTGAAATTTTATTTCGTGAAACTATAGTGTGTGAACGGTTTATGATGTGTGTTAGTTTTGAGACATGGTCTAAAAGGAGTTTCGTATAAAGTCAGCTTTAGTTTCATGTGAATAGAGCATATCATTTTCTGTGGTACCTTAGTAGCTCGACTTGGCCCTGTTTGGTCAACGAGTAAGTTACCCTACCAAAGACTATGTGAGATTATTCAATTTGTTTGTGTAGCATGTGAAAGTGATTTAGAAACGTTTCAATTAAGGTTGTGGATTCATTCTCGCATAGATCTAGAAATGGTTTTTCTACAACGATTTGAGTGAATTTTGGAAAAGTTAAGAACGCGTTTTTGAAAAATTTTGCAAGAGGGCAAGTCATTCACAGATTGTGAGCCTTGAAGGTCTTTCAATGAAGCTTTATACCGCTTTTTAATGTGTTTTGAGTGTTACCAAGTAATAGGAGACTTGGTGTTTAGTAAAGGATATTTGAAATCGTGATATGTGCTTTAAACTTGTCTGGATTTCGATCCAAGTAAAGGGAATAGTTGGATGGCCGGCCCCATCGTGGAGGTTTCAAGTCCCCATGCCTCCCACTGTCAGGACTATAAGTCAAACCAATGCCGGGTATAAACTCCACCTTTGTTGTTAGGGTTATGTTCGACCCCATTGTCAGAGGTTTCAAGCCTCATCATCCTAGTCTCGGAAATATATGCCTTATTATTTGGATTGATTGGGTCCTCGTCAAGAAATTGCTTTAAAGCAATATAGCTTAGCATGTTGTTACTTCGTGTCTAGAAGACTGTTGTCACAGTAAGAAAGATTGAGCAAAGTTTTTGCAAAACAAGAATTCTATAAAAGGGTAATTTATTATTGGAATTCTAATAAAGAATCGTTTTGAAAGAAAAAAAAAATTGATTGTGCCCATATTCACGCGTAAGGTTATTTAAGTACTCTTTGGATGTAAATGATTAGTGTGCTTTGATGTGATTTTCGTGGTGTCATTGATTACGTGATAGTCATAAACTCCAAAACACATGCTATGAATGTTTATGGGTTAAGACTTTGCCCAATGTTGATGCGACCATCAAAGTATTTTGTTTTGCCATTTGTGGTATGCCTTGGTGATTGTGAGTGTTATAATAACTTCAAGTTGAAGTTCTAGTTGTCGACTTGTGACTTGTTTTATGTTTTTTTTTAGGCGAGTACGCCCAACCATGTAATGGTGAGTCCATATTGTATGAGTCTTTACTTCTATTATTTTTAGAAGAGAAATAGTACTCTTGATTTGGATTATTTGTTGCTCCGCGAAAGCGTTGAGTATTGGATTTGGAAATGCTTTTATGTATTGTGATTGTAACAGGTTTAGAACACATTTTCTCATTTCGAGTTGTCCATTTTACAAAGGAAACTCTGCCGGATTTTCGAGAAAATCCTATGTTATTATTTAAAGCGCTTGTGCGCCATAGTGTAGTTATGAATAGAATTCCACACTCTACGACATAACCCAACGAGTGTGATGGTAGTGGTTCGGTTTAGCTTGACTTAGATTATTTCCCGTCGTGCCTAAGCCTTAGTAAGGGAGTTGATTCCCAAGTTTATCGGTCCATATATATGTGATCCTTGAAAGGATAGTTGATTGTGCTTGTAATGTATTCCATGTTTCTTAGTTACGACAATGTATTCCTAACTCTTCACATGGTAATAGTTGGAGTTCTAATTGAGACTCTAGACCAATCGATATGTAAGACCTGTAGGGTTGAGAAATGGATAGTAAAGGTTTTATGGTCAAACCACGACACCGAGGAACTCCTCGTAAGAATGAGGAAGTCCTGTGTTTTATGTGCTCCCATCTCTTGTTCATGTTATTGTTAGTTACGAGGGCGTAACTTCCTTTTTAGGGGGTAGATTTCGTGCCAATTGGGTGTTTGGTGCTAAAAGTTGTTATGATTTCATATGTGATGTATACCTTAATGTCTAAAGTATACATAATTCGTGTATGATTGGAAGTTTTATGGTAAAGTTTTATGGTAAACCTTGTAATATGTTGCATGTTTTACTTCTTATAGTGAACATTTTTAGTTGAAATGGTTGTAATGTTGAAATGGTACCTTGTAATATGTTGCATGTTTTACTTCTTATAGTGAACATTTTTAGTTGAAATGGTTGTAATGTTGAAATGTTTGTATGTCTATAAGGGTGATCAAATGAATTGATCTATGAGGTGTTGCTATGAGGTGTTAGTTCTCCTTATATGGTATGTATATTAGTTGGAGTGATTGCTTGGTTATAAAGTTGGAGTGATTGCTTGGTTATAAAGGTGATCAATTGAATTGATCTATGAGAAAGTGAATTAGTTGTCGGAGATGTTCTCCGAAATGATTTGGTTGTTGGAGATGTTATCCAGAGTGATAGTAGTTGGCTAACTTATAGAGTTAATGAGCTGTTTTAAAAAACAAGAGTATAAGTTTGATCATTTGAGTAATACTTTAAGTTTCGGGACGAACCTTATTTTAAGGGGGGTAGATTGTAACACCCCGTATTTTTATATTGTTTAGTAATTATTTATATTATTATAATTTCCAAAAATAAACTAAAATATTCTTTTATTAAATATATTTTACTTCTCACTAATTGACTTTACCTTAAAAGGGGTCAAAAGTTAATTCCTAAATTCCCAAGGTTAAGTACCTAACTACAATTATATTATTATTATAAAGAAAAAAAAAAAAAAAAAAAAAAGAAAGAGGAACGAAAAAAAGAGAGAGAAGAAGAACGAAAGAAAAAGAAAGAAGAACGTCGTTCTTCATTCCTCTTTGTACTCCATCATTCATCTTCCTTTCTTTCTTTCTCTCCAACCTTCAACTCCATTAAAACTACTAGTTTCTCTATCAACCATCATCACTTCAATCTTGTTCATCTTTATTCAATATTTTTTTTAGTTTTGTGGGTATTTCGAAGAGAGAGAATTGAGTTTTATACTCGCGGGTTTCGGATCATAAATCGGATCGAAGTGGAGATTTTCGGGTTCTCTTATAGTGTAATTTTGCTCTCATTACTTCCCTTTAATCAAGTAAGATTCTTTACCATGTTTTAATTTCAGTTTTAGTTTAATTTCGAATTGGGGTTTTGTTAATTTAGGGTTCTTGAGATAAATTAAATTGGGGGTTTTGATTTTAATTATTTGGGTGTGTAATTGAATGAATAGGATGTTTATTTAGGTGTTTAGTAATTAGTTGAGATTAATGGAATGTGTGTTCAAAGTAATTTATAGTGTATCTCGTATGAATTACCCGTCAGTTCGAAAAAGGCAGTTTTAAGCAATTTCTGGGCATTTTTAGCAAAAATACTATTTCACAAAAGTTGTTCGTATCGAAATTTTACTCAAGATAGGCTCACGAAAAGCTTGATTTGGAGTTCGAATGAGGAAGTTATGTCAATTTTAAGTTTCTGCTGAAACTGATAAAAAGTATAGTTAGTTTCGAATGTTTTAAGTTTCAATGTTTTCTTATGAATGTTTTATTAATGGACTTTTAGTATTAGAAACAACTCCATCCTTATTATTTGACTATCCAGGTTTATTGCTCAGGTTGCTTCCATTGACCTTTAATCTATGAACTTTAATTTGTGACTTCTTAGATTGTGACAAGTTGAGTTGTTTCCAGTTTAGTGAAAGCCTATTAACTAGCTTGTGCTATTTTTAGATGAAATGTATGAAGTATAGTCTAGTGACTTATACTATATTATTATATTGTAGATTTCGGGTTCGTAAAGGAACCTTTTTGACTTGTGATTGAGATTGGTTGATTGTGGCTTGCTAATAAGGTAAGATTTCATACTAAGCTTGTACAGATTATTTCAGAAAGTATTTCATATTGATTTGTGATTTATATTGAGTTTGAAATCGTTTTTACGATTCTATTATAGAGCTTTTAATTGTTTTGACGATATTTATATCAAAATGATTTATGAGATTATTTAAGAGAATTATATTAAAAGGAGGAAGTTCCTCGTGAGACAAGTTTGAGATTATTAAAAGGAGGAAGTTCCTCGTGAGATAAGTTTGAGATTATTAAAAGGAGGAAGTTCCTCATTGTTACTAAGTTAACTAAGATCGTATAAAATGTGGGGTTGCCGGTAAGCGGTATTCCTCGAGTATGGAAAGTAAGTTGAGTTAACGGTGTCTCAACAATCTATTTAGTAGTTGGGAGTATGTTGATCAATACTCTTGCCAATTGTCTTCCTTCTCAGCTCGTTATCGAGTTAGGGGTATGCATACTAGGGGCTTTGGTGTTTACCTTATCCAGTGAGCCTAGCTAGCTCATTGGATTTTTACTACTTCCTACTCACAGATTACGAAAGGTTATATTTGAAAGTTTTACAGAATGGTTTAGAAATAAAGTAAAGTGGATTTGAATTATTGAAGGTTGTCTATTATATTCAAGTTGAATGTTGTACAGGTGAAATGATTTTGTGGAATACTATGTATGTATTCCACCTGCACATTGGATAGTTCAAAATTGTTATTGGTATGAAATCTTGCTCAGCCTTTTGGCTGATATTACATGTCTTCAATGTGCAGGGCTTGATGGTGACTAGCTTATATTGGGTGAGAGCGTTGACTTCACCTAGATATAGACTTATTAAAGTTAAGACTTCCGCTGCAATAGTTTAGAATTATGGTTTGTTATAGGAGTGTATTAATTAATTACATTTTCTTTTAGTTGTAATAGTTAATAATTAATTTATGTACTAGTAGTAGTACTTTTTGCCTTGCTGTTATTAAATGTTTAATAACCGCGGCATAATAGCTCTTGAATTTTCCATGCTTTGTACTCTGATATGTTTTCTAAAGAATGTGGAAATTCAGGGTTGTTACAATGGGATACTTATCTTTTGCGCTTGTCTATTGTGTAGATGACGCCACAAGTGAAACACCGCTATTTTGTTGCGATGTCCACTTATGATCTTGACGTTTAGTCCAAAATGTATACCAGTTAATAACATAACCCTCATAAGAGTGTAGAACTTCATGAGGACCAAATGCTAACCACTTAACTATTTTAGGAACACTTTCATCTAAATCATTCATTACTCGATCATGAAACTAATTAATGAACGTCTTATTATGCATTTGCATCAATGCCCTTGTTCCTTTTTCCAGGGTTGCTAACTTAATTCCTCCATATGCTCATCTAAATAGGGATGGACAATTGTTATGTGATGCAACACAAATAAGTGAGCATATGTACGCTTGTGGAGAGAAGGTGAGATCAATTTTGAACTAATCGTACCCTAGCTGTCGAGTTTGCCCACGTGTCGAGATGTCGGAAGTCCAATTGGATCAACACTAGCAAAATACTCAGCCACAAAATTACTGATTTCTTCACCTACAATCCCTTGAATTATACTACCATCTGGTTGTGCAGGATTTCGAACTTTATCCTTCAAAGTACCCATATATCTCTCAAAAGGATAACACCACCTCAAATACACTGGACCACACATCTTAATTTCTCGAACTAGATGGACAATGAGATGCACCATAATATTAAAGAATGCGGGTGGAAAAAGCATCTCAAATTTGTATAAAGTTTCAACTACTCTGGCTTGCAAGAAATCGAGGGTCAACGGTTGTAGCACTTTGCTGCATATTGTAGGGAAAAATGAACAAAGTTCTATAATGGTGTGCCTCACATGCTTTGGAAGTAACCCACAAATTGCAATCGATAAGAATACTTGCATCATGACATAGCAATCGTGAGATTTCATACTCGATACTTCAACTCACCATTTAAGGTACCAAATCGCTTCATATTCGATGGATAGTCAGTTGGAACCTTAATGCCATACAACGACTAGCAACCCGTTTCCCTGCTCTCGACATCGTGTAGCAAGCTGGTGGCAAATAATTATTCTCCGGATCCTCCACCTTTTTTCTTTTCCCAGTTTCCTCGTCAACCCTTTCCTCCACTACTTTCTTTTTTCTTCCGTCCCTTTTTTGATCCCATAACTCTGGTCGAAGCCCAATTTTTTTCAAGTAAAGTTGCGACCCCTTAACATCCTTTTCCTGCCCAGAATATTCATAAGTGTCGCAAGAATAGCTTCACAAACATTCTAATATTATTTGTTAAACCATAAATTCTTACTACGAATAGATTGTAAATCTGCAAAAGATATTTCAAAAAAGGATGTCCAAAACATTGTTGCAAAACATATTTTTGCTAGAGGTCAAGCTATGTTAAGTAATTTTTATTTTGAGATTGAGCATATAAAAGGAGAGAATAATTCAATGCCAAAAAAAGCCAATATAAACATGGTATGAAGCAGTTCAAAATATGGACATTGATGCCTCTTCTTTTTATGGAATATTGGAAGTTCAAGAATGGCTTCTTTCCATTTGTAAACATCTTTCATCCATCCTAAAACACCCGCAACTCCTTGAAACCTTCCAAAAATCTATGCAAAGCCATGGAAGCTCGAGTAAAACGGCTCTAGAAGATAAAACTTCTACAGGTTAAATTACTATTGTCAGCTCAAAACCAGAGGTAGGAGAATATTCTCTCAAAAACCCTCCTCAAAAACCATTTCTAAAACCACTTAGCTCTGAGGTTGTGATTGCACAAACTAAGAAAAACGAGACTTCCGAATATTTCATTAAAGATGCTTTTCAAAATATTATAACAATTGAACATGGGTATCACGGTGAAAATCCCTATGTTTTAATACAAAAAATATTTGGAAAAAACTAGTTTTATACCCCATGGGACCGTACAAAACCAAAAGATTGTTACGAGATTATCCTTGAAGTTACTGGTTCCGTTGAATTTAAACACTTTTTCTACCAAAATGAAGAAGGAGAGCCCTTATACTAGGCGATTAAAATCCTGAAGGTTCTCAGTCCTCACTATTAGAATTAAGATCTATCAAAACACAAAGCCTTCCTCATAAGTTTCAATAGCACATTCCAACATTGTAAAACCTTCAATTACTGGGATTACCAACAAGCATGGTTCTCCAAATTTATCATACAAAATAATAGACTATCCCATTCATGGTTAATCTATTTTAAAACTAAAACCATACACCCTGAAGAATTGCCATCTTGGTTTACAAAATGGTGGAAATTTTATGCCTCATCTATTGAAATCCTTCATCCAGAAGTCGCAAAAAGCTCAATACATTCCAGACCTAATACAAAACCTTAAGTATTGGAAGACGTTTTCCCGCCTTATGTTTATTCCCTATGAAGTTCTATTTCCCTTAGGTATGTAAATGGTTCCTTGAAACAAACTAAGACCAAGGGGACATGGTTCTCCAAAGAAAATTTAAAATTAGGTGGTGGTCAAACTTCAATGCTCCACAATCTATCCTCGAACTAGCAATCAAAGAATAAAGAAAAAAAGTAACACAAGTATCGTGACTTCAGGGCTAGAACAATCTCAATTCCTAGCGCGGATGTCACAAGCAAATTCCCTACTCGCATCAGCCAAGACTCCCAAACATTATGCACAAATCCTACGACAACTAGTAAATAGTATGTCTGAGTCCTCCATAACTTTTGACATCGAAATAACAATAGATTCCTCCATCCACCCTAGTGACGATGAAGAAGATGCTGGTTCCCAGACTACAAAAAATGTAGAATATCCCTTTCTTCAGCAGCAATTGAGTAAAGCAACAACAAACAAATTCATCAACAATATAAAGCTGTAAAACTGTTCACCAACAGTTTAAAGCATCAACAAGACAAAAATGTGAGCAATTTAAAGCAGAAGGCAATTTGTTCATGCATAGAAAAGCAACGTGACAAAATTGTACATCCCTGCCTATAAATTGATCAGGTCGCTTCTTCAGTTCAAGGCAAAGAAAAATACACGAAGACATTAGCTCTTATGAAAATCTCCTCTCTCTCTCTCTTTTCACACACAAAAACTGTATAACTCCTTTGTATTAGTATCATCTCTACGAAACAAAGTTGTAAGTCTTTTGTGTAAAATCTTAGCCGGTTAAACCGCCTGTATTTTATTTTAATTTGTTTATGAATATGTTCTTGTTTTTATTCTGTTAGAACCCCAGATCTTGGACTTATCATATGTGTATATATTGTTGAGTCCCCTCAGTTTTGAATGATGAAAGACAGCTGCAGAGAACAGTTGTTGTTACAGGTGGTTATGAGCTGTTCGGAAATAGTAGAGATGCTAATTGTTCCTGGCTGAATACTGAAACAGTCAAGGACTATTTTGCTATGCTATGTGTTGCTTGTGTGGCAAACAGGTCCATTCGAAGACTTGCAGCTAGGAGGCCCTCTCGAAGATATTCGAGGAAAAGACAAGTGTTGATTTGTTGATTCAATGGAAGTTTCGAGGATTGAAGTTCATGAATATAGTTTAAGATATTTTATTGGTTCATATTCGGTCTTCATGTAATATTTGCGTATGATATTGTTCGAGGAATTGCTTGTGTTATTCTTAATGGGTTTTGAATATGGGAACCAATTGGTTGCATATTTGGAACACTAATAAACAAAGTAACATGTCTAGGTACCAGTTAATTTGTCAGGTGATTGAGCTGGCTATTTCAGAAAAGATTTTCGAAAAAATATTTTCAAAATATTTTCCTTTAAAAAGAGTTGCCAGTCTTTAATATATTTATTCTTTTATTACTTTAAAGCGTGTGAATATCTTGGATAATATCTTTTCTTCAAGAAGAATATTATTCAAGATATACTTTCCTTAACTTAAGATTATCCTATCTTTGGTATCTTAAGTTAGACACGCTAATGGTTTGACCTTGGTATATAAATACTGAGTAAGGATTCTACATCACCCTTAATGCTCTCCCGGATTTTATTGAGTATTTTTGAGAGCTTTCAGAGAGAGAGAACAGTTGAGTAGTTTCCTAAAGTAGAGTACGCATTTCATAAATCACTCTTTGTTTGCTTTGAAAGAAAGCGTGTTTAAGAGAAACTGATTGTATTGAATCTCTAACAAAGGGGTTAAGATTGGGTAGCGTTTGTGAGTTCCTTCGCGAGTGCTTGGGTGTTCAAGTGCAAAATAGCACACTTGAGTAAATATAAGGGAAATAGGAGTGTGCGAGAGTCTTCTTGTTATTTTGAGTTGATTAATAAGAAAACTAGCGTAGGAGGACGTAGGCCCTTGTTTGGGTGAACCTCGTTAAATTTGGTGTGCTCTTTATGGCTTTTGAGTTCAATTATTTCCACGGTCAAGAACCAGTCCAACTGGTTCCTCCTTAAATCGAAAGAATTTTAATTTAACACAAATTCTCCAAAGTACTTAATTCAGCCCCCTCTTGAGTACAATATAAACCTTCAATTGGTATTAGAGCAGATTCTTCTTAATAGGCTAATACCTAGAGAAGTTAATCATGAGTACTCAATAAATGAACTTTATAGGTTATGACAATAAGACTCCGAAATTCAACGGGAAAAACTATGCTTGGTGGAAAAATAGATTGAGAAATATCATCATCGGTGTTGAATCTGACTGTTGGTTTGTTGTCAAGAACGGACCAATAGAAATCACCAAGGATGTTGATGATACCCCTGTTGCAAGGAAGAAGAACGAATATGCATCTACTGACTATAAAAAACTGGAGAAGAATGCCAAAGCCACGTCCATACTTTAACAAGCTATTGGAGAGAATGAGATAAAGAATTTTTTTGCATGTGTTTCTGCCAAGGAGATCAGGGATACCCTCGAGCTTGCTTACGAGGGAACCATTAAGGTAAAAAGGTCTAAAATCGATTTACTTATTTTTAAATACGAAGCTTTTAACAAGAACAAAGATGAAAAAATAAATGACTGCTTTAATTTGGTGGATTTATGACTATTATAAATGATTTAAAATCTCTTGGCAGAAGTATTTCTGATAAGGATCTGGTTAGAAAAAATATTAAGAAGTTTGACAAATGTTTGGACGACCAAGATAACATCTATACATGAAGCAAATGATCTAACTTTATTGAGTCTGAAACAGCTGATTGATTTCCTAATGACACATAATATGTTGGTTAAATTAAGAGTGACAAAGGACCAGTCAGAGGTGTTGCTTTGAAGGAAACAGTCGAAGCAGAAGAAGATGACATAGCAATGATGGCTAAGAGCTTTGAAAGGCACTTTAGAAATCAAAGGAAGAACTTTAAAGGTAAATTTTTAAGAAAACTAACTCTTCAAATATAGGTTACTTCAAGTGTGGAGAATTTGGACACATCATTCGTGATTGTCCAAAATGGAAGGACAAACAGTCCAAAAGCAATGGTAAGAAAACTTTCAAGAAGGCTATGGTAGCAACCATGTGGGGTGACTCTGACTCAGGTTCAAAAAAGGAAAAAGAGTGACCTAATCATGAGACTTACATGGTTTCTATTCTGGATCGAGGAGGAAACACCATGGCTTGAGGAACCGGGATGGGGAATAGTACATTAAATTTTTGTCTTATGGTGAAAAAAGATATACTCAGTGAACACAAGGTAAACTTATAGCAAATTCGTGAGGACATGGATCAATATGATAGAGATAATATGCTTGAATGTATAAACTCTTTATTAGATAAATGTCTTAAGCTAAGTGAAGCTTACATAACTGGCAAACGTGAGTTGAAAGAAAAGGAAACCGAATGTGATATTGCTATTGCTAGTTGTGATCACTAAGAACAAGTGTGTGTTGAATTAAAGGATCAAGTGGCTGAACTTGAAGTTGCACTTGAAAAGTGCAAAGTCGAGCTGGACACAGCTAAGTCTTCTTCACTAGAAAAGGATGACGATGCTCCTAGTGATAGTGAAACAAACACTTAATTGGTCCCTTTGTGAATAGATTGTTTACTTCAGATAATGTTGCGTTTAAGAGTAAGGAAAATACTCTAAGAAAGTTTAATTTACTGCATGCTTTTAACCTTTTTGGTTGGTGATGCGGAAGAATTGCATAGAGAGTTTATTACACTCAAGATTGCCCAGATAACTATTTCCCCTGTAGGTCCTTCTGCTGAAGTGAGTAAAATGATTGATGAGTATGAAGGAAAAATTTATGATTTGTAGGCAGAAATTCATCAATTAAATAAAGGGAAGCAGAAAGTGGTTGTCAACCTGCCAAATGACTCCATGGTTTCAAAACTTAAATTTGATCTTGAAAAACTTAAAAGTGATTTCAATGCTATGAAAAATTTATGATTTGAAACCAAGGACAAAGAGCTGCAAAATAGTCAAAGGCATGTGGACAAACTTCTGTCTGCAAGGGATGACCTGAATCATCTTACCTCCATGGAAGTTAACAGTGGTACAACTGGTCTTAGTTATCCAGAACGAGAACCAGGACCAACTACCACCCTAAGGGAACCACTTGGATCGAGGAATTCAAAAGAGGTAAGTATGTTCTCGCAAAGGACATGCATGTGGTATCATTGTGGTCTAAATGGACATATGATTTTCAATTGTCCAGCTAGGAAGAATAGTGTAGAGAGAAACAACACACAAGTTAAGCAAGTATGGGTGAGGAAGGACCAGCAAGAGTTAACTGTTTGTGGAAAGGGACTCAAGAAAGTTTGGGATCATTTTAATGTTTGATTTTTTCTTGCATGCTAAAGTTAGAGTACATAACTTTTGGTATTTAGACAGTGGATGCTCAAGACACATGTCAGGGGATAAGAAGTGATTTCTCTCACTCACAGCCTATGATGGTGGAAGTGTTATCTTCGAAGACAACAACAAATGTTCTAATGTTTGTATAAGTAAAGTTGATAAGTCACTTTCACAAGCTATTGATGATGTATATTAAGTTGATGGCTTCCAACATAATTTGTTGAGCATTTTCCAAGTATGTGATAAAGGCAATCGAGTTGAGTTTCAAGCTAATCTTTGTCACATAGTTTATTCACAAACTGGTGAACTTGCCTGTGAGAGAACCATGAAAGATGATATTTATATTACTTTACTAGATAGAATTCCTGAGAACAAGTTCATTTGTTTGAGAGTTGTTTCCAAATCAAATCAATGGGTTTGTCATAAGAGGTTTGGTCATGCTAGCTTGGCACTTTTGAATAAACTTAGATCCCATGGCTTAGTGATTGGACTTCCAAATATTAAGTACGAATTGACAAAATTTGTTCAGAATGTGCCAAAGGAAAACATGTAAGATCCTCTTTTAAGCCAAAAATTATCATGAGTACCAACAGACCTTTCGAACTTGTGCATATTGATTTATGTGGTCCTGTGCGAGAGCAAAGTCGAAATGATCACATGTTCGTATCTGTTACGGTTGATGATTTTTCTATATTTACCCGGGTTATATTCTTATATTCAAAGGATGAGACATTTGATGAGTTTGTTGCATTAGTGAAATAGGTACATAACCAGTTAAATCATTAGCTGGTTGCGGTAAGATCTAATTATGGCATCGAGTTTGATAATTCGAATTGATTTTTGTAGAGAGCATGGAGTGAGTCACAATTTCTCTGCCCCTAGGACAACACAACAAAATGGTGTTGTGGAAAGAAAGAATAGAGCTCTAAACGAGATGGCGAGGACGATGCTTATTGAAAGTGGTCTCCCTAAGAGTTTTTAGGGAGAAGATGTGGACACTGCATACTATATTTTAAACCATGCTCTCATTAGACCTAGATTGAATAAGACCCCATATGAACTCCTAAAGGATAGAAAGCCCAATATTGCACATTTTCGTATCTTTGGGTGCAAGTGTTTTGTGCATAATAACGGGGATAACAAGCTCCATAAATTCGATTGTAGGAGTGATGAGGCAATCTTGCTTGGATACTCTTCTCAAAGTAAAGCATACAAGATGTTCAATAAGAGGACCTTGTGTGTTGAGGAAAGTGTCCATGTGATCTATGATGACTTTAACATGTCTTCTGAGATTGCACTAGTAGAGCAGGGAGATATCATTGGAATGCTCGAGTTTACTGGAGAATAGGTAGCTGGTTCCGCTCAGGTACCAGAAGAGGAAACATGTCCACCTACTGATCCACCAAATGTCGATGGTGGAGGACCTGATCTAGAACGAGAAGAGAATAATTAGAATTTGTATGAGGAGAAACCAGATGCTCATGGTCCTCAAGGAGAGAGACATGTAAATGCCTTAGGGGGGAACCGCTGTGCAAGACGGTGAAATCACAATGATGGGCAGGTAAGTAATGAGCAAGGATCCACGTTGCAACGCAGCACATCTGAGAGATTTAACTTGGATGCTACTGGAATGCAAGTTGGTTCCTGTCATGTTGAATCAAGATCACAAAATGATTTAGTTTCAAAATGTTTTAGATACGAAACTTCTCACCCCGCTAATCAAATCACTAGTGATATTAATAAGGGAATTCAAACAAGAAGAGGTGTTTATGAAAACTTTTGTGCTTTCTTTTATTTCTTGTCTAGCATAGAACCAGCTGAATATAAGATGGCTTTGAATGATCCAGATGGAATTTTGGCTATGCAAGATGAGTTGAATCAATTTGAAAGGAACCAGGTATGGCATCTTGAGCCAAAACCACTGGATAGGTCAGTCATTGGTACTAGATGAGTATTTAGAAATAAATTGGATTACCTTGGTACAATAGTCTGAAATAAAGCATGGGTTGTGGTGCAAGGTTATAATCAATAAGAAGGTATTGACTAGGATGAGACTTTTGCACATGTTGCTAGATTAGAGGCTATTAGGAAATTGGAATGTACAATACTCAATGCTTTTGCTGCTCACATGAATATAAAATTGTTTTAGATGGACGTGACGACAACATTTTTAATGGCTATTTGAAGGAGGAGGTATATGTTGAACAACCACCTGGTTATCCTGATCAACTGTTTTGCCACTAGGTATTCAAACTTGATAAAGGTTTGTATGGTCTCAAATAAGCTCCAAGAGCTTGGTATGAGAGAATGTCAAAGTTCTTGATGGAAAATGAATATAAAAGGGGAACAGTTGACAAAAAACTATTTATTAAAACCAGGGGAAACATCTGCTAGTAGTTCAAATTCATGTCGATGATATCATTTTTGGAGCTACTAATCAGATGTTATGTGATGAGTTTGCTAATCTTATGCAGAGTGAGTTTGAAATGAGCATAATGGGAGAACTTGGCTTCTTCCTTGGTCTACAGATTAGGTACACAGCTGATGGGATAATGATCCACCAGCTAACACTAGTAGAAAATTACCTTATTGCTGCTATTGAATTGTCGCAGCTTTACCCCTACGCAGCAATAAACCACGTGAAAAGACAAAAAAAAGCGTGTAGGAAACCTATTCCAGCGGTTTTGTAGATAAACCGTAGCAATATATATATATATATATATGTAAAAAAAGTCATTTAGCCTATTGATGTTGTTTCTTGTTGAAACCACATCAATAGATTGATTTTTTTAATAAAACATGTGCTAGGGTTTCTATATTCTTTAGGTTATTGGCGCCATTCTTTGTCACTTCTCACTCATCCTCTTCGCTGCTCACTAACTCCTCACCGTATTCTCTCTCTCACACCATACCTGCTCACTCATTCTCCCTCTCTCACTTCACTCTTCCTCATCGCACAATCGCTACCACTCCTCCCTCTATCACTCCACCCTTCCTCCTTCGCACAACCGCCGCTGCACCTTCCTCCCTTACTCCACCATTCCTCCTTCACACAACCACCGCATTCTCCTCTCTCAATCCATCTCACGATCTCCCTCACTACGAGGGGTGCACAACCGCCACCGCCTTCGTTCGTCTCAACAAACACCGCCTTCAACCAATGGATAACTCTTTTCGCCTCTCTTTGTTCTCTCATCCTCGACTCGTCCACTTCACCATTTTCGCTGCACTGCAGCACCGCTCGACTTCATCAACTCTTAACCGTCGCCGTTGCTGAAATTCACTAGTCTTGTCGTCTCCGTGGCTTGTCTCACATCTTCGCTCTTTACGTCAGTTCCTCATCCTCACTCGTCGCTGGACTCCACTATTGCTGCATTTCTTTTTTTTAATTTTTTTATATTCTAGATGTGAGATCTGAAGGAGTGATTTTTTATAATGTTCTAGATGTAAGATATGAACCGCCGTCATGAGTGTTAGGTTTTTTTTCTATTTTTTTGAATGATTTTGATGTTAGGTTTCTAAATGTTAGTTCATAAATTTTATATTTTGTTTTGTTATATAAATGTGGTAAGATAATCTGCTTTATTTTCGTTCTTATCCACCAATAGTTGGTAGCAATTGTGTTGCGGTTTAGGAATGAATGATGTGATATGAATTTGGAGAAGGAATTTCAATGTGTTTCAAACTTTTCTGAATTTTTTTTAACTAAAAAAAGCACCTATTGCTGCGGTTTTGAGCCACAACCGCAACAATAGGTTGACCTCAATATGTTATTTTGTTCAACATATTGCTGCGGTTTATCCTAAAAATCGCAGCAATAAGTCACCTATTGCTGCGGTTCTGCAACCGCAACAATAAAATAATTTATTGTGTGCCTTGATTTACGCAGTGCGAAATCCGCAGCAATAGGCCACGTAGAAGCCACATCAACATACAATTATTCTACTAGTGAGACGTATCTAAGGGAACTTCTAATGAAGTATGGATTGGAGAACAAGAAATCTTATGACACTCTTGTTCCCACTTCTTCCAAATTAGATGCTGATTAAAAAGGAAAAAAATGTGGAAGCTTAAAGTCTCTCGTAGATTTCTCTCTCTCTCTAAGGCGGTACATATATGTATATGTAAATATATATATATATTGATAGGGTCGTAAAAGTGTGTATTTTTATTATCTTAAACCCTTAATATGATATTGAGTTTTATATTTTACAAAGAGTTTTAAGTTATTTTTCTTCTGGGACATGAGTTACTACGATTTTATTTATTTGTCTGCAGGAAGATGATTTGAGCAACTAATTTGCAATTGGATTTGGGAGCCCATTTTCCCTCTCCTACTTGGGCTTATGTTGTGAGGAGTTAAGTCTCATGTTAGGCTTGTGCAATTATCATAAGATGAATAATGGTAATATAAGCTTGGTGGCCACAAAAGACAAGAAAAATAATAAAAGAGAGGAGTTGGAACTTGAAGATGTTTTTTTTAATTCTAGGGGATTAACCGGCAGGATATAACAAGCAACAAAGGGGTTTCATTTTTGGAAGTGAATTTCAAGTCTTTAGCAATTTAGGAAAGAAAAGTGAATTTAGGAAATTGAGGGATTTGAAGGAGGGAGGAAGGCAGCGAATGGTAGAGGAAGAAAAACAGCGCTGAAAATTACTAACAAAAGGAAAAAGCACAAAGGCAAAGAATGAGAGTGGGTTAGTAGCAAGTGGCAATCGACGCACAAGAAAGTAGCGAGGAGTTCAGTCAGTCTTGATTGGTAGAATTGTAGTTTAGTTTGCTTTCGTTTTCTTCTTCCGTTTCACTTGGTATTGAGTTGTTATTTTGAACAAATTTTAATCTTTTAATTAATCGGTTGTTTTGTTATTTGAATTATGAATCCTTTGTTTACAATTGTTAGTTTAATTCTTAATATGTTCGGCTAGATTAGTTTAGGGTAGGGAGATATATTTAGTATTGGATTATTGAATTGTGAGAATGTCAAAGTTTTAATTTTTGATATTTAATTGTTCATGTCTATGCTTTGGTTGGATTGATAGTCTGTGTTATTGTTTAGAACTAGTGTGATTATACTTTAGATTGGCCATCTTTGTGTAATTTGCTAGTTTTATTGCTAGGACTTGACTTGTGATACGTAATTGTCCTTGTTAATTCCGTTTGTAGCAACTAGGTGTTTGATTAGTGACTAAAACTTGTCATAATACCTCAGATTATCAATCTTTTAAGTTGCACAATCCGAGCTTGTGAGATTGTGGCTTAAGTTAACTATTTCTACAGTTTTAATGCTGCTAGTTAATCGAGTCTAGAGAGCTTGTTCTAGATTATTAATTAGTTAGACAATATTCCAAGAGCTTGTTTGGTTTATTTGCAATTTAGAAAGTTTAGAGTGTCTACATGCATTCTTGAGTTAACGTCAAAGTATATGCGTGATTTATTTAGTTCAATGATCGATTAATATTCCAATACCAATATATATCTCCCAATCCCTATTTTAGTATATTTAATTATCTCTTTCGTAGTTCAGTTATTTAGTAGATATTCTACCTTCATCTTTATAGTAGTAATTTTTATAGTACTTGGTTAGTTCATATATTCTATAAAAAACAGGGGTTTTTAACTAACACAAGAAATAATAAAATAAACCCAATTCTCTGTGGGATCGACCTTAGCTTACCCTACTACATTATTAGGAGGTTCGAGTTAGGTTTATTTTTGGTAGACACGCGACAGTCGTACCAAATTTTGGCGCCGTTGCCGGGGAATTTGGCGTTTTTATTATATTATTTCTTGTGTGATTTACTAACTTTTCTTACTAACTTGTGATCGAGTTTATTTGTTGTGCATGTCTAACAGAAACTTTAAGCACATACGCTTGCGAGATTTTGCAAAGAAAGAACCAAAGAATCATAGTGGCGGAAAGGACTCGTGCTCAACAACAACTCGAGCAAGCGCGTCATATTCCCCGCCTCTTAGTGATTGTTCATCTTCGGAGGAGGAAGAAGAAGTTAAATTTGAGATGGCACGCACCTTGAAGGAGTTAGCAGCTCCTACTTTTGATCCCAACTTACTGTGCATTGTTTATGCAGATGAGGAGACGGAATGTGAGATAAAACCAGGCCTTATCCGAGCTTTACCCACTTTCACGGGTTTCAAAGAAAATGGCTCTTTAAGTTCTGCATACATGACGAATCCAAACAAGTTCCTTAAAGAATTTCATATAGCTTGTTCCGGAATGAAACCGAGTGGAGTGACACTTGATAAACTGAAGTTGAAGGCATTTCCATTTGCGTTATCAGATGCTGCAAAGGAATGGCTATATGATCTGCTCGAACAATCCATCACTACTTGGGATGAAATGCAACGAGTATTTTTATCGAAGTATTTTCCAAAGATCTCTGCGGCAAACATTCGTAAGGATATTTGCGGGATTCGGCAAGATGATACGTAGACACTTCATGAGTACCGGGAGCGCTTCAAGAAGTTATGCAACAAAGCCCTAACCATCGATCATCAAGAACTTTTAGTTCAAGATTTCACGTAAGGGTTAACGTACAATGATAAAAATATAATTGATGCGGCAAGCGGTGGATCACTAGGTGATAAAACACCCGCCGATGCAATGAAGCTCATAAGCAAACATGGCAACTAACTCTCAATATTCGGAAGAAGGAATCGAGTACCACTCCATCTCATCATGTTAAAGAGGTGGGTATTTCTAAGCCGGAGCAAAGGGTAGCCAACCTCACCTCCTTAGTGGAACAAGTTGTGATAGGAAAAGGCCAAGCCAAGGCATGTGAGATATGTTTCACAGTAGGGCACGCTACTGATATGTGTCCAAGCCTACAAGATGAACAAGTGAATGCTATTGGGGGTTTTCAAGGACAACAACGGAGGTATGACCCTTTCTCTCAAACCTATAATCCGGGATGGAAGGATCATCCGAACCTGAGGTATGGCAACAATCAGCAGCAAGGAAATCCTAATTTCAGACCACCACTCCACCAACAGCAAGCATTCACTCCTCCACCTGGATTCCACACGACCCAAACCCCGTATGTACCTAGACCACCGTTGCAGAAGAACCTATGCCACAACAACAACCTGGTGGCATGACTCTTGAAGACATTGTGAAGACGATGGCTTCCAGCACTTTGCAATTTCAGCAAGAAACACGAAGTGGATTGAGGAACCTTGAAAATCAAGTCTCTCAATTAGCTGATACGCTTGGCAGGTTGCAAACACAAAATTCTTCGAAACTACCTAGCCAAACTGAGAGAAATCCTAAGGAGAATGCCAGTGCTATTTCTCTTAGAAGTGGAAAGCAATTAGAGACTCCAGTTAGAAAGAAGAGTGAGCTGGTGATAATTCCAGAAGAAGAACAGGAGGCAACTGTAACAGAAAAGGATGAGCAGCAACAAAACAAGGCCAAATTTGATGTTTCTGTTAAAACTAACAATGTTTTTACACCTGTACCTTTTCCTAGCAGGTTATTATCAAAGAACAAGAAGCCTGATCATGAGAAAGAGATGCTGGATGTTTTTCGCAAGGTAGAAGTGAACATACCTCTACTGGAAGCTATAAAACAGGTGCCGCGATACGCAAAATTTTTGAAGGACTTGTGCACTAATAAGAAGAAACTGAAAGGTGATGAGCAAATAAATGTCAGTGAGAATGTTTCCGCTGTTTTGCAGAGAAAAGTCCCTCCAAAGTGTAAAGATCCCGACATTTTCACGATACCATGCAGAATAGGTAACACGAGGTATGCGAGATGCATGCTAGATTTAGGAGCCTCAATTAATGTGATGCCTTTATCTATTTTTAGTGCTCTTAATTTAGGTCCTTTAAAAGAAACTCGTGTTATAATTCAACTTGTCCGATCGTTCTAATGCATACCCCAAAGGGGTGATTGAGGATGTTTTAGTACAAAGTTAATGAGCTTGTCTTCCCCGCCGATTTTTATGTGTTAGGATATGCATGATAATGAAGCTTCTAATTCTTCTCCTATATTATTAGGAAGACCTTTCCTCAAAACTCGCCACACTAAGATTGATGTTCACAAAGGGCGTATTAACCATGGAATTTGACAAAGAGGTTATTCGTTTCAATATATATGATGCTATGAGATATCCATCCGATTGCGAACTGCTTTCAGCATAGATATCATTGATTCATTAACTGAGCAAGTGTACTTTCTTTGTGGTAATGATGCTTTGGAATCTGTTTTAATTAACCCAATGGAGAAAGAAAGTTATGCAAATTTGCAGGAAGTTTTTGAGGTCGAAGATGAGGTAAAGGAAGTTTTCTTTGCTTTGGAATCACTGCCCACTAAGCAAGGAAGATTTTCGACTCAATTCATTAATCTACCTCCTAATACGCATTTCTAGGAGAAAATGATACCTTCTGTTGTTGCCTTCTGTTGTGCAGCCTCCAGAAGTAGAGTTAAAGCCACTGCCTGACCATCTAAAATACGCATTTCTAGGAGAAAATGATACCCTTCCTAGATAATCGCAAGTAATCTTACTCCAATTCAAGAGCAAAAACTTGTTAAGGTTCTTGAGGCACATAAGACAAACTTTGGGGTGGACGGTTGCAGATATAAAAGGGATTAGCCCCTCCATGTGCACACACGTAATATTCTTAGAAGAGGGAGTTAAACCAAAGAAGACAAGTGCAAAGGCGGCTTAATCCACCTATGATGGAGGTTGTAAAGAAAGAAGTATTGAAGCTTCTTGATGTAGGGGTGATATACCCTATCTCCGACAACCTGGGTTAGCCCTTTACAAGTGGTTCCGAAAAAGTCGGGGGTGACGGCGGTAGAAAATGACAAGGGAGAGATGGTTCCTACTCGAGTGCAAAATGGGTGGAGGGTCTGTGTAGATTATAGGAAATTAAACTCCATGACCCGAAAAGATCATTTTCCCTTACGTTTTATTGATCAAATGGTTGAACGTCTTGCTGGTCATGCTTATTACTGTTTTCTTGATGGTTATTCTGGTTATGTGCAAAGTTGCAATAGCTCCAAAGATCGGGAGAAAACAACTTTCACGTGCCCATATGGTACTTTTGCCTACCGGCGCATGCCTTTTGGGTTATGCAATGCTCCCGCTACTTTTCGTAGATGTATGGTAAGCATCTTTTCGCATTATCTTGAGAAATTCATTGAAGTCTTCATGGATGATTTCACCGTCCATGGTGACTCCTTTGATAATTGCTTAGATCATCTCACTTTAATTCTCAAACGTTGTTTGGAAACTAACCTTGTACTCAATTCCCAAAAATGTCATTTTACGGTTCAACAAGGTATAGTCTTAGGTCATATTGTTTCTACTAATGGAATAAAAGTCGATAAAGCTAAAATTGATCTTATTACCTCACTGCCTTACCCCGCCTCTGTGCGAGAAGTTCGTTCTTTTCTTGGCTATGCAGGGTTTTATCGTAGGTTTATCGAAGGCTTTTCGAAGATTGCACAACCTTTGTGTAGACTGTTGCAAAAAGAGGTGGAATTCGCTTTTGATGAGGAGTGTAAGAAAGCGTTTGACCAGCTTGAAGAACAAGTTGGTCACTCGCACCTATTTTACAGCCTCCAAACTCGGGAGATCTCATTTGAATTGATGTGTGATGCGTCCAACCATGTCAGTAGGAGCAAGATAGGACGCAGAGTTGGAAAGATTCCTCATGCCATTTATTACGCTTCAAGAACTTTGAATGAGGCTCAAGCTAATTACACTACAACTGAGAAAGAACTTCTTGCTGTAGTTTTTGCTTTAGATAAATTCAGGTCCTATCTTCTAGGTACTAACATTATTGTTTATACTGATCATGCAGCTGAAGTTTCTTTTGTCAAAGAAAGAGGCGAAACCTAGACTAATACACTGGATTTTGTTGCTTCAAGAGTTCAACATAGAAATTAGAGACAAAAAGGGTTCTGACAACAAGTGTTTGCGATCATTTGAGCGGATTAGTCGGGGTTGATGGAGATAAAAATCCAATTAATGAAGAGTTTCCCGATGAGAAGTTGCATGCTTTGAGCTCGAGCACTCCATGGTATGCAGATGTGGTGAACTTCTTAGTTTCTCAAAAATTTCCAGCCGGTTTTACCAAGGCCCAGAGGGATCGAATGCGCAGTGAAGCAAAGCACTACATTTGGGATGATCCGTATCTATGGAAACATTGTGCTGATCAAGTGATTAGAAGGTGCGTACCTGAAACTGAATTTCTTTCTATACTAACCTTCTGTCACTCTTATGCTTGTGGCGGGCATTTCGGACCCAGCGGACACTCGCAAGGTTCCGGGAAAGCGGCTTCTACCGGCCATCCTTATTTAAAGATGCGTATGAGATTTGCAAAGTTTGTGATAATTGTCAAAGGATCAGTACATTAGGTCCCGTAAATGAAATGCCCCAAACTCCAATTTTAATTTGCGAGATTTTCGATGTTTGGGGTATGGATTTTATGGGACCATTTCCTCTTCTTTTGGATTTCATTATATATTGCTTGTGCCGATTATGTTTCGAAATGGGTGGAAGCTAAGGCCACTCGTACTGACGATTCTAAAGTGGTTGCAGAATTTTTGAAATCTAATATCTTTGCTAGATTTGGGTTTCCGAGAGTTATAATCAATGACAGGGGTACCCACTTCTGTAATAGGACAATTGAAGCTCTGTTGAGAAAGTATCATGTGTTCCATCGAGTTTCCACAAAGATATCATCCGCAAACCAATGGGCAAAGCGAAGTTTCAAACCGCGAAATCAAATCGATTCTTGAAAAGACAGCTTAATCCAAACCGAAAAGACCGGAGCCTTCGCCTTGATGATGCTTTGTGGGCGTATAGAACGTACCTATAAGACACCCATTGGCATGTCTCCCTACACACTAGTGTTTGGTAAACCTTGCCACCCGCCCGTGGAATTGGAACACAGGGCATTTTGGGCTGTGGAAGCAAGTGTAATATGAGCATGGACGCAAAGGGGTGAGCATCGGAAACTTCAATTACAAGAGTTAGAGGAGATTAGGAATGATGCTTTTGAGAATGCAAGAATTTATAAGGAGAAAACTAAGGCGTTTCATGATGAGCGAATCACCAGGAAAACATTTGCTGTTGGAGAGAAGGTTCTGCTCTACCATTCGAGACTCAAGTTGTTCCCTGGCAAACTCCGTTCCCGTTGGGTTGGACCATTTGTTGTTACCAAGGTATTTTCTCATGGTGCAGTGGAAATTCGAAGTGAAGACACAAGTAAGGAGTTCAAGGTGAACGGACATCGACTCAAACCATATCATGAGGGGCATCAGGTTCAAAACGTTGAAGTAGTGGAGCTGGAGGCTCCGAATTACGATGCATACTGAGAATGAAGACGTCAAGCTAACGACGTTAAATGAAGCGCTGTTGGGAGGCAACCCAAGTTTCATGTTTCCATGATCCTTTTCTTCTTAATTATATTTTTTTTCCTTTTTTTTTTATTCCGTATTTTACTTCTTTTTATGAGTTTTGTGAGTTTTGTTTTTCATTCTAGGATTTCTCTCCATCCTCTTTAGTTAGATTCAATTTTTTTTTGTTTTGTAGGAATTAGTCTTTTATTTCTTTGTTTCTTTTCCCCCCGACACCTCTGTCCTGTTTAGTGATACTCATATTGTTTTCTTTATCCTGGTCAGGCACATCTTCTCTTTGCATCTGATATCAACACTTCCAAATCGTCCAAGCTTGGGGGAGGGACGACATTCGCCCGAATGGTACAACCATGGCTATGGCAAAACTATATGTAAAGAGCATCAAAAGATTGACGAAACTTGCGGCCTGTTTCATTACACAAAGGTGCTCGATGTGCTCGATGATCCGTAGTGACCTCATACTTCCCCGCCGCACTTCACATCACACAAACAAAGACTCTCATGTACTTCAAAGACCAACTACACTCGCCATGTGCTTCAAGCTTGGGGGAGAAAGGTTCGAAGTTCAACATATTCCTTAATCCGGTGAGCTCTACTCCTTTCCTTTTTCTTTTTCTTTTTTTTCTTTTTCCCACATTGAGGACAATGTGTGATCTAAGCTTGGGGGGCGACATCATGCTTGAATTTATGGAGAATGTGTGGTTGTGTTGAAAATGTTTGTGCTGGAATTTTGGTATGATATTTTTTTTTTTGGTTGAAAACAACTATTAGTTGTTTGGTTTTTGTCCAGTTTTAGGGGAGATATTGCCGAAATTTTGCAAAATTTAGCTCCACTATATTTGACTTTGGTGTTTGGACTTGTGTATATGCCTTTGTATGAACTTCTAAAAAGTCATAACTCGTGAATTTTCAATCGTTTTGCTAAAGCTATTTGTGTAGTGAAGTGAAAAAGAAGAGATGATTTAGGCATTTAAGTTGTACCACCAAATTGAGCCAAAAAGCTTACCAATGACATTTTCCTCTAGTGAGCCAACTTCGAGCTTTGTTAGCTTATTTTCATGTTACACTCACAAAATAAACTTTTACCAGAAAAACAAGTGTTTTACCCTTCTCTAAGATTAATAGAGCATTTGTAATTGTAAAGTGGAAAATGTTATAATTGCGTGGTGATGTTTATAGGTTGAAAAAAAAAAAAAAGTTTCATATTTTGAAGGCTCTGCGTACCAATGTTTGGGCATGGAAAATCAAAAGTGAAAAAGTGAAAAATTGAAAACTCAAAACGTAACACATGAAAAAAGATTCTGATATCTAAAAGAATGAAAAAAAAAAAAAGTTATTGCCTAAATATGTACGTGTGGTGTTTATATGTTTTGTTTAGGTAGCTCGAGTGAGTAGACTCGTTGGGGTATTTTCATGCCTAGTGCCTTGGGCCAATTGGACTGGGAGTCACTAGTTGAAATCTCGTTACAAGAGCTACTTGACAAAGACAAGTAACATTTAGAGTCATGAAACTTAGTGAGATGGTTTATCAAGTTAATAAAGTTGGTGTGTTTTTGTATAATGTTTGTGGTGCCGCTCGCTCTACTAGTCTTAGAGTTTTTACCACCACATTCCCGAATATTTTCCACACCTTTCTTTACCTTAGCCCCATTACATCCATGATTAAAGTCCTAATGATCTTCGAGGTTGTTTCACTACTATTTAGCATACGTAACTTATGATTGATTCATAGAATTTGTAAGTGGCCTAAAGAGTTCATTGATTGCATATATGCTAGTTTGATGCTATTGTTGGGTGTTATGGTGTTTTGCTAAATCTCATCCCTTTTTCAAGAGTTGTACTTCCCTTGTTTTTTCATGTCTTTGCTTCGAGGACAAGCAAAAGTATAAGCTTGGGGGAGTTTGATAGGGTCGTAAAAGTGTGTATTTTTATTATCTTAAACCCTTAATATGATATTGAGTTTTATATTTTACAAAGAGTTTTAAGTTATTTTTCTTCTGGGACATGAGTTACTACGATTTTATTTATTTGTCTGCAGGAAGATGATTTGAGCAACTAATTTGCAATTGGATTTGGGAGCCCATTTTCCCTCTCCTACTGGGGCTTATGTTGGGAGGGAGTTAAGTCTCATGTTAGGCTTGTGCAATTATCATAAGATGAATAATGGTAATATAAGCTTGGTGGCCACAAAAGACAAGGAAAATAATAAAAGAGAGAGGAGTTGGAACTTAAGATGTTTTTTTTAATTCTAGGGGATTAACCGGCAGGATATAACAAGCAACAAAGGGGTTTCATTTTTGGAAGTGAATTTCAAGTCTTTAGCAATTTAGGAAAGAAAAGTGAATTTAGGAAATTGAGGGATTTGAAGGAGGGAGGAAGGCAAAATAATGGTAGAGGAAGAAAAATGCAAATAAAAATTACTAACAAAAGGAAAAAGCACAAGGCAAAATAATGAGAGTGGGTTAGTAGCAGGCAATCGACGCACGCAGCGTAGCGAGGAGTTCAATCGGCCTTGATTGGTAGAATTGTAGTTTAGTTTGCTTTCGGTTTCTTCTTCCGTTTCACTTGGTATTGAGTTGTTATTTTGAACAAATTTTAATCTTTTAATTAATCCGTTGTTTTGTTATTTGAATTATGAATCCTTTGTTTACAATTGTTAGTTTAATTCTTAATATGTTCGGCTAGATTAGTTTAGGGTAGGGAGATATATTTAGTATTGGATTATTGAATTGTGAGAATGTCAAAGTTTTAATTTTTGATATTTAATTGTTCATGTCTATGCTTTGGTTGGATTGATAGTCTCGTGTTATTGTTTAGAACTAGTGTGATTATACTTTAGATTGGCCATCTTTGTGTAATTTGCTAGTTTTATTGCTAGGACTTGACTTGTGATACGTAATTGTCCTTGTTAATTCCGTTTGTAGCAACTAGGTGTTTGATTAGTGACTAAAACTTGTCATAATACCTCGATTATCAATCTTTTAAGTCGCACAATCCGAGCTTGTGAGATTGTGGCTTAAGTTAACTATTTCTACGCTTTTAATGCTGCTAGTTAATCGAGTCTAGAGAGATTGTTCTAGATTATTAATTAGTTAGACAATATTCCAAGAGCTTGTTTGGTTTATTTGCAATTTAGAAAGTTTAGAGTGTCTACATGCATTCTTGAGTTAACGTCAAAGTATATGCGTGATTTATTTAGTTCAATGATCGATTAATATTCCAATACCAATATATATCTCCCAATCCCTATTTTAGTATATTTAATTATCTCTTTCGTAGTTCGGCTTATTTAGTAGATATTCTACCTTCATCTTTATAGTAGTAATTTTTATAGTACTTGGTTAGTTCATATATTCTATAAAAACAAAGGGGTTTTTAACTAACACAAGAAATAATAAGATAAACCCAATTCTCTGTGGGATCGACCTTAGCTTACCCTACTACATTATTAGGAGGTTCGAGTTAGGTTTATTTTTGGTAGACACGCGACAGTCGTACCATATATATATATGTATATATGTATATATGTATATATGTATATATATATGTGTATACGTATGTATGTATGTGTATATGTATGTATATATATATATATATATATATATATATATATATATATATATGTATGTATATATGTATATGTATGTATATATATATATATATATATATATATATATATATATATATATATATATATATATATGTATATATATATATATATATATATATATATATATATATATATATATATATATATATATATGTATATGTATATATATATATGAGTATTTATGAAGTATGAAGAATTCTCTCTCAATCTCAACGAAAGGATGTAAAGAAGTATGAAGTGAACTTGTTGTTACTGGTCATAAAGAGGGTTCTCCCACTGCCTCTACTCGAGCAAGGGGAAGAAGAGTTACCAGATCTGCTATGAAGAAGGAAACAGAGGAGTTTTCAGAGGAACAATATGTTGGTTCTATAAGGGGAACCAAGAGAAAAGGGAGCCAGTTAGACTTCCTCGCGCTTCAAAAAGTAAATCTATTAGAACTCCTGTTTCTACTGAAATCTCTCCTTTAGTTGAAAGTTGTTCTACTGAGGATCGTTACTTTGATTTGCCTGCTTTATCTGAAGTTAGACAATTGTTAGAATTTTAAGGTTGGATGCCTTTATTCAAAGGTGATAAGAATGCGTTTGTCGATGCTGTTAGAGATTTTTATGTTAATTTGAAACAATTGCCGGATATGTATTTGGGTTCATCTATTTTTAGAAGGAAGTATCATTGTTAGTGTCTTCAATTGTCTCTCTCCTTAATGTGCCTAGGGATGGTTGGCTTATCACTGTTGGGGTAACAGCTGAGGAAATTTACAAGTTCTTGTTTGTTGTTCCCTACGTCAAAAAAGCTAGTTATCAATTTGCTAATTTGCGTGAGCCTGTTATGCTGGTCCTACACTCCATTTATAACAAAGTGTTAATTCACAAGGCTCAAGGGAGGGGAATAGTTCGCATTATGGAGATGGTCTTGATTTATCTAATGATGAAAAAGATCAAAATCTATCTCCCTGCTCTCATCATTAATCATATAATGAACTGTTTCTCCTCTTCTTATCATGCCCTAGCCTATGGATCCATCATCACCCTTCTGCTTCAAAAGCAAAAAGATGTCTCTTAATGGGGAAACAACCCCCATGCAAGTCTTTACAAAGAATATATTGGGGCAAAAAGGGTTGGATATGCCATCAGACATGCTGAGGTTTAAGGAGTTTGTGGTACTAGCTGAGAGAAAGAAACCAGAGAAGAAGAAGGGAAAGATAGGGGGAACCAGTTCTGATAGTGATGTGATTGAAAGGTTGGATAACCAGGAATTGGATAAAATGTATAAGTTGATTGAGGATATGTCCAAATCTTACAAGTTTAAGGTCAACAAGCTTGAGAAGAAGTTGGCTGAGACTGAGTTGCTGGTTCTCACCCTTCCAAAGGTTAAAGCTCAACTTTCTACATCTGATGTTGTTACTGGTTCTGCTAATCCTCGTCTCCCTATTGATCGCCGTCTTCCCGCTAATCCCATGGAAGAGGAACCAAATAATGATGCGGAAGAAGAAGATGGTGATGGTTCCTCTTAGTCCTCCTCCAACAAAGACGAAGAAGATGATGATGATGAAGCCTCTAATGGAGAGGAAGAAGGAGAGCATGAAGAGGATGATGAGGAGTGATTGCATGTTCCAGCTGTTTTCCCCCTTCCTAATATGATAACTGTTTATGCTTGACTGTCCCCCCCCCCATTTTACAAGACAACCTATCCTGTAATTTGAGTTGCCGTTTGACTATGTTGGTTTGTATTTGAATACTTGCATTTAGTTTGTGGATTGTGAATTGGATGACTAACTTTTCTTCTTGCAGCATGTTTACTTGATTGGTAGTTGATGCTACTATTTTTGGATGACAACAATAACTTATGTGCAATGATGCTCTAATTGAGTACTTTCTAATGATGCCAAAAGGGGGAAAATGATTGAAGTTAAAGCGCCTAGGTCCAATTTAGTTTGAGTATGTTGTAGTATACTTTTTTTTTTTAAAAGAAAGAGTCTTAGGCTTTCTTGTTTCTTTTTTGTGTTTAAGAAGCGGTTTACTTAATCGACTATTTCTGGCCCTTAAGTCTTGTGTCAAGTCACCTCACTAAAAGGTTTTTATGAGCTCTGATTGGAGTTACATGTTTATACTAACTGGTTGGTTGTAGGAAACTTCAAAAGGTTTGTCATCATCAAAAAGGGGGAATTTGTTGAGTCCCCTAAGTTTGGAATGATGACAAATAGCTACAGGGAACAACTGTTCTTACAGGTGGTTATGAGCTGTTAGGAAACAACTAAGTTACTAAGTGAACCTGACTGAATACTGAAACAATCAAGGACTATTTTGCTATACTATGTGTTTCTTGTGTGGCAAACACGACCATTCCAAAACTTGAAGCTAGGAGGCCCTCTCGAAGATGTTTGAGGAAAAAACAAGTGTTGATTTATTGATTCAAGGGAAGCTTCAAGGATTGAAGTTCATGAAGATAATTTAGGATCTTTTATTGGTTCTTATTAGGTCTTCATGTAATATTTGCGTATGATATTCTTAGAGGAATTGCTTGTGTTGTTCTTAGTGTGCAACAGTAGAGTCTTGAATATGGAAACCAAATGGTTGCATATTTAGAACACTACTAAACAAGGTAATAGGCCTGGGTACCAGTTACATTGTCGGGTGATTGAGTTGGCTGTTTTAGAAAAGATTTTAGAAAAAAAAAATTCAAAATACTTTTCTTTTAAAAAGAGTTGCCATCCTTTAGAATCTTTATTAAGTATTTTATTACCTTAAAGTGTGTGCGTATCTTAGATAATATCTTTCATTCAAGAAGAATATTATTCAAGATATACTTTCCATAACTTAAGATTATCCTATCTTTGGTATCTTGAGTTAGGGCACGCTTAATGGTTGGACCTTGGTCAATAAATACTAAGTAAGGATTCTACATCACCCTTGATGCGCTCCTGGATTTTGTTGAGTATTTTTGAGCTTTCACAGAGAAAACATCTTAGCAGTTTCCTAAAATAGAGTACGCGTTTCATAGAGCTTTAAATCACTCTTTGTTTGCGTTGAACGAAAGTGTTTTAAGGGAAATTGATTATATTGAATCTCCAACAGAGGGGCTAGAGATTGGGTAGCATTTGTGAGTTCATTCGCAATGTTTGTGAGTTCAAGTGCAAAATAGCACGCCGAGTAAGTGCGGGTCCGTTGTTTCCCTAGAGTAAGGGAAACAGGAGTGTGTAAGAGTCTTCTTATTATTCTGAGTTGATTAATCAGAAAAATAGTGTAGGAAGACGTAGGCCCTTGTTTGGCTGAACCTTATTAAATTCGGTGTGTTCTTTATTGCTTTTGAGTTATATTGTTTCCGCTGTCAGGAACCAGCCCAACTGGTTCCTTCTTAAATCAAGGGAATTTGAATATGGCACTAATTCTCCTAAGTACTTCTTCAATCTTGATCTTCACCATGATGATCCTTGATCTTCACCATGATGATCCTTGATCTTCACCATGATGATCCTTGATCTTCATCTTCTTTGCCGGGTTTGGAATTCATGTTTATTTGAAAACTTTTGAAAATTAGATATTAATTAGCCTCTTTATTTTTTGATTTTTTATGATGATTTTTGTTGATTTTTATTTACATAATAAAATGAGTCATTTTAAGAACTTTAAATTTAATGACTTTTTAATTATTATTTTCGTATGAAAAGAAAATATTTTTTATGAATATTGATTTAATCACATTATTTCCACATTCCATATTACACTTTTCTTCTTTTACTGACTTTCAAAATTCATAACTTTTTGTACAAAGCGTGATAGTGCGCATGTAATATGCCTATGGATAGATCCACAAGGTTTTATCTTGTGTCAAACATTGACATGCTTTTAGTGATAGATCAAGTTATGGTGAATGTTTTACTAAACCCGGTTAAAATAGAATCTTTATCCAATTCGTTCTTTAAAAATCCAACTTAATGAATTTAGTTTGAAATTAATTTTGGTATGAGCATTTTAGAAACTTTGAAGGACTAGACAACAATTTTCATTTAAATTGAACGTATTTAAGGCTTTTTTTTATTTATTTCTTTAACTGAAGAGAAAATAAGTGTTCTGGAATTTAGAGATTTGTCTGAACGCTTTTGTAAAATTGAGATAAAATTGTACAAAATTCACATGAATACTATTTTTATGTTGTTGGAAAGATATTGATGTCTAATTCAATGTTGCTGTTTTTAGTTTTTGCTAAATGAGTTTATATTGGTCTTTGTTGAAAGAACAAGTTCATATGGTACTGGATAAGATGAGTTTTTCACAACAATTTCATATGAATATTAATTAACTGTATGAAATTTGTTTTTGAGGAATTCCAAAGCCCAGTTTCTGGAAATGTCTTGAACTTCATAGGAAAAATATTACATCCTATAAACTATTTACATAATACAGACGAAAAATAAAATTAAGTACAAAATTGAAACTGACTATAATTACAACATCACATTTTGTTTTTTATGGAGATTTTTAAGCACAATTCTACTTAAAATTTTTATGAAAAATGTTTTTGGTGATTAACAACAACTTGGTTAAGAAAAAACACTTAAACACATATTTCCTTATAGTCTCCCCATTAGAGTTGTCTATTCTAAATGGAATGATTTAAGGTTGGGAACCTATTAGGACTTGAACATACCCAAATCACTCCAAAAATTAAAACATTGATAAGAGAAAACAAAGAAAAAGTTAGTTTGTGATTAAGAAGATAATTAAAAAAATAACAACTTAATTTTACCTTGCTAACTCAATGATGCACTTCCTTTGCAAAGGCTTCTACTTTTTTTTTTCTTCTTTATTTCTAAGTGAGTTTCTAAATTTACTTAATTACTAATTGGAACCTTTTTTTGTGTTTTTCGTTGATTAACTTCTTACTTACTAATTACTTTTCTATGTTTAACTTTTGCTTTCTTTTTCTCTCTTGAATAAGGTTTTTAGTGAAAGGAAGTATTAAGAATGAAGTGTTTTGTGTGGGATTGAAATTGTGTTGAGTAGTATTTAAGTTGTATGTTTTTTAAGTTGTGTCTCTTGAAATAAAAATAAAGGGGGCATTTATAGGAAAATGAAGTGGAGAATTAGTGTTTGAAGGAGGTAGAAAATCATATTTTTCACCCAAAAAAATCTGATTTTTACCATCCTACATCATCCTCATTACATCATTAAATCTTCCTACATCATCAAGTTTATTGGAAATCCGAATATTCTTATTATTTTTAGATTTGATTTTGATTTTTACACTAATGAGGCGAAATCAGATTTTCAATCAATATTCTGTTCCTATGTACAACCTAAAATGTGAATGTGCATTGAAAAACGTGAAAGCAAAGCTGACTGGGCACCTACGCATAGCGCAGTAACCTGCGCTGGACGCAGGCGTGGTGCGCTCGGCGCACGGCCTGGATTTGCGGAAGAAAATAAGATCTTTTGGCTCTGATACCTTGGATTTGATTGCGATTCATATTCCTTTTCATGATTCTTATTTCTTAACCAATGGGTAAAAGGATGTGATTAGTGGTTAAAGAATACATTCATATTTTTTATCCAATGGACAAACAAAAGTGATTAGTGGGTAATGACTTGATCACCAAGAAAACTGATTCGCACCAGTTTTGACAGACGAGTAAAATTCTGGCGCCTAATCGCGACTCGTTTTTCCGTTTTTCGAAAAACTAACATAAAACAATTAATGAAAACTTGTCAAATTACTAACGACGAGCACAAATCTACAACAAATTAATTTATTAAAACAGGTGGATGTAGTTATTGACTACGACTTACGGAAAAATTACGTTTTTAAACCGAAATCATAAGATTAAAGTTCAAAACGAAAAACCATATGACGGAATGAAACTTGCGCTCCGAGGCGGAACATGCCTTTAGTGGGGAGCACGCTCCACGATTCATGACGGCTTCGTTTAATCTTTATTTTAAAAATATTTATCCACAACAAGGGTTCAAAATTTGGTGTCTACACCAACCAATTAAATCTCGACAATCAGGAGATTGGAATCGAAATCCTCCTTTAGACATAGATTCTACATCGCCCCCCACGATACATGACGGCTTCGTTATTTTTATTTCTTTTAAACAATCTTTATTTTAAAAATATTTATCCACAACAGGGGTTCCAAATTTGGTGTCTACACCAACCAATTAAATCTCAACAATCAGGAGATTGGAATAGAAATCCTCCTTTAGACATAAATCTACAACCAACCTTGTTTGTTCATTTAACCCATCATAAATCACTAGCAGATATAACATAAATCAATTCCATGATTAATTAGGTCGAATTAAATTGCCAAGTCTATAATAGTATTTCCAACACAATTCATTCTCATATTGAGGAATAGAAAAATTGCTCTAGAATTACTAGCATGAATATGGGGTTCATGGAACATAAATGGCATTTCATGAGAATTCATGCAAAATTATGAGTATTTTCATATGATGTATCAAAAATGAAAATATGAGAATCCCAAGAATTATTATTATATTGTTGTAGATAGCAAATCGTGTCTCTCCATTGAGTACCCAATGATGAAACATAATGTCGTCCTAATTGCTCCAGTCCAAGGAAAGAGCAATCAAACGAGCTAAGCCCAAAAGCGTTTTGAAAACATAAAGTCTATTTACTTAACAAGACCAATTTTAAAGGCCCAGTTAATTAGGCCCTCTTCTTTTGGACTTATTTTCGCCCGCCCGCCCGCCCGCTTCGCTTCGCCCGCCTTGTGTAATGTTTTAATTGTTATATTTGTTTTCAATATTACTATTAATATTGTTATTATCATTAATATTATAATTATAATAACAATAAATTTTTATTTTCATTTTTTATTATTGTTTTTATTTTTAATAATAATAATAATAATAATAATAATATTATTATTATTATTACTATTATTATTATTATTATTATTATTACTATTATTATTTATTATTAAGTATTATTATTATTATTATTATTATTATTAATTATTATTATTACATTATTAATTATTATTATTGTTTTGTCTACTTGTCTGACAAGCAACTTCAATCCTTAGAAATGTTCTTTTATAGAGACTCGTGGTACGTTAACCTCAATTCCGCACTCCGAACCCCGAGCTCCGTTCTCCGAACCTCGCAGAAAAGGAACCAACCCGGAGGTTTGGGTGGTGGTTCCCTCTCCGAAGCTTAAGTTAGTTATCAGGTATGGAAAAATGGTAGAGATAGAGAAAGAAAATGAGAGAGAATATTTTAGCAGAGTAATGGCACACTATTCAATGAGCTACCTTTTACCTTATTTTGAGGAGACTATTTATAGTGTTTGGAATCTCGGAGCTGCATTTGATGTCACCCTAAAATAAGGGCACCTGATTGGCTAGGCAATCAGATTGTGACACATGGCAGGCAATGATTGGTGGCTGAATATTAACCAATCATATGCTGCCGTTTTTTTGGCCAAAAGTCAGCCTTTACCGTTTAAGGAGTAAAAACCCTTAAAAAATGCCAAGCTTTCCTCCCTTATCTGGGACACGTGGACGCTTCTGATTGGTCCACGTGTCTCTTTGTTAGGCCTTTATTTTTAGGTTACAACATTTGCCCCTAAAAGGGGATTTTACCGTTGCCAAAGACGGTTAATGCTCTTTTACCAGAGGAAGTTACCTCATTTTTACCTTGACGCTAGAACCGATAGTTTTTCTTCTTCGGCACATTCTAGAGTTGGGCCTATTCTGGTCGGCCATATATATCATTTTTTCGAATTTGGCCGACAAAGTCAGACGACCCAGTCTTTACATGTGCAGGGTAATCTGGCGCGCGTCAAGCAAACTGCCCGTCTAAGACGAGGAATCATACTCCCGACCTCTAGTTCTGAAATGGAGGAGTCTACTAGACGGGTTTCCGAAGAAGTAAGGGAAAGAGAAATGCAAAGTGCTCGGCCAGCGGCAGAGCTTTCTTCCTCTGGAAACATCAGGGAAGAAAATTTCGAACAAATAAACCAAAGGCTAGCCCGTCTGGAAGAGATGTAGATATGAGCGAGAATAATAGTGACAGTAACGAGGGCGAGTCTAGCTCCCCTGAGGAGTCGGACGAGCCTTCTACCACCTCGTCCGAAATTAGGAGACGCCTAGGTCCCCTTTCTAACCCGTACTTTATATTGGCTAACCTTAAGTGGTTAGAAAAAATTGGCCCTGACCCCAGCCATTTGTCTCTGGCTATGCCCATGTCGGGCTATTCATTTGTAATTCATGACAAGGAGTCCACAATCTTGAGCGCTCCCCGGGGTAACTTTGCCGTTTATAAGCTAGCTTTGGACGCCGGGTTGAGATTTCCTTTCCATGAATTTATTGACCAAGTGCAAAGGCATTACAACATCGGCTGGTGCCAAATGCCTGGCACAATATTCTTATTTTCATAGCAGTCTGTGAATTGCGCGGCCTAACTTCTTCTTTACCAGACTTCACCCATATACACTATGTATCTAAAGTTCCCAAAACAGTGGAGGGGGCTTGGTTCACTGCTCGTAATCGTGCCGGATTTATCACAGCTTGGGATAAACCCTCAAAGATGCACGACTGGATGCCGACTTCATCTTCATCCGGGCTCCCAGTGAAGACATTGCCGGGCATTATCGCTACCATAGGCGGGCATCGACAAACACTAGTAGAAAAACGACGATTTGCGTCTCACCATCTACGTCGCACAACAGGACAAACGTCGCAGAAGACTCATTTGCATCGCATGCAACAGGGAATCGACGCAAAAGACGATATATGTGCGTCGTATTTAACTAGCGTGCGACGCAGATAGTCATCTGCGTCGGATGTTAATTAGGGTGCGACGCAGATGATTATTAAATACAAAAAGCAGAATTAATGTTTTGGATACAAAAAGCGGAGCGGAATTAATGTTTTGGGCTTATCTGCGTCGCATGGGCTATATGTGCGACGCAAATAAGGCCCGCTTCCCCTTATATTTCAAACCCTAACAATCCTTCTCCTTCTCCAACTCTCCTACTTTCCCTATCTCCCTTCGTCCCTCCCCTTCTCCGTTCTACTTTTCGAGCAACAAATGGCGATTTGAAGAGCAAATGACGAATTCGAAACTCAAGAACAACGAAGGATAATTGAAGAAGAACAAATGGCGATTTGAAGGACAACAAATTGAAGACGAGCCCCATTTTCTCCCCGCAAACAAACGATTATTTACATTCGATGTAACATTCGACGAACTCCGACGCAAGTTAAACCAGATCTTAACCTTCGAAGAAAGCATTCGATGGTAATTAATGTTGATGATAGATATTTAGGGTTTTCTAGATTTTTTTTCGCTTGGATTTGGTTAGTTTATTTACATTGTTGTATTTGATTAGTTTTTGAGAGATTTGCTTGTTGTTTTTGAGAATTTGTAATTCGTATTATTTTTTTTTTTGGCCGATCTAAACCTTCCCTTCTTAATCTCTTCTGTTTCGTTGTTTTTGTATATTGTATTCGCTTAATTTGTAATTCGTTTATTGTTATCTTCGCACTTCTGCTATAATCGACATATATTTTTTTTATCTTTAATCAATTGTTCTTTAGTTTCTTTAATTTCTTTTGGTTAATAAGTTGTTGATCTTTTTGTTTCTTGGTTAATTTTGATGATTTTTTTTGTTTAAATGGTAAATTATGTGAAAAATGGTAGAATTACTTGTTTTTGTCATGAAACTTGGAATTTGAGTTGTTGAAATTTAGTTTCTGGTTGAAATCGAGAAGATACGAGTTTTATCAGGAGAAGTTTTTTTTTAATAAAAACAGCCATTTGCGTCGTTTATGGCAACGCAAATTTGGGCCTTTTGCGTCAGATATGTTGTCATACGCGACACAGATGGCACCACTAATTTCAGCCTTGGCAGATGCATCTGCGTCGCATGTAGAGCTTGGTCCGATGCAGATGTGGATCATCTGGATCGCATGTAGCTCTGCATGCGACGCAGATGGGACACTCGCATGCAGGGGGGATGGGTCATGTGCGTCGCACTGTGGGCTTGGTCTGACGCAAATTGTAAATGAAATGTGTCGTGTGCTAGTCCGACGCAGATCCTGTCTCTCTCATCTGCTTCGGGACCTGTGCCGTCGGACCCATGTCCGACGTAAATGGGCGCCTCGCATCCGACGCAAATCGTCGATTCTGTACTAGTGAAACACCAAACGAGGAGCATCTATCTTGGATCTGGATGATAGATTTGACGACGAGGTGGTGGAATACTTCCAAATAGCTGAGTATTCTATACCAAACCGTCCAACCCATAAAGGGCCATCTAACTGGATTCCCTTTAAGGAAATGTTTTTGACGACAACTTCTTGGTCGCCGCCGGTTTACTTGGCCGAAGATTAAGGTAAATCACTAAAACTCTAAGTAAAATGCACCGTCTAATGTATTTGGATATTAACCAACGTGCTTTTTTCTCGCAGTAGCGGCCAAAACACTCCTCCGCAAATCTTGGAGAGGCGACATAGACATATCGAAATTTAGTGCAAACCTGTGGAAGGAGTACTCCAAGACGGGGTCCGAAAAGAGGGCTTTGGTAAGAGTATATATATATATATATATAAATTTTTTTTTGTAGTTGGAGGATTAATCCTTGGACGTTCGTCTTGAAATGCTTGGACGGAGGTTTATCCTTGAAGGAGAACGTTCGTTCTTCTGGATCTTCGTCTGTAATGCCTTCGGACGAAGGTCTGTCGTAGAATGAGGGCGGCTATACCTGACCGGCTTCCTTCAGCGAATGGTCTTCTCCAAAACTTAGCTGAACTTTTTCCTGGACGAAGATTCTCTTAAATGGATAATCATCGTCCAAAGTTTCGCATCATCGGATCCTTCGTCCGGCTTTTCAATTGGAGCATACATCTTCCTCTCGAGGGTAACGGCCATTCCCGGCCGCCTCCCGAGCAAGTAGTATGCGTCCAAAAGTAGGTCAATTTGATAATGTTTTGTTTCGACGATCTTCTTCCGACTTCTATTTTTCTTTTTGCGTAAGAATGCCCCAACTTCAAACACATTAGCCGGGAAATCAACCGCATACAAGAAAAGGCCGCCAACAAATGGGGATCCTCCCCCGTCTAAAAAATCCAAAGGCTTCACAGCAAAGAAGAAGACTGAATGGATGAGCTCGTCCGTTCACAAAGCTACCCCCATCAGTCAGAGGACGGGGACGAGTCTCGTCCACCTCCAGTGGGTAAGTCTCTGAAGGTGGATGACTTGTCCACCGTTGCTCCCCTTTTGGGAGAGGAGGGGCCCATCTCCACCCTCCTTCTTGTGAATCAACCGGACGCGGCTGTTCAGACTGAGAACCACCTAAATGGCCGGGCATTACGTAGGATTCACCGTACGCAACTGACAAGGAAGGATCGGCCTTCATCGGGGCGGTCGCTCAGTTGGTGGCTCAGATGCCACCATCCTAATGATCCACGTCCTTTTCTTCGGGTGAGTCATACTACTCAAATGTAGTGCGGACGCCGCGAGTCGGTGGACGTCCAATGAGTTCGTCCAACAAACTTGCAAGACTTTTTCTCGTCAAGAGAATCGATCCCTCCACCTTTTCGTATAAGGGCAAAGGATCCCGTAGAGCCTCGCTACTCTGTTAGCGGACTCAGACGATGAGTCCTCTACAGCCTTTGCCAAGATGTCGAAGACTGATAGGCAGAAGCTTAAGCAGGAACTTTTCAAGTGCTACCCTGAGTCCTACATCAAGGGCGTAAGAGGAGCATCGTCTGGGCACGTAGGATACATGTCCCAACTTGCTGCCGAGGTAAAACTATTTGCTATTTTAATTTTGTAATTGTAATATTTTCATCCTTTTTCACTCGTACACTAACTTTATGTTTACTCTCTGTCCATGCAGCTTTTGGCTCGCAGCATAGTCACTGAAGACTGGAAGAGGGAGCTGAGAAGAGAAAATAAACAGCTCGTCCACAAAGCTACAAAGGCCGGGGACAAGGCCATGTAAGATTGTCAGATGCTGGATACCCTTCATCGTCAATTCCGGGAAGCCTTGGAAATTCGTCTCGCCACTATGGAGACCAGCAACCAGCAGTACCTCATTAAAATCAATGAGCTACTCAAAGAAAAAGAAGAATGGAAGCTGGCCATGGACACCATATCTGCCGACCTCAAGGAGGAGAGGAACACCGCCCTTTTGGCCGCTGCTAAGCTCCGAAAGGAGAACTTCAAGCTGGGCGAGGAGAATGCTCGTCTGAAGAAGGAAGCAACTCAATCTTTCAATGACGCCAAAGAGGCCCTGGTTGACGTTGTGGAGACCTCCAAGGACTGGGCTCTAAAAGCCTTTGAAAGGATGGGATGTTCCTCGCTTTGAACGTCGCTTGCTCTTTTAGCAAGATCTGCACAGGGCTCAAATTCATGCTGAAACTCCCCCTACCTTCTCTTATTCAGACGAAGAAGAGGCGGAGGATGAAGAGAACCCTGAGGATCAGTTGGACGGCCATGAGACTCTTGAGGACGCAGCTAAAGGCCAAGATACCCCCCAGCCGAATAAAGTAAATAGCTCTCTACTATCAATGTTGTTGTATCTTGGCTGACTCCTCTCATTGTAGCTAGGCTTAGCTTAGGTCTTCTTTTGATTTTTGCTTTTTATCAATGCAGAACTTTTTGTTACAGAACTGCTTTCTTCCAACTTAGTTCGTCTAACAATATTTGTCTTTGGACTAACCATCAAATAGTTGCTGAAATTATGGACGATTATTTATCTTGACTAAATATGCTAAGTTAAAGAGAGCTCGTCCTAAAAACTGATTGATTAACGAACTTTAACAAATATGCCATGTACAAAAAAACTCGTCCTAAAACCGGACGATCATTGAACTTTAAATAAATATGCCCAAGTTCAAATGGAACTCGTCCTAAATTCTGGACGACTATTGAATTCTTTGAACAAATATGTCCGAGTCAAAAGGAACTCGTCCTATAATCTGGACGACCATTGAACTTTAAACAAATATGCCCAAGTTCAATTGGAACTTGTCCTATATTCTGGACGACTATTGAATTCTTAGAACAAATATGTCCAACTCAAAAGGAACTCGTCCTATAATCTGGACGATCATTGAACTTTAAGCAAATATGTCTTAGAAGTTCTAAGGCTTGGTTATCCCCCCCTTCTTGGGACTGAGCTCGTCCTGACATTCCAGACGAGCTGTGTTCCAAGAAGGAAAACGGCCACCATAGGACGAACTTGTGTATGACTCTCAACTGGACAAGCTTAGATAGTTTGTCTTTTTGATATAAACACACTTGCCAACCTTGTCGGATATGATTGCTTTTATAAGCTTACCATTTCCTGGTCGACTTCCTTTAGGAGGTAGTGTTCGTCTTGTAGTAATGGTTCCCTTACTAGGGCTATTACTACTTGGTCGACCTTACTTTTGAAAGTAAGACACCTTTACGAAGGTGTGCTTATTTCAGGTCGGCTTCCTTTAGGAGACAATAATGTTTCCCTTACTAGGTATTATCACAATTTGGCTGACCATGCTTATTTAGGTAATTCGCCTTTTATATGGTTTATTACTCTTTGGTCGGCCTCCTTGAGGAAGCGATGTGCGTCAGAAGAATGATAATCATTTGCTAGGGTGACTCGTTCTTTTAGCTTAGTTCTTTTTTGGACGTTATTAGTTTCTTCAATTTTGATCTAAGTTAATGTCACTTTAAGACCACTGGATTAACTGGTGGTAGAAAAAAATGCCCCAAAGTGAATGACTTAAGTAAAATAGAGAAACAATCATAAATACAGGGAGAGAGTAGAAATTGTATTATGTGAATTTTGCTTGGTAAACTACCAAGGTACATGTATACATTCGTTCCTAATTCTCTTTTTGTGCCGTGGCACATTTTCTGATTACAGACTACTAGCATTGTTGAGTATTTATTTGGATCAGACGTGGTACTTCTTTAGAGTGTCTAAATTCCAAGTCCGTTGTATTGGTCGTCCATCAATATCTTGGAGACGAAAGGTTCCACTCTTTACTTCTTGGACAATCAGATAAGGACCTTCACAATTTACTGTCAGCTTACCCATTTCTTTAGCTCGTCCTACAACTTCCATCTTCCCGAGAACCAAATCCTCTACTTTCAGTGGTCGTCTAGCAACTCTCTTGTTAAAATCCCGAGCCATTCGAAGCTTGTACAATTGCATTCTCAATAGTGTGTTGCCCCTTACCTCTGGTAATTGATCCAAGGCAGTGCACAAGGCGGCCCAGTTGGCCTCTTCTGGGCCACCATAAGGTATTCGTCCTTGCCTCATTTGCGCATATTCAATGCATGAGGCCACCCCCGGGGGGTGGGCGTTTTGTCCCTCCAAAAGGCTTATTGGGCGATAGTGTTAGATCTTGGTCATAAACAAACCTACCCAACCATGGTATTGCCCTCTTGTTCCTGACTAGAGACTGGAGTGTGTCCTACCACTAATGAAAAAAATCTTATATGACACAAGTTAACTGATCCGGTTCTTTAAAAACAGGATCCGTTACAACTTAACCGATCGGAGTTCTTTAAAAATCGGATCGCTTATTGCCGATTTTTTAGAGCGAAAATAACGTATATTAAATTGATCCCGTCCATATGAGGAACCGGATCAGTTGGGTTTGATGATGTTATATAAGCGGGGTCTATTTGCATACGTGACACGCCTCAATCTCAACCTCTCAAACCCTAACTCCCTCATTCCCTCACTCCCACTCCTCCTTCCCCTCGCTCCTCTTCTGATCTCCTCCTCCCTCCTCGCACGTCTCTCAAACCCCCACCCCCCAACAAACCCTAATTCCCCTCTCTCCTCTTCCCGATCTCCTCCTCCCTCCTCCCTCTCACAACCCACCCACCACGACAAATCCCTCTCCGACCCTCTCTCGCCTCCTCCTCCCTTTCACAACCCAAACCACCACGACAACTTTCATAGCCCAACGTTCAATCTTAGTTGCTCGTCGCTCGCCCCGTTGCCACTCTCACTCGCCTCTCCATCAACGAAGACAAGATTCTCACCGATTACTCGCCGCCGAGTCTCCACTCTCACTCGCCGCTTTCATTTTTATTACCGATTTTTTTCGTTTTTTATTCTCGTTGTATTTCCGGATCAAAGTTAATTTTTTCGTTTTATTTTCATTTGTAATTCGCTGTTTTTGGGTTTTCGTTTGTATAAAATTAATTTTATTTTGTTCATTTTTATTACCAGATCTGGTACAAAATATACAAAATTATCTCTCAATCTCGGTAGTTTTTTTTTTGTTTCGAATTATAAGCAATATTTAGTTGTGATTCCTAGTTAGATGCGATTATATTTAGTTGCGAATTTACTCTCGTTAGTTTTTTTGTTCAATCTATGCCTTCAAGGATACACGCCCGGAACATTTTTTTTTGTTTCCCATCTAAACTCAACATATCCGTTTTGCAAGAATAACTCGATTTGGTTTTCTTGCAAATCCGGATTCGTTAAAGATCAACCGATCTGGTTTTGGACCGGATTAGTTAATCCTCATACCGCTCGAGGCCTATCCGATCCGGACCAAAACCGGATCTGTAAGTCCGATTTTGATCGGATCCGATGGGCTTTTTACCACTAGTGTACACATGACCATCATTTTAAGCAAAGTACCTTACGCTTGACCCAACAACTTGCATAACACGCAAGCATCTTGCATGTGACGCAAATAACTTATGTGGCACGCAACATGCTTGCGTGTGGCGCAAGTTGTTCGGCTCTTCTACGGCTCATTTTCGACGATTCATTTGTCGGTTTCCAATCAATATTCGCATTATTGCTCATGATCACTTCACGGGCATCTTTTCAAACAATACTCACCTAATTCAAGCATCAAAATTGATCGTTTCATGCATATCATTTAATGTTTTGTCTATCCTTTAAACTGCATCTAGATAAGTGATCATGATAGAGTTCGAGTCATCATGAATGTTATCCCATCTTATCCCTTCCAGCTAACAAAACTTCTCTAACATATCTATCCTATCACATTCCATACATTTTTAAAACAAATATCATTTTTCAAAATCAATCTCACACCCTCTTATATTCTATCTTTTTCGAAAACATTTACTTATCATCATCCTACCACACGTACAAAAAAAAATATTCCAAATTAATTCATCCTTAGTCACCATCATCTTTTCCAGTAAAAGGTAAAAACAAAATTGTGTCTCCCCATTGATTACCCAATAATGAAACATACAAATGTCCTAAGTAGTCCAATCCAAATGAGAAGAAATCGACGAGCTATGCCCAAAAGCATTTTGAAAATATAAATTCTTCAAGCTCACATTGAAAGACATTCATACCTTCAAATTTCCTATTTTAAGGTTCAAGATTGCTCATCCTACAAACCGTGATGCAAGACCCAGGCGACAAAGGTATAATTCCTGAGGGTCAATTCCAATTTAATTCCTTTTTTACTAACAATTTACTTGTCATAATGTAGATCTTGAAGGAATTAACGCTATATTGTAGATTCTTCTCTAATCTCTACTCTTCTTTTTATTTCTTTCCTATTATATTAGGAAAAATTGTTTTAAATAAGTCAACCTTTGCGTGGTCTTCCAATTTCAAGTCTAACTTTTGATTATTCCTAGTCAAGTCAACTTTGTAGCACCATTAACTTTAATTAGGCTAAATGACTGGTGACCTGATAAACTGGTAAATAAAAAAGTTTGACTTTACATAAACCCATTGACCCACCCATTAACCCACCCAAAAGTGAAAACCCACCCAAAACTGAAACAAACCCTAACCCTCCCCCACCCTCCCACCACCCCCACCCCAGCAACTCCCCCCTCCCCGACCCTCCCGCAGCCTCCCCCACCCCCGTCGACCCTCCCACCACTCCCACCCCAAACAGGTCCCCTCCCCCACCACCCCCACCCCAGCCAGCCTCCCCTCCCCCACTCTCCCGCAGCCTCCCCACACCCGTCGACCCTCCCGCAACTCCCCCACCCCGTCGAATTCTCCCCACCCTCCCCCACCCGTGTCGAATCCCCCTCTCCCCGCTAATTTCCGCTTCCACGAAAAACACCCACCCCCAAAGCCCCACAAAGGACGAAGAACAACGAAGATGAGAACAGGGAGAAACTACATCGCCGACGAGGGGAGGGGGCTGCGGGCCGCGCGGCCGCGAGGGGCGGGGGCCGCGGCTGCGGGGTGGGGGCTTCGGGCTGCGAGGGGTGGGGAGGGGTGGGGGGCCGCCATGGTGGGGGATGCAGCGCAGGGCAAGGGAGGGGGGGGGTGGGGCGGTAACTCGTCGTAACCTCGTGATAATGGGTAAAAAACCACTAACCTAAATTTGGCTAAAATGATGGTAAGGTTAGCTTATTTCTGGATTTTCAAAAGTTATACTTGAAATTGGAAGACCACGCAAAGGTCGACTTATTTAAAATAAATTTTCCATTATATTATTATTATTCATATGCATGATGTATGACTTAATCCTTTCATCACCACACATGCTTATTATTGTTAATCAAAGACCTTAATAAATGTTCCATCTCTAAATTTAGATAATTTGGACAATTGGATTAGGTTCCCAAGAATTTGATTGAATAATAACATGTCACCAAAAATTAGTCTTTTTGTGTGTTTAATGAACCGACGTAGACTAATTATTACATTTTTTTGCTAAGTAAGAAAAAATTATATTCCAAAAACATAACAATGTACAACCTAGGCATTTCCTTTGGAGACAAACCAACTACGTTGGATCCCCTACACAAAGGAAACCAAAAACTACTATACAATTGTACTATATAACTCATCTAACCAATGTTTATCCCCATTCGAAATTTTCCCCGGACTAACACAATGGATTCTTCTCATCACCATCACTTGGATCTTCTTAATCATACCGTTAACACTCCAAACTACCATGTTCCAAACAACCTTCATTTCTAGCCCACCACCGAAATTAAGCTAAACCATTATAAACAACACTAATCACATTTCTCTGATTCTCGATCTTCCGTTATTCTTTAGGAACAACATCAGTCTGCAATAAGATTTTTCCTTTGAAACAATTCCTAGACAATTCTGTTAGCATAATCACATCTAAAGAAAAGATGTTCATGGCTTTCAATCCCATTAACACAGAACTGGCATTGAGCAGTAGTAACTACTCCAATCTACATAAGTCTCTGCCGATGTTGTGAGCTTGTGTTGGATGACCAACCAAAGATATAACACGATGCTTAGGAATAGATAGCCTATTCCAGATGTACTTATCCCAATACATATTTTCAGTAGTGCCCATCAACATCTTGTACATCTTCTTAATGCTGAATTTATTTATATTAAACAAATCAGTCTCAATCATGTGAAGCTTAATTTCTTCCTTAATCTTGCATATTTGCTTCCAATACCAGCAGCTATCATTAGGTGGTGTGTATTCCCACCAATTTTGGCCTTTAACATACACTTCACTCACCCATTTCACCCATAAATTGTCTTGCTTCAACGTTATGGCCCACACATACTTGGCAAGGGCAGCTTTGTTCCACTTTCCTATATTCCTGAAGCCAAGACCACCTTCTTGCTTTGTGTAGCATAGCTTATTCCAAGCTATATTTCCAGGCTTAATTCTGAACCAAGTACCACTCCATAAGAAAACCCTGCAGATTTGTTCAATGCCTTGAAAATGCTCTTGGGAATAATGAAAACATGGGCCCAATATATGTGAATACTCATCGGGACTGAGTTTATAAGTTGTATCCTCCCTGCATATGACAGATTTCTGCTACTCCGAGTTCTTATTCTCATTGTCATTTTCTCAATCAAACTCTTGCATTCATCAATACTAATCTTCCTAGCACATATGGGTACACCCGCATATTTGAATGGTAAATTGCTATGATTAAAACCCGAAGCATCCTCGATCCTCCGAACTTCTTGTCTAGTCACTCTAGCAAAGGTAAAAGTCGATTTCGCTCATTCACCTTAAGTCCAAAAGCGGCAAAAAGATGAAAAGCTTGAAGCATAGTATACACTGAAGCAAACTTTCCACTGCATATACTTTTTCGCGCCTTTGATTTCCTCTCGGTGCACGATAAGAAGACCCATTTCTTATACTACGCCGTCGCCATGGCAGGGAAATTGAAAGCTAAATCGAAGAATTCTCAGAGCAAGAACAATACGAAAAGGAAGGAAAAAGGGTCCTACGAGTCCTATTGATGGTCGAAACAAAAATCCATGGTCAACTCCATGGAATTGCCGCGCTAGAGATTCAAGATTCTCGGGTCCGAAAATCTTCTTTCGCCCAAAAGTTCATTGAAGGAGCTTCAACAACAAAAGAAAGATCAAGAAAGTTTGTCGAGTGGTTATCAATCATGAAGAAGACACATAGTAGATTGGAGGCCATTGAATCGGGTATTCGAATTCGTGCCAACTTTTATCTCGAATTTGATAAAGTTTAAGATCTCGTGCCTAATACGATTTGTCAATCACATATTAAAGTTGATCATGATGATGTTAAAGACGAAATTCAATACTCGGAATTTTTCTCGTGGTTTGTTATGTTGTGGGTGCCAATCCTCCATTTCCCGTTATGGATGGATTTACGCGTCGTATTTGGGGAAAAAAAAGGAATAGACAAAGTAGTAATTGCAAACAAAGGAATTTTCATGGTTAGATTCCATACTGAAGAACAAAGGGATCAAATCTTGGGGGATGATTTTCATTTCTTTGATCGAAAACCTTTGATAGTGAAAAAATGGCACCATGATATGGACTTGCAAAAGGAGGAACTCAAAACCGTACCTATGTGGGTTCGCCCCGCCTTGGACATGAAATACCGGGGTGATAGATGTTTGTTCAAGTTAGTGGCCGGGATCGGGAAACCAATTAAGTTAGATCAATCCACCATTAACAAGGATAGGCTATTATATGCTGGAGTCATGGTCGAGGTACAATTGAATCAAGTGTTTCCTGATATGATTGAATTTGAGAATGAAAAAGGATGCTTGATTCGGCAAAAAATTATGTATGAATGGAAACCTGTCACTTGTGATAAGTGCCAAGGATTAGGCATACTGGAATTGAATGTAAGAAACAAGTTAGGCAGGCACAATAGAAATAGGTGGCAAAGAAGAAGGTTGTTCAGATGGATAGTGAGGGGTTTCAGAAAGTGGTACATGGTCTAGGAGTATCTCGGATAGGACTGCAATGCTGGTTATAGATAATAGATTTGCAACCTTGGAAGAAATGTAGGAAAGGGGGAAGAATGTGGAAGAAATAGGAGTGGCTCGGATAATGGATGACCATGGTGGGGAGGGGGAGCCTCCCACTATGGATGGATAAGCGTTATGAGTTGAAATGTGAGGGGGCTAAACAAAGAGAAAAAACAAAATGAGGTGAGGAATTTTATTGTTGCTCACAATATTAGACTCGCTTGGCCTTTCGAGACTAAGATAAAATCTCCCGCTCCGGGGAATTTTTATCTTAATGTGTGTCCTGGATGGTGCATTACTACTAATAATGCATGGCATGGCAATGGTATAATTATTCTTGGTTGGCATCCATCTTTTGTACATGTTGCTGTTAGGTGGTGTACTAGCCAACTCATCCATACTGAAATTGAAGTTGTGAATGGTGGTAGGAAATTTATTTGCACTTTTGTATATGGTATGAATGATAAAAAAAGGAAGAGAAAGCTTATGGAGTGATCTAAAGGGTTTAAAATCATCCGAGTCGCCTCGGATAATTTTAGGTGATTTTAATGCTCTTATGATGTTGGATGAAAGGATTGGTCAGCAAGTTAGAAGTAGAGAGATTGTAGATATGCAAGATTGTGTTGAGTTTTGTAGATCAAGGAATCGAAGACTTCTAGCCGCTTTTACACCCGGAACAACAAGCAAGAAGGTGACAAGAGAGTGTTATGTAAATTGGACAGAGTTTCGGGGAATGAGCAAAGGGATGGAGGAATGGCCTAATGTTGAAGTTTTGGTTCATCCGTAGGGGAATTTGATCACCGTCCCTCGGTGTTAAAATACTTCAAAGATGAGCAAAGAAAGGAAGCCTTTCCTAGTTCTTTAACATGTGGTGTCTAGCCGACCAATTTGAAGGCATTGTGTCTCATGTGTGGCAAAGAACAAGTCATAAGGGAGCAAAATGTTTCAAATTGTTCAAAAGTTAAAGCCGCCAAAAGAACATGAAGCAAATTTAATGTGGAGCAATTTGGTGATGTTTCAATTAAGAATTATCAAGCTCATCAACCGATGATTAAAGCTCAACATCAACTTCAACAACAATATGAGAGCTTGGATTGCAGAGCCTAGGAACATGATGCTAGAATGAACTATGTGTCTCGCACATAAGATTTATAGCTCTTTTCCTCGAGCCGAAGGCTAAATTGAAGTGGCTATCGATGGTGATGATAATACAAAATATTTCCATCATAGTATCAAGATGAGGAGAATCCATAATAGGATTAATACAATTAAAAGAGTTGACGGGTCTTGGGCTCGTAATTCATCTAAAGTGGTGGAGGCTTTTCTCGACTTCTACCATGATCTCGCTTGGTAGTCGAAATTCTACTAGTAAGGTAGAACAAGCTATCATTAATAAGGGGTGTATCCTTAACTCGATCAACAACAAGCTTTGAATCTTACTTTTTCTCGGTGAGGAAATAAAAGCAACCTTGTTTGCTATACATAATGATAAGTTACTCGGGATCGATGGCTACTCAAGCTACTTTTTCAAGAAGAGCCGGAATATTGTAGGTGCCGATTTCATTGCCGTCATTCAGATTTTTTTTAGAACAGGGAAGATTCTCGAAAGAAATCAACATAACAACTATCACTTTGATCCCTAAAGTGCCTAGTCCAAATGCCGTAGGTGATTATAGGCCAATAAGCATGTTGCTCAAGAATATATAAAGCTATTACTAAGCTCATTTGCACAAGGCTTGGTCATATTCTCCCTGATATTGTTGCTCAACATCAAGGGGCTTTCATTCATGGAAGAAGTATAATAAGTAACATTCTGTTATGTCAAGATTTGGTAAAAAGGTTCAATAAAAGGGGAAATAAGATGAAGGGGATTATGATGAAGGTCGATCTTAGGAAGGCATACGATTCAATAGAACGGGAGTTTATTCATGATTTAATGAAAGCTTTGAACTTCTCTCGATAATTTTGTGAATTGTATCATGGCTCGGATCACAACTCCCAAATTCACTTTGCCGATCAACGGGAGTACAAAGGGTTTTTTTTGAAGCTAAGAGAGGGTTAAGACAAGGAGACCCCATGTCTCCTCTCTTATTTGTTCTTTGCATGGACTATCCGACAAGAACTCTTAGCTATATTGGTGATCTTGCCGAAGTTCAAGTTTTTTCATGGATGCAAAAGCTTAAAAATAAATCATCTATGCTTTGTAGATGATTTATTACTCTTTTGTAAAGGGGAGGCTAGGCCTCCTTACTTGTTACATCGTGGTTTAAAGTCGTTCTCTCCGAGTCATCCGGGTCAGAGGCCAACAAAGCTAAATCTCGCAATTTTTCACACAACAATGGAGTAGGAGGAGATAACAAGGGTTGCATAATTTTCGGGCTTTGTTTTAGATGAGCTTCCATTCAAATACCTCGGGGTCCCTATAAGTTCAAGTAAACTAAAGGTCACAGATTGCGAAGGTCTTATTGATAAAATGGTGATGCGTATAAGGACTTGGAGCACAAGGAATTTGTCCTTTGCGGGAGAGAGCTCGCTTAATCAATTATGTGCTCCTAAGTGTCCATAGCTACCGGGCACAAATTTTCGTTCTCCCAAGTTCTATTATCCATCAAATCAATAACATTTGCAGACATTTTCTATAGAGTGGTGCCGCAAATAGTGTCGAATCGGGCATGTCAACCGGAGCAAGGCCCCGCAAAAAAAAGAATTACGGTGGTTCGGGGTTTCGAAATATAAAAATTTAGAATATTGCGCCGTAGGGAAGCTTTTTGGAACATCGATGCAAAAAGGATGATTTATCGTTAAATGGATCCATAACATCTATATTAAAGATGACAAATCGGTGGAATTTTCAAGCTCCAAAGGGGGGAAAGTTGGATTGTGAAAGAGCTATGTAAAGTTAAAGATAAGCTACAACACTTAGGAATCCATCTATGGAGTAACAATGCCGGTTACTCAATCGGAAAAGCTTACAATCAAATAGTTACCGAGGATCAAGCCGTACCTCGGGCAAGAGGCATTTGGAATAGGATGTATGTGCCTAAGGATAGGTTTATAGCTTGGTCGGGTATTCAGGGAAGACTCTAACTAAAGACCACCTGCTCCAAAGATAGAGTTTGTACCGATAATACTTGATGTCCGTGGTGGTAATGTCGCTGAAAGCCATTCTCACCTTCTTTTTGAATGTATCTTTAGTAAAAAGCCGGTTCAAGTTATTCTTGAATGCCCCGGTCGTTGTTTACATGAATAGGGACTCGCTCCAAAGGATCACTTGGGTGAGAAAGAGGTATACACGCTCTAAACATAGAAAACATATTCTTATTTCTCGCCATTGTAGCTATTACCTATAATGTTTGGTAAGCTAGGAATGATGCTTTTTGGAATCTCAAAGTCCAAAGAATTGATTGTATAGCAAAAGATATAAAGTGTATAGTAAAGTATAGAGCTAGTTTGTGTAATACTCGCCAAATGGAGCGCGAGTGATAAAGCTTGGTGTGAAAATTTGTAAATATGGCCTCAGGGCCGCATAGTTTTCTCTTCCTTTTAAGGAAGTTAGGTTGTTAATGTTTTTTTGGAGCTATTATACTTACTTACCAAAAAAAAAAAAACTTTCCATCGTAGCAAAGAATGATATCATCAAGAAAAAGCAAGATGATTCATTTTGATATTTTTACATCCGGGATGGAACTTGAAATCTTGGATAGTCTTGGATCGTCTTCATCAATCTAGACAAATACTCCATGCACATTACAAAAAGCGAGGTGGAGATTCCATGCCCTTGTCTCAATCCTCTCTTCGAGCCAAAAAAACCATGAGTATTACCATTAACCATAAGAGTGAACTCGTGTGTTGTGAAACAAGTCATTACAAGCTTAATAAATTGGCTAGGAAATTTTAAACTAACTAGCATCTCTTCCAAGAACTCCCATTCCATTGTATCATAAGCGTTTCTTATGTATAGCTTCACGAGACAACTAGGTTTGACATTACTTCTACCATAGTGTCTCACTAGGTCCCGACACACCATAATGTTGTGTACAATAAACCTTTCATGTAGAGTCGCCAACAACGGCTGCCAATCCAACCCCCATCTCGCGGGTCGCGTGGATCGAGCCCGCGAAATGCCCTGGCCCACCCGCCCGAACCGTGAAATTGGTGGGTGGATCGTGGGCTGAATTTTTGAGCCCAACCCACGAGAGCCCGCTACTAAAACCGCCCAATCCGCCCATGAACCTGACCACCCAACCCAAGTAATTATTCAACCAAATTGTGTATATTTTAATCAAATTGTATATATTTTAATCAAATTGCATGTAATATAATTAAATCAAATTAAAAAATAATGAAACTATTCATTAATATTAATAATTATATATATTTTAATTAATTTTAAAGGTTTTATGTAACAATAATGAATAATTTCAATAATTTGAAAAAAAATTCTCACGCCGCCCGCCACATGGCGTACTGTTAGGCCCACGAACCGCAAGAACCACTTCCCGAACCGTGAAAACCGATAACAGACCGGCAGGGGCCATGTTTTTCAGCCCGTGGACCAGCCCGCCCAAACCGTGAATTTCATGGACCGGTCCCGGGCCGTGAAATCTCACCCGACCCATTATGGCCCACCTGACCGGCCCGCCCACCCCCGCTCCAAAGGGCTATTTCTACTTTCAAGGTTAAAAGCACCCCGATTTTCAAAGAATTAAATTAGGTAACACAACACTAAGTCTATTACACAACATTTTGGTGATGCACTTATACAAGGTATTACAGATACTATCGGGTCTAAACTCCATGACTCGAGCTAGGACATGTCACTTTAGGAATTACGCTTAAAATAGACACATTAAGCCCTTTTAGCAATTTTCCAAGATGAAATAAATCAAGAATAGATCGAGTTACCTCATCTCCAATGGTCGCCCAAGCATCCTCAAGAACTCGGGAACCAAAGCCACGAGGCCCCGGGAGCCTTCTCTCCAGGGGATCGAGAAAAGTGCTTTCACTTCATCACCGTATATGGCCTCGTGAGGATCTCGAACATGCTCTCGAGTAATCATTGGCCCTCTATTCATGATCGACTCCTTTACAGCCTCCCCCGGTATCCATGGTGGAACCAAGGAGAAATTTATAATACTCCGAAAAGCATCATTAACATCCTCGACATTATCCCTCCATATACCCTCAAGCATCATTGACAGCATATACATTGTTCCAGAAGCCTACTTTTCCCGATGGATCGATGAAATAAATTTGTATTTTCATCACCATCGTTACACCAATGTAACTTTGCCTTCTGAGACAAAAAAAGACATTGCTGCCTAAGCTCCATACATAAAGGAAATTCCTATAAGCCTATAAGCCTCTATAGCCTCCAACTCATGTTGCCTAAGCTCCATACATAAAGAAAATTCCCCGCAGAAAGCACTCGACATTGCTTCATTTTCCGAAATGCAACCACATCTCTTACTTGAATATCCGAAAATCCTTCACTATTCAATTTCTTCAACAAAGTTCTCACATTCTTGAGCTTGAGACGCTTCTAAACATAGAACGACCTCTAATAACCATATTCCATCCTTCATTAATAACATCATGGAATTTAGGTGATTCACTCCACATGTGAAAGTACCTAAAAGGCCTCTTCCTAGGATCAATACAAGGATAAACTGCTACTATGATAGGACAATGGTCAAACTGACCTTCTGGCATGAAATGAGTAACAACCTCATGGAAAGTATCACACCAAGCTTTATTTACCATAGTTCTATCAAGCTTACAAAAAACTCTCTACACACCATGTTGTTTATTGTTCCAAGTGAACTGACAACCAGAGCATTTCATATCATGCAACCCACAGTTCAACATACACCTTTGTAAATCAAAGATACTCATGCATTCTAACTAAGGATCCAATTCTTTCCTCGCAATAAGCACACAATCGAAATCACCAACAATCATCCATGGCCCATTAACATGATTTTTCAACATTTCAAAATCATTCCAAGCCGCCTCCTAAATCCTCGATCATTAAATCCATAAAAGAAAGAGCAGAAGAAGCTATCACTGCCACCTTTAGGACACACCAAACAATGAATTATTTAGCTTCGCACACGGGTAATAGTAACAGAGAAACTATTAGGATTCCATGCAATCACAATCCTACCACCATTATGATAGGCTGAGTTGGAACTAAAACACCACCCACTAAACACTCTCTGATAAAGAGCCCCCATCTTATGGGCCTCTATCTTAGTTTCAAGGAGACCTACTAAGACAACCTTATTCAATCGTATATATATATTTTCTAACAAAGATGCTTCTTTTGTCGGGTCGTTCGGACCCCTCACATTCCATACTAACATTTTATCGTCCATCCCCAATAGGAGCTCGCTAGCTCCCTCGCCGAGTCATAACATGTCGCACACATTCCACTTCCCCAATCACCACAAAGTTCACCGCTCACCAAGAATATCACGCTTATTCTCGTGTATCAGCGGCCTTGGACTTGCAAGAATTCTCCTTGCCGGGTTCCTAACAAACCGGAATTCCTTGTCCCGGCTTTGGATAATTACATCCCCATCGACCGTTGGTTACCCTCGCTAATAATCTCGGGCCTCCACATCCGCTTAGCTTTAGGTTTAACACAATCAACCCCATCATGGCCCATACCCTCGCATTCTCGAGCAAACTTTTGGTTTCCATTCATAGAAAACCTCAACCTTAGTAACCACATCTCTTTCATTTACAAAAGAAATACTCTCCGGCAACTAATTATTACATTGCATTAATATATTACTTGGTTATTTAATTGCATAAATCCCGACATAAATCGATATTAAGTAGAGGCCATTAATGGGTGAATTTGATTCCTAATCTTATTCGTACCCTCATCCCCGAATTTAATCTTTGGTTCAATGACCATCATCTATGGAGTCATGACTGGGAAATCTACATTGGATATTAAGTCCCCAAGTTGTCCCCACGATTTCCCAATATTCAATTAGGTTTATGAGTCTTTCTTTAAAGACTTGTTGGCGACTTCTCTATTTCAAAACATTTTTTAATAAAAGCTTTACAATGAGGTAGTCAAATACGCATTCATCCCACGTAGGCAATGAAAACACACCTACAATTTAAAAAAAAATGAATTTGGAAAATCGTGGTTCCCAATCCAATTCAATCAACCTAATCCAACCAATACTAGTCCAATAATCCCAGTCCATTTGCATTCATTCTAGTCCCATTAGCATTAAAGTCCATGCATTCATCTTAAGCCCATTCAAATTTCAGTTCATGCATTCATATTAGGCCCACTAGAATTAGAGTCCATCGTAGACCCAATCTAAGTCTTATCCTAGTCCATTCTAAAGTTAAGACCATGGGCGTCTCCCAGTCTAAGTCAAACCTATATGATAATATAAGTCAAAGTCCATAAATGCCCAATTCATATCCTAGGTCTAGTTTACATCTCCATGTCAGCCCAAGTCAAGTCTAGTTCCAAAATAATATAGGACTAAGTCCAAAGCCTAAGTCCACAGAGGTCAATCAAAATCCTAGGTCTAGCGCTAGTTAAGTCTAATTCCCAATCAATGTAGGACTAAGTCCAAAACCTAAGCCCAACAAGGCCCAGCCTTAAATCCTAGGTCTAGTTTCAGATCTCCAAGTAGGCCCTAGTCAAAACCTTTTCAATTACAAACCCATATAGGACCAAGTCCAAAGTCTTAAGTCCATAACGACACTTCATAAGTCTAGTGAAGCTAGCATTCCTTAAGTTCACATAGGTAAATTTCGAGTCTAGCCTGCTTATTCTAAATGTAAGTTCAAAGTCTAGTCTCCCTTAGTGTCTAGTCTACTTATCCTCTATAAGTTCAAAGCCTAGTCACCCATATTGTCTAGCCTGCTTACCTAAACGTAAGTTCAAAGTCTAGTCACCTTTGAGTTTAGTGAAGCTACTCACCCTTCGCATCGTAACCAGCACCCTAGAGAAACTAGTCATCCTTAAGACCATAACGACAACCTTCGAGTCTAGCGAACCTACTTATCCGTTAAGACCATAATGGTACCCTTTGAACCTAGCGAAGCTAGTCATCCTTCAAACCAAAGGGTAGTTCACATTTGCTTCCTGTGCAGTTATTCACCAGCGGACGCCAACTCCAATCCTTGACGGACTCTCTTCAGGACCGTCAACCGTTTCACAACCGAAACAACTTGACGCTAGAAGAAGGGGCCTCCTATCTTTGTGAACACTATCATGGAAAGAGCAAACAATGACAAACCGTGATCCATCGTAGTTTGAAACCGATCGTGGATCTACACCCATCATTACCGGACCACTCTGCACCTCGGCCAAAGACCAGGATGGTCGAGAACGTCAACGAGCAAAGAAACTCCCGAGAACAATGTGTCTCAGGTAAACACCGGTGGCGCATCATTTAACCTCGGCTCAATTGAATCAATTCTCTCCCCGAGCAGCCTACAAACCGGCAACGCCCTTCATCCAAATGTTACAAGCGGGTACTCCTCACCCTAACAACACCCCTACTCCTAATGCAAGAGTCGGTTAAGTTCGCAGCGGGTGGCGCCCCTTAACCGGGTCGCAATACCGATGGTCCGCCAATGAGGAGATTGAGTACCTTCACTCAAGAAGGACGCCGAATGGAGAGAATAATCGATGACCCGAGTACGAAGAAGTCGCCCTGGAGACCGAGAATCAAAATAATTCCCAAGATGAGTATCAAAGCAGCTCTCATCGAGAATACAAAGACCAACTGTAAGCAATTATTCCGTCACGGACACTCGTCGATTAAACCTAAGCCGTCTCCCTTCATTCCGAAATCTCGAACCACCCTATGCCCAGATCAAGATGCCGTCCCCGCAAGTATGACAAAGACGTCGATCCTGGATGACCATGTTGCAGCCTTATGAAGGGCATATGTATTTATACACGCAGTGGACGCCATCCGGTGTAAGGTTTTTCCGTCTACTCGACCGGGATTGCCCGTACATGGTTTAAGAGTATCCAGCCTTAACGTTTCTAGTTTTTCTCACCTTTCTTCTATGTTCCAGCACTCACTTCGTGAGTAACAGCGCCGTGAGCGCACCACTAGCGAGCCGTTATCTATCAAGCAAAGCGAGACCGAGAGCCCCGTGAGATTTCGTTGGTCGTTATAATGCCGAGGCGGTCACTATTCCTCGTCTTCAAAGCAAGACGTGGTCGTCCGAGCTCTAATGACAGTGGCCGAGGGAGGGGTCACATCCTTAGAGCCGCCTTCAAGAAGGCAAACGATTTTATCAGGGTGAAGAGTTTGACAAGGCCGCGAGCAGCCAAAGTCGCGAGCCCGAAAAGAAGAAGGATGATAAGCGTAAGAAAGAAAAGGGTCGCGAAAATGATCGCGCCGAGATGAAAGAAAACAAGAATCAAATGTGGTCAAGAAAGGAAAGGACCGCGAGAAGAATGGCCGCGAAAGGTTCGAGTATAAAGATAAGTTCGATGCATATACGCAGCTCACGACCTCAAGAGCAAGGACAATGATAAATGGCAGTGTCCAAAGCAAATGTTTCACCAAAACCGTGATAAGAGCAAGTGGTGCGACTTTCATGGGGATCACCGCCATACTACTGAGAACTGTAGGCATTTGAAGGATAATCTAGAGGATCTGATAAGACGGGGTTACTTCACTCAGCACAAGGCTCGGCCCAAAGAAGGGAGGCGCGATAAAGCCAAATAACCGTAATGTGCAATCGCGATCTCTGAAATTCACGTTATAAGTGGCGACCGATTTATGGCGGTAGCATGAACTGAGCAAAGGCCACCTAAAAGAATTTAGGCATCGTGTCAATTTCAACGAAAGCATGCAATGGAGAAGGCCGCCGCAATCATCGCCATGTCTTTCACTGTGTAAGACGCGAAGCATGTCGTCTACCACCATGATGACCCGCTAGTGGTCACGTTGAAGGTAACAAACTGTCTGATCCACATAATTCTGGTGGACGGAGGAAGTTCCGTAAACATACTGTATCTCTCCACTTTTGAGAAGCTGATGATCGGCCGGGAGCATCTGAAGCCTCGTTCGCTACCCTAAGGATAGGTTTCACGGGGCGTTAGTGATCCCGTAAGGGCCGATAAACCTACCAGAGCTTACAATGCTATTATCGGACGTCCCTTCATCCATGACGTCCAATGAGTTGTATCAACTTACCATCTTACCATGCCGTATGTTTCCAACCTGGGACGACAAAGAAAGTTAAGAGGAAATCGGAGATGGCAAAATCGTGCTATCTAACAAAGATTAAAACAACCTAAGCAAGGAGAATTCCTAGAAGACCCGAATCCGCCAACTCTAAGAAGAAAGGCGAGCTCGCAGGAGAGCTCGGCAAAAGAGGAAGAATCCGAGAAAGGGGATGAGGAGATGAAAGAAGTTTCAATGGAAGAGTTGGAATCTAGACTCGATGATACGCCCGTGCCCAAGCCTGACGGAGAAACAAAGCAAGAGATGCCGAGGAGGATCCCAAGAAGGACAGAGGTCAGCCTGAACATACATGGACCCAAAGGTCGTGGTCAACCCGGGTGACTCTCCTAAGAGAAAACGCGGATGTCTTCGCGTTCCCTGCGGATGAGATGCCGGAATAGACCCGCCGTGATCGTACATCGTCTAAATGTCGACAAAGACTGTCCGACCTATCAAGCAAAAGAAGCGAAATTTTTCGGCCGAAAAGAACAAGGCCATCAAAGAGGAATTTGATAAGCCGCCGGCGGCCAACTTCATCGAGCCATGTGATTACCCGTAATGGTCGGCCAACGTGGTCATGGTGAAAAAGCTAACTGGTCAAGGGAGGACGTGCGTAGACTTCACGGACCTCAATAGAGCCCGCCCAAAGGATCGCTATCCGCTACCAAGAATAGACCAACCTAGTAGATTCTACTAGCGGTCATGCACTCGTTAAGCTTTATTGATGCATTCTCGCCATCACCGCATTAGCTTACTCAAGACCGATAGAAAAAAGGCAAAGATTCATCACGGATTGTGGCGTATACAACTATATGGCAATGCCGTTTGGGCTTCGTAATGCAGGAGCAACATACCAAAAGCTGGTCGACAAAGTATTCGCGGATCAGAGGGGGAGGAACATCGAAGCATATGTTGACGACTCCATCGTCAAAAGTAAAACTGACCGCGAACACCTGTATGACCTGGAAGAAACTTTCAAAACTTCGAGAAAGTATAAGATGAAACTCAACCCAAAGAAATGTGTCTTTGGGGTGAGAGAAGGGAAGTCTTTGGGCTTTTTGGTAAGCAAGAGAGGGATCGATGCAAATCCGACAAAGTTCAAGCTATTGTTTACCTACCCGAGCCAAAGAACGTCAAAGATATCCAGAGGCTGACAGGAAGAATGGCAGCCCTCACTCGATTCATCTCAAAATCAGCAGACAAGGCCTTGCCTTTCTTTGCGCTGCTAAGGGGAAATAAGAAATTCGAGTGGGGAGAGGAGCAAAAATCAAAGCAAATCGGGTCAAGAAATTCATCCGTAGAACATTATGACAAGATTCGGGATTCCCACCGCTATCGTCTTCGACCATGGCGTCCAATTTGATTCCCGTCCCATACAAACTTTTCTAACAGAGTTTCGCGTGAAGTTTGCATACTCACCCGCTTGCCATCCCTGCAGCAACGGACAAGCAGAGGCCGCGAACAAACAAATCTTGAATGCCTTGAATAAAAAAACTAGATGAGTTCAAAGGAGGATGGGTCGATATGGTGCCCAAAAAGCTATGGTCAAATAGAACAACAGAGAAGGAAGCGACGGGAGAAAGCCCTTTCAAGATGGCCTTTGGTGCAGAAGCGGTGCTACCGGTAGAGGTGGGCTTTACCCTCTTACCGGATCAAGCACCAAGACCTTCAAAGAAACGACTGTGCACTCGGGGAAAACCTAGACTTCTCGCGTAAACAAGACTCATGGTGGAACCGAGAGCAACGCTTACAAAGATAGAATCAAAGACGGCTTACAATAAGAAAGTCCTAGAAAGGTCGTCGATGTCGGCGACCTAGTCCTTCGCAGAACGCGACCACCTAAGCAAGGCGCATACCGAAGGGAAGCCGACCGCTAATCGGGAAGGTTCTTACATCATAGCTAAGAAGATCGCTTCCGGCTCTTTCATCCTAAAAGGCATGGATGATAAGGAGCTTAGGAACCGTTGGAATGCTAGCGTCCTAAAGAAATACTATGTTTCGATTCATGAGATGTAATAGGCCGAGAGCCACTTTTCATTACATAAGTACAAGCCTCCGCTAGCAATTCATCAATCATCTTATTATTTTCATGAATATTAACCGACCATACGACAGTCAATAAATTGAAAACAAAAGCCATATGATAGGCTCAAAGTGCGTTAACGGTCATATGACGTACCTAACACAAAACAAAAGCCATATGACAAGCTCAAAGTGCGTTAACGGTCATATGACGTACCTAGCACAAAACAAAAAGCCATATGACAAACAGTGCGTTAACGGTCATAGACGACCTAGAACAAAACAAAAGCCATATGTCGTTCAAAGTGCGTTAACGGTCATATGACGGACCTAGAACAAAACAAAAGCCATACGACAAAGCTCAAAGTGCGTTAACGGTCATATGACATACCTAGCACAAAGCAAAAGCCATACGACAGAGCTCACGTGCATTCGCGGTCACATAACGTACTGCACGACAACCGGCGTTTATGAACAAACATTAACAAATATGCAACTATCGTACAAGGATTAAAGCATTAGCAAAATAAAACCGAAATGCAAAAGTACTTTTCCATAGGATAGAAGCTACCGGCTTGCGGCCAACTACAATAGAAAAATGATGGTGGCCAATAAAAGGCTTTCAATTGGAATCAAGTACTTTCAAATCAAAATACAAATTCAATTTACAAACGCCAACATGGGCCGAATCAAGTGTTAACCAAAATGTTTAAAAAGATTACAAACTATAAGCTATCGGAAGAGCAGAAGAGCCGAGAGAAGGCCGCCAAAAACTTCAAGAGGTAGGGACATCCCGATTCGTCCGCTCCACCGCATCCCGAGGATCCACATCGCCTATGGCGTCCTCATCGAGAAACTTCGGTTCCCCCTCAAAGCGCGTGAGATGTCGGCCGGGCAAAGATGAGCATCTTTCAATCACATTCCAACAAATCCCGGAATGGTCTCGCATACACATCTCACGGCGGCCGTCCATCCGCCATCATATCTCTTATGGAGAGCCGCCACATACTCATCGATTGCCGAAACTCAAGAATAGCCTTGGCGGCCCCCTCGCTTTAGCTTCCGGCCGAGATCCAACACAACGATCTCCTTCTCTCGAGTCAAGGCCTCCAAAGCCTTGGTCAATGTATTAACATCGGCCTTGGCCTCCTCCAAGAAAGCGGCTCGCGGCCTCAAGGTTAGCAAACTCGTCCTCAAGAGGCCGTAGGGCCGCAGCCTTGACCGCCGCCTTCTCCTCCACATCCCTTAGCAGTCCCGGCAAGTCTCCGCCGATCGCTTATAGCGTCCGCCGCCTTCCGGTACTCAACATACTGCTCGATCAGCTCAATAGCAGCGTTGTTGTTCGCCCGCAAAGGGGAAAAGCGAACGTCAATAGGAATACAAAAAAAAAAGTGAATAATAATAAAAACAAGTATGAAAACGTACCACAAGTCGGTCGTGAGCCGCCCTGCAGCAGAGTTACCAAGGACCCCGCCGCCTATCCAACGGCATGCATGCCTCTCGAATACGGACGCCGAATGCCACCGTTCTCGGGGATATCGAGATACAACGACTCATCTTCCCCGACGTCCCAATCAGGCTGATAAATCTTGCCGGGAACGATAGGCCGGCGAGCAAAGGAGGCCGACACAGCGTCACTTAGCGGCACCTCTTTTTTCTCGATCCACTCATGAAACCGAGAAAAGATGCCCGGAGACAGATTGGATAGAAAGTCGGGCATTGTGGATAAGCTCCCTGGATCTTTCACTGATGGAGGAGTAAGATCCCGACAACCAAGTTGCCCCGCCGCGGTGACCGGCCCAAGGTCGCGACCTCAAGATGATCCCCGCCCTCCGGTGGAGCGTCTACGTGCAAATCTTCCACCCGAACAATCTCGTCGGCGGGGGCGAAGTCGCAGATCCGCTAAAGCCCGCTCTCTGCTGGCAAGCAGATCCGCAGCGACTTGCACGTGAGGCCGCCTTCTAGTCCCACCACCCCCGGCAACAGTGCCGGGAGGTGGATGACCGAAGGGGGACGGTAGGGGATGGTTGGCCGCTAGTTGGCAACAGCAGCAGTAGCACCCTGAACAGGGACGCGAGCCGCAGTCACCCCACCGCGATCTCGGCGGATGTTTTGGGGACCATTACGGTTCCCTCCCCGAAGGCCGTTAGTGTTGCCATGCATTGTCTCGTACTCGTAAGAAGGAGCAAAGCGGTAAACGGGTTAGCGACCGCAGATTCTCGCCAACGCCAAGTGCGCCGAGATCAAGATTGTCAAAGCCTGCAAACAAGCAAGAAACAGTCAAAAAAAAAAATCATCAGACGGACCAGTCCGACAACCGCACTTACCATTGTCATGGGTAGGGCAGAGCAGCAGGGCCGACAAGGGCTCGTTCCCGAGGATGTACTTGGAATGAGGAACCCAATGTTTGGGCTCCTTGACCCTAGCCTTCTTCCCGTCCTCATAGGTGACTATGTAGTCTTCCGTGTCAAAAAATTAAGAGCCGTTAACTCTTCCCCGCTTAACGGAACAGAGGGCAAATGCTCCATGCGAGGACTGGGTTCGGTGAAATGACGGCGCACGGGATAATCCTCGTGCACTTGTAGCCAAAAGAAGGCATCTTGCCAATCCTTCAAACCGGCCATTTTGGGCGGGACTGGCCATCTTCTTGTCGGCTGTAGTTAGCGACCACCACCCTGCCTGCCTAGAAGATCCATTTTTCTTCAGCCAATGGATATGGCAGAACAAGTTCAACGTCTCTAGAAATTCCAAAAAACGTACAGTCCAGATGTACGCGATCAAGTTTCGGACCGCAAAGGGAGTCAGTTGAGCAAGGCATTATTGAAAGTGTTGAGGATCCTTACCAAAAAAGAATCCAGAGGAAAGCGGAGACCGAACTCAAAATGGTGAGTGTACACGGCCACATGACCGGGAGGACACTCGTCACAATAGCCCCTCCGGCGGAACTACTAACCGATAACCATCCGGGAAATCATACAAATCCCGAGCAACTATAAAGTACGCACGATCAATGGCGTCCCGACGCCACGACCCATCAATCTCGACACCGAGAGGACCTAAGACCGAAATCCGCAGCAACCAAAGAGCGCCTCGATCCGGTCCGATAACGACCTCCCCCTCCATCTCATTAGAGTTGTCAACTCTCCTCCCCAAGAAGACGGGAACTCTCCCCAATATTCGCGGCCATTGAATCGCCGCGCCTCGTAACGCGAACAACAGGACTTCAGGAGCGGACCGACGCCGATAAACGGCCTCTCGACGAACCATAACGGTAGCAATGGAATCACTGTCGTCACCTAAATCAATAATAGGAGGGTTTGGAGCCGCAGATTCCTGTAAACGGTCGTAAAAATCGGCCGCTACCTCAACCCCAGCATCCGCCAAGCTATCCAACTAGGCACGCTCTCTAAGAGGGGCTACATTAAGGCCGGGAACCGCATCGGCCTGGAGGATGCCTAACGGAACGCCTAGCAAGAATTCGATGCCTAAGTTCCCTAAGCGTTTGCATGTCATCACTCCGACTAGCGGATTGATACCTCCTAGTCGCCATGCTCCTCGGGGTAGCAGGGTCGTTAAGAAACTTTGACCTCAATTCTTTTTCTCTCTCGACAAGAAGGTATATGTCCGCTAACAACCTAGTCCTCCCCACAGGCTCGAGCCTAAGGTGTTCACTATCGGCCAAGGGAGAAGCAGGTTCATTATCGGCCAAGGGAGAAGGTGTTCATTATCTGGCCAAGGGGGAAGAAGGCTCGCTATCGACTGGGGAGAAGAAGGGTCACTTTCGGTCATAAACGCCTCACTAGGGGCATTTTGGCTATCGACCGGTCCGACATGATGAATACGCAAAGAAACTTAAGGAAACGCGGAGAAAAATTGTAAAAATACCTGGAAACGAAGGGTCGCCGGAGAGAAGTAAAAGTAGAGAGGAAAGTCGCCAAAAAAGGTGAGCAAAGTTTCCCAATAACGAAATTGCGCAGTAAAAACTCGAGCTGAACCCAGAACCACCGAAAATGTATAGAAAGCACCCAATGAAACACGACTTCGACCCCTTAAAAACCCGAAGAAATTTACCCCGAAAAGACAAAAGTCTTAGCACACTAGGACCGGAAAGTAAAAACTGGAAGGTCTAGTAACTTTTTGAAGAAATTTGAGCGCAAATAGGAGAGCTTTTGGGTGAAGAAAATCTACGGAAATGGAGTTCGCCAGAGAAAAGAGGAAGAAGTCGAGAGAATATAAGGTGAAAAACTCGAAGAAAGAGACAACCGCCATATATGTGCAAATAATCAACGACCGAGATTGTAAAACCTCTCAACTCCCTCTCCGCATCTCCGCCAAGTGTCGAAACATAGGTAAACCCTAATAAAGTAATGGGCGGGATTTTCTGAAAAGTAATCATTACCTTTTCAAAATTCTTCAACTCCCTACAACGACACGTGGCACCCAACGAATTAACTTCTCCAAAAAATTAAACACGGCAACAATGACTCGCATCCACCGACAACATCCTTAGCGGTCAAGACCCCAAAAGATGCTGGGGGCTAGTCGTATGGGTGTAACCCAAGTAAGTTAGCGGATCTTTGTGATGAGTCCGCGAACACCATTACGGACGCAAAGATTGTAAATGTCGCCTATAGCTCTAACAAGTCGAACGTATCAACGTGGTCCGACAACGTTGGCGGTCTCCAACAAGACAAAATAAGGGAATTTTCCCAACTGTCAAACACACCACCGCCGTACACGTGTAATAGGATTACGCACCCTGTTAGAGGAATAGTACTTCTATAAATAGCCAAATGGTACTATTCTGCAGGTACATTCTCTCACACTCAAAACTCTTATCTCTCTCAATCTCTACTTTCTCTCTCTAAATCCTATTTGGACACGTGCTGACTTGAGCGTCGGAGGGGGTTTCCTCGCATCCCCCCCGAGGGTAGTTCACGTTTGCTTCCTGTGCAGTTATTCACCAGCGGTTGCCAACTCCAATCCTTGACGGACTCTCTTCAGGACAGTCAACCGTTTCACAACCGAAACAGGTGGTTTTAGTTCTGTGTTTTTTTATTGTTTTAAATAGTTTCTACGAATTATACTATTATTTTTGTAAACTTGAAATGTTGGTTGTTGTTAGAATGTTGTTGTTACTTGTTCTTCTGTGTTTTGGCGTCTTCGACATGATGTCGTTGCACATGGTTGCTTGTGCTTGGTGACGCTACTGCGGTCACTACTTTGGTAGCCTCGTAACGGTGCACCCCACACCAAAAGCCGACACCCAAAGCCTTGGTAGCTGTAAGGACTTTGGTATTACTAACCATTCTAATGGTTACTAGTCGGTTTGTGTGCATGAATGATTGGAACTCCCTGTAATCAAGTTATAGTCTTAAATCTCTTCCTTGTTTTGCTGTTCGAATAAGTTACATGATTATTTGCTGCCATGATGATTTTTATAGCTTTGACCAACTAGCTAAGTATAATAATATTCACTACAATAATTTAGGTGTTTCTTTGCTTTGCTACGGTACAGCCATAGTGTTATATGTTTTGTCTGTATTGGTGATGATGGTCTTGTGTTATCATATATTTTTGGTTTATTTAGTAAAGTTGAATGTCATGGTGGGATTATGCAATAAGCATCTGATCTCCTAGTTGTAACTTTGTTTTTTTTTTCTTTCCCTTTTTATTGTATTGAATTTGCAATTTCATTATTACAAGTTGTATTAATTTATTATGAGGTGCAAATTGTTCGGTTGTGATGGTTAAGATACTATTATTATATTTATATATATGTTTTATTACAATGTTGGGTATTTTTTTTTTATTTAAACTTGTATAATCTGTGACATTGTGAGAAGGTGGTTATTATGCGTTATTAGAACATGGTTGTGTTATTTTATGATGAGTAAAAATTATATTCTTGAGTTAATATTATTATTGTTTTATTTTGAGAAGAATATTAATTTTAATTGAAATTCTTGGGTTGCGATCCAAGATTTCTGCTGATTTGGTGTAAGGTCTTAAGGGCATCCGTGTAATTTGATGATTGAGTATTATTTTATTATTATTATTGTTTGAGAGCAAGATTATCCGGAGGGACGTAATCCTGAGGTGAAGAACATGAAATCCATAGGATGTAATCCTAGGTATACCTTGGTTTTGTTGTCATCCGAGAGGTCGGTGGGGACGTAATCCCACACCGCATCGGGAGTATGGCCATTCTTAGACACAGGCAGTAGGGAACGTAACCCATAGGCTGTCTCGAGGTTGCGATCTGACATTACCATAGGAAGTGGGTTGTCCACTAGCATTCAGCTCTCTCTCTCTCAAACTAATTATATTATTTTATTATTTTAACCCGATGTTTTTGTTGTTGACTTGATTTTTTTTTATTAAGCATTACTTTTATTTAAGTCTTATATGTGATCCTAAACTTATTGAGATGTTTTTGTGTGACTTGATTATTAAACTTTTATAATCTTATATGGATCCTAATGGAGCTGGTTAGTTACTCCCCACTGATTGTGGATGTTGTTGTTATATTTGCAGGTAAAAATGAAGAGTAGCTCTTTTGGGTTGTGGGTTGTGAGGGAAAAACTTATTAGGCTTATAAGACATCGTACTTTATTTCTTATTTTTGTTAGATTGAATTTATGAGGTTGTTTTGCCTCCTTCTGGATATTTGGTTTATATTAATTTGGGATTCAAATTTCAAGTTTGATTAGTTTATTATGAACCATAGAGTGACATATCCGTCTTGACGATATTTCTGCTATCGTCTTATCTTTAATAAAATGGCTACATTTTCTCTATTTTGTCTTATCAAAGGACGGAGTGTTACAGTTGGTATCAGAGCAAATGATCCAAAAACTCTCATTGAGTTGCTACATATTCCATGGGAAACTCCATTTTAGTTTTAATGGCGGAATTAGACTCAATTACATATTCAATTATAGGCATTGTAACTTTTTCAAATCCAGGAAGCAGGTTTCGCGATTGAGTATTACTTATATTCTCCTAATGATTCTGAGTATCCTTCATTATGGTCAACCATTCCGACAATTGATGCTTGTCCTTTTTTTTGCTGTAGCAATTCCACGATTGAACTTCTTGGCGACAAAGCTTCGCCACCAATGGGTGTTTCCACTTCCATGGCTGAAACTCCATGAAGCTCTGCCACAGGGAGTGTTTTTCTTCCTTCCGTGGAACCAGATAGGCCACTATTTCTCCCTCTTCTTTTCTTTTGTTGTGCTGTGTGTTTCGCCTTTGCTTTTGAGCTTCTGGCCATGGCGACAGGGTATGTAAGAATAGGGTCTTCCCATACGCTGAGAGAAAACCGAGAGCCCGCGAAACTTTTAGTGCCTCACCAACAACCCCTTACGCAGTGTATCCCCAATTCAATAGGCTTAGTTTTTTTAATTTAGGATTTCTAGGTTGAGTAAGAGAGTCCTTATCCTAAGCCATTTTTGTCCTTTCCCATTTAGTCTATGTCACTTTAGGACTTTCAATTATTATAGCCTTTCCATTTTCATAAATATCAATTCATTTTTTTTTATTTTTTCATTGGCCTTCCATCATTTTTATGTTTCTTATTCAAGGATGAAGGTTTTATCAGTCTAATGGCCTTGATTAATTTAAAAATGAAAAAATAATAAAAAGTGGACATTCTTTAGATTAACAGTTATTTCCCTCTCCCTCCATCATTCTAAAAAGCCATCACCATCTTAATGCAACCACAAAATAAAATCCCTCAAGCCATCATCTTCATGATACACATAGCCAAATAACTATCTTGATCAAAACTCCACAAAAAGCCTTCTAACTTTGCAATACCTAAACCATAAAAACTTGTATGCAAGCTTCATTACATAAAAAAAATAAATAGTCAATTCCAGGCAAAATAAAAAGAAAGAAAAAAATTCAAAGTGTGAAAAAAAAGCAAAACCAAAAGGAAATGCACAAAGCAAAATACAAAAGCGAAAATAAAAAGCCACATGCAAAAAAAATGTCAAGCTAGGGGGCTTGCACATATGCCTGGTTATTGGACAGGGCTTCCAATGGCATAAGGGTCGGGCCCTTATTAAGGAGTTTTATTACCCTTTATTCCTTGGTGGACAAGATTATTATAGGGTTTTAAATGGAAAGTGCCCTTATTGGGCAACCCACCATTAAATTATTATTGTCCGCTAAAATCATTAAAGGATTTGATATTTTTTTTCATTCTCCTCTCTCCTCCCTCCTCTCTCTTTTCTCTTTCAGTCAACAAATTAGGGCAAAAATGGATGGTACCGTTTCCTCCATCAAAATTTGAATCGATTAAAATCAGATTAGGGAAATCGTTTGAGGGACGAATTTCCAAGGTATGTTGTCGAATTTCTCCGAATTAAGTTTTCAATTTGGTTGTTCGATAGAAATTTAGTCTTATTTTAGAATTTTTTCGCTCTTTTTAAGGATTTGATGTGATGAATTGCATGTAAAAATTAAGAATAGAATGTTAGATTTCTCAAGTTTTTTGGTAATAATTTGTTCTGTTGCTTGAATTTTTTTGCGAAGTACCCATCTGTTTTATTTTTCAGCACATTTTTCTTCTCCATTTTCTGCGATTGAAGTTAGATTATTGCGTTGATTACTCATCTGGGTGTTCAATTTTTTGTTTATTTGAGTTGTAGATTTTTTAGGATTGGTATGTTAACTTCAAAGTTTTAGTGGGTTTATGGTAAATTTAGTTCAATCCTTTCTTTTTTTGGAAAATCTAATGTAGTGAGTGGTGAAAAAAAAAGTAGATTTTTAGGTTGTTTTTGTTGGGATTTTCGTTGATTTCGTTGGATAATGGTGTGATTTGGTTTAGTTGTTTGTTTGTATGGAAAAGATTGTTGGTGATTTTTTTCTTCTTGATTTGTTTAGCTATTTCTGGGTTCATTGAGTAGGTTTTTAGGATTTTTTTGTAGATAACTTAGCTCCTGGCTTTTATAACTTAATTAATTATGGTTAGATACTTGCTTTTGTAGGATAATACGATTAAATATTGTTTGTTTGTTTTCTAGAGAAAAAGATAAATGGGGTTTAAATTTAGGTTTGATTGAGCAGACTTTTTGGGATGTCTTGGTAGATTCTCCTTCAGTGCTGGTTGTTGATAACCAGGGTAAGATAGCATAGTATTATTTGAATTTCCTTGCTGGTTCCCTAAGATAGCATAGTATTATTTGAATTTACTGTTAATTATAGCTTTGGTTTGTTTTTTTATTACATTATCTATTCCACTATTGTGTTTGCGAGGTATTATCTATATTCGATTTTCGTGGTCAAAATTTGCTAATTTCTAGAAATCGTGTACTATTCATAAACTAATTAACTTCTCAAATTGTTTATATGCAGCATCGTAAATTTAAGAATGATGGGGGATGATGCTACTAATTTAACTAGGCCAGAACGTGATGATGGGTATACGGAGTATGGCGTGCCTCAGCGGCGGAAGAGAAAGAAAAGGTCTAAAGTTTGGAAGGAACTTATCGAAGGAAATAATGCTCAAGGTGAGAGAATAGCAACTTGCACGCATTGTAATTTAGAATTGTCAGCACAACGTGAATATGGCATTTCTCACTTAAAGCGTCACTTAGAAAGATGTTTACTTAGGCCTCTTGGACTTAGGCATGAGGATGATAGTGATAGGAATAATTATGTGTTTAGTATGGCTGAGCTTAGAGCAGATATTGTTAGTTTCATGGCAGAAGGAGCTCATTCTTTTTCTATAGTTGAAGAAAATGGATTTGAGAGAATGATGGATATAGCTAACCGTAAATTAACCGTAATTTTGTTCCATTTGGTCGTGCAACTGCAAAAAGGAATTTATTGTCTTCTTATGTGGTAGAAAGGGATGAATTGAAAGATATGTTGTCTAAAGTTTCGGGTCGAGTTTCTTTAACAACAGATAATATAATTGGAAATGTAATCATACTAGGCAACATTTTATTTGTGTGACTGCCCATTTTATCGATGATAGATGGAAACTCCATAAGAGGATTGTTAGGTTTAGGGCTTTAACTCCCCCATATGTGGTGTAAGTATTGCTACTAAAATGGCTTTGTTTCTTACTCAATGGAAGTTGGATAACAAGATATTTTCTATCACTGTAGATAATGCAACCTACAATGATGTGATGATATCTACTTTGAAAAGGCGTCTTGTTCCTAGGGGAGGATTAGCTTATGGTGAGTGTTTGTTTCATGTGAGATGTTGTGCTCATATTGTGAATCTTGTTGTGCAAAATGGGTTGATTTACATAACTGACATTTTGGATAAAATTCGCTCCATGATAAAGATTATTAGATCCTCTCATAGAAGTAATGAGTTTTATGATTGTGCGGAAAGAATTTTCCACTTGGATGGGAGAAAGAAATTGAATCTTGATATGCAAGTTAGGTGGAATTCTACTTATCATATGCTTGGTACTGCACTTTTTTTCAAGGATGTTTTTATTCATTTGGGTTCAAATTATGCACCATTTAAAACTTATGTTCCTTTAGAAGACGAGTGGGATAAAGTGAGGGTAATTCATGACTTTTCGGAGTTGTTTTATCAAGTTACTTGCATGTTTTCAGCTGTTAAACATCCCACCTCAAACTTGTATTTTAAAGGTGCATGGATGGTGCATCGTCACTTAGTTGAGGCGGCAAATGGTCCTTATGTGTTTCTAAAGGAAATGATCGCATGTATGCTTTCGAAATTTGACAAATATTGGTCAGAATACAACATATACTTGTCTTGTGCTGCAATTTTTGACCCTAGGTATTAGGTTAAGTTTGTGGAATATTGTTGTTGAAAGTTATTCGGTAATGATGAGGGTTCAAGAAGAGTTAATGATGTATTGAGACACTTGATTGGATTGCATAATGATTACAAGTTCCAATACGTTGGCGTCTTGCCTGTTGTAGCATTGCCTTCTCCCTCATCAAGGTTAGGTACTAAAAATTATTTTTATGACTATGACCAATTTGTTAGTAGTAGTAGGTCTCAAGTGGGAAAATCACAACTCGACATGTATTTAGATGATGATGTTCTTGATCTCAACTGCGAGTTAGACATTTTAGAGTTTTGGCATCAAAGTTCCGTGGAGATATCCCTGTTCTTTCAAAAATGGCACGAGATTTGTTGACTATTCCCGTGAGTATTGTGGCTTCGGTATCCGCCTTTAGTATTAGAGGAAAGACTACTTCGGTCTCTCGTAGCTCCTTGAAGTCAAAAACGGTTCTAGCTCTAGTATGTTTGCAAGATTGGCGTCGTGCAAAGTACAACATTGAAGATACGGAGGAGGTTGATTATGGGTTTGACGATAAAATTGATGGAGAAGAGGAGGAAGACGACGTGGATCCCTTTTTTTAGGTAATATGATTCCGTTATTTTCTTCCTTGATTGGAATAGTCTATGTAATTACTTGTTTATTGCATAATCTACATCTCTTGCTTATTGCATAATCTTCTTCTCTTGATTGGATGTCTATCCTTGAAATACCTTCTCATACTTTAAATTATTAATGTTTGTGTATGATTTTGGGTGATTTTGGGTCCGTAAGATAATGTAAACATTATGCCTTTGTAGTAAACCATGGTTGGGTCTTCCTTTGTGCAGGGAAAACAGAGGATAAAGGAACTAATATTATTCTTTTAACCTTACTTTTTAAATATTCAACATTACTCTGAGTTTCTTTCTCCTTGAATGCTACAACCACGTCCATCCAGTGTTCCATAGGGTTAGAGATGTTGCACCAAACAAGGTAATATGACCTGTTTTACCACCTCTATAACTAATATTGTATGCCAAGTTTGTCTAAGTATGCTTTATTCTATGGCCTTTTTTGATAGACTTCTTTCTTCCACATGCTATGTTTTGCTTAAGCTTTAGACTCCCGGAGGAAGCATGCCTTCATGAAGAAGCTGTTATATCCTGGATCTTCTTCAATATTGTCCTATGTTTACTAGTTTTTGGATATCAATGGTAGCCGAGATTGAGTTCGAGATCGAGCTAAGAGACAGTTTCGAAGCAAAGAGAAATAGTTACCCAAATTTAGGCCTGTGATTGAGTTTACGTAGTGAAATTTGCCTTTTCTTGTAGAATTCGTTACATTATTTCATTATCCAAACTACCAAAAAAGTGACTTTTGGAATTCCGGTTGTAATACCGATGCTACCATTTAGTATTTTTTCGCTTTATATTTTACTTGATGTTATGAAAATTTATATTAGCAAAAAGTGGAAGTTGTATGTATGCTGGCAGATATTGATGTTGAAGCTTGAAAATGTGAAAGAGGTACATTTTGAAATTAGAGTGAGAACTTGATAAGAGATGGTGATTCATTATATTCCAAGTGGCTCACTACATTGCTACATGGTAATTAAAGCTAACAGAATTATACGGAAGAGATACCAAAAATAACAGAATTAGCAGAGGAAAGCTGATGTAAGCTTTGTTACATCAAATCTGTGTTAACTATTCCTGTTTAAATGGTTAATAGAAGCATACAAGTTCAAGTGTGCTTGACCCGCTAATGACCCGCTTTAATGTAAGCCTTACCCGCACCAGACCCTGACCCTTTAGACCCTAACCCTGACCCTGACCCTGACCCGCTATGGACTATGACCGACACGTAATCGACCCGCCCCGACCCGCTCAAGGATTTTGCAAGTTGCACACAAGTTCTACCCCTCATTTCAAAATCCTTCCATCCATCAAACCCTTAAAATGTACATAATCCAATTAAACCATGATAAGTGCATATTGCAACATCATTTAGTTGCATATTCGGGTGCATTTTCATGTAGTATGAGCGCATTTACATTGCATTTATGCATATTTTAGGTCCCTTTTTATAAGTTATGGTGCTTTCACGGGTTGTTTGTTATTTTGATGTAATATCAGGTACTTTGGACTCATTTTTGAGGAACGTTGATTAAGGCACTTGGATTAACTTCAAAAGAATATATCATGTGCACAAACGGATTGGAAATGAAGAAGATACAAACGACTTTGTGTGCTTGTGCGAAATATGACACCTCTGCACCATTTTAACCCTTGTTCCGAGATAATCTATGGAACAATAGGGATCCCTCTGGATCAAAAGCTATAGTTGTTCAAAGTTGAGCTGAAGCCTGTGCATCGTCCGCACGACCGTGCAAATTTGTGCTCGACAGTGCAACTTTGCATTCAAAAGCCACTGAAGCTTCTGCCTTGCTCGCGAGATCGAGCGAGATTTCGCTGGAAATTGTGCGCAACCCTGCACGACCGTGCAAGAAGTTGCTGGACCGTGCAACCTGCTTTATTGATGAATTTTCCGCGTAACCTAACTTATGTCAATTTATATTATACTTAGCTTATAAATAGGACTTTAAACCTTATTTTCATCAGCTTAGAGATTATTATCATCATTATTAGTTTATACTTAGGGTTTTTAGAGACAGAAACTTGTAGATCTCCATTGTTCTTAAGGACTCTACCTTTCTTCCATTAATTCAAATATTTCTTTCTTCTTCTTTTCTCCATGTTTTCTATCATGATGTTTCATTACTCTTCTCTAGTTTCAATTATGCTTTTATAGTTCTATAATTGATGGTTAAGTTGAACCCTAGTATGAATTAATTCATGATTATCCTTAAAGTTCCCAAATTAATTATTTAATTGTTTTTACTTAATTGAATGTAGATAACTAGTATTGCTATGATTCTATTGTCTTGGTCACAACAGGAATTGGGTTTCGATGAATTTGAATATTTCAATTAAGGATATGAAATTCTCCATGGGAGTAGGTAGAATGGATTATTAGGAAATTAGGGTATTGATTTTAATGTCTTTAATATGTATAATTCCACGGGAGTAGGCTTGATTGCATATTAGGGAAGCCATAGATACTCGGGAGAGGTTTATGGTATTTTATAAGGTCACCTTTTTTGTGAACATTTAATTGATTAGTTTTGGGTAGGAATAATTATTGTATTGATTCATGTAGTGGGGATACTTAACTCTAGATTCTTTTATATATATTGATTTAGTATAGTTTATTATACCAATATTGATATTAATGTTCTTTACTCTTACCATTATATGAGGGCTAATCATAGAACAACTATCTCTCTGTGGGATCGACCCAAACTTCCCTACTACATAGTTAGGAGATATAGTTAGGTTATTTATCTTTGTTAGGTGCGGGACACACCTATCAAATTTTGGTGCCATTGTCGGGGAGATAGTTTGTTTTATTTAGTTTTTATTTGTTGGTGAGACTAGACTGTATATTTTTTTTCCTTTTTTTGTGAATAGATTTTTTTTCGTATCATGGAGTCATTTAATTACTATGATGTGGATAATTATTATGATAGGCACCATAGTCATAATATTTGTGGTTCTCATGTTTTTAATTTTGATCCATCACATCAAAATTCTTTCAATTTTTGCATAAGTTCTCGTGAATTACCTTATATGTTCCATGAATCCCATATACATTTTAATAATTCTAGAGCACTTTTTTCTTTCCCTCAATGTGAGAATGAATTGTTATGGAAATACTAATATAGACTTAGTGATTTTATTGGTCCCGATCATGGAATTGAACTATGGGATATGTGTCGAGTGATTTATGAGGGGTTAAATAAAGAAACTAGGATATGGTGATAGAATTTATGTCTAATGGATAATTTCTCTTCCAATCTCCTGATTTTTGTTGGAATTTAATTGAGTGGTTGATACTTATGAGTGGGAGATGTCTTTATCTGCTAGAGTAATTCCTTCACCCCAAACTTACATTACACCACCTCCTTATTGTTCTAATTGCCACTCTACTTGTGATATGATTTTAGTGAATGATTTCAAACCCTCAACCCAATATGAATTTGGTTATTCTACTAATGATGATGATGATGATGACGAGAGGTGGATGATAAATGAGAATTATTGGAAAGATGATAAGATTGAGAAAAGGACCTATGTGATGAATGTTTTTCGGGAGGAAGAACCCATATTGGTTGATATTATCCCTTACGAGGAACATAAGTTTAAGAGTGAGTTGACCCATGAGTCTTTGTCGGTTATACCTACTGTTTTTTAGTCTCATGTTCCTTTCTCTCAAAAACTTGACCTTATTTCTTTTTTTTCTTGTATTATAATTTATATCCTCCATCATTCCTTATTTCTCCCCCATTGAATGACTCTTATGATCATCTAATTAATGTACATTCGGTTTCTTCCCAACTTGTTAAGTCATGTAAAAAGACTAATAATTTTTAATTTTCCTTGTCTTGTGAATATAACTTTTTCTTTGATTTTCCTTTTGGTAGGTTTTGTAGAGTTTTAGAATGAATTTATTTTACATTTTCTTTTGTATATTATTTGCTTTTTTGTGAGATGCATGCAGATGCATTTGACAAACTACTAAGGGCTTTGATGAGCTACTCCTGGGAGGCAACCCATGTTTTCTAACCTTATTTTTTTTCTTTTTACTTTTAGATTTAGGAAATTTTAATTTGTCATTTAATTACTAACTTCTACTGTTGGTGCAAATTGTGATCGAGGGGTTGAGCTCCAAATGTTATTCTCTTAGATTAATTTATGGGTGCATGACTTTATGCTCTATGAGGCGGTTCACTTAAGGGTTTTCACCCACAATACTTTTGGTATAGTATTTCCTTTCCCTCTCTTCAAGTAAAGCTTCATATCTCTTTTTGCCATTTATTTTGGTTTAACTTGATTGTGTGGATGAGGAAGTTGTTCTTGTCATGTGGTTGTGGATGTTCCTCTTCTCTTCCCCTACCTATAATTCTTTGCCACGTTGAGGACAATATTATTTAGCTTGGGGGGAGAGTTTACTTTTTGGGTCATATCTTTTATATATATATTTTTCTTTTAGGTTCATTATAGATTTTTTTCCTACATTTTTGAATGTTTGGGCTTAGTGGGTATGCCTTCTGAAAACCTTCACGAGACCTTACTCGTCCACTAGGGCATCCTAGGGATTTAAAGGACTTGTTGCACATGCTAAGTGCAATCGTGATTCCTACGAAGTGAGTAAAGATTTATTTCTTTCTTAGTATTAGGAGCATATTAGTTTACTTTTTCCATTTTTTTGCATTAATACAGGAAATATATGTTTTAATTCATGAGATTGATAATTCATGAGATTTGGGCATATGTTGGATATTGTAATTAAATTTTATAAGATTGAGTTAGACTACATTGACCGCCTCGTGGTACGATTGTTTTACAACTTGAATGGTTTGTGGTAAGATTGGTTGACATTCCCCCAGAAAGACTTGATTTCACTTGGTAATCATAAGCCCAATGAAAAATTTTCAAGCCTTATAAACTAACACATCTACATTAGTCTTCTTATTTTCTTGTGTGATAGTTCCTCATGAAGTATGATTCTTGGATTTGCCTTGGTACTCTTTGAGACTTATGTGGCATATGCATGTGTTGATATGATTGAGCCATTATTTTCATTGTTTTGAGCCTTCAGAGATTTTTATTTCATGTATACTATTCCTTTTGATAAGCCCGTCTTGAGCTTTTGTATCCCATATCTCTTGATTAACCTACGTTACAAGCCTCTAACCTTTTATGATTTCTCTACCCAAGCCTTGCTAAGTGGAGTAGCATTAAAGTTCATCTTTTGAGGTTGTGTTTGTGGTTTTATGGTAATTATTAGAAAGAAAGATGTTGAAAGGAAAACAATGCTTAAAATTATAGTGTGAAAGTGCAAATCGAAAAGAAGGATGAAGAAGTTGAGTAAAATAATTCTTAAAAAATGTAAAAAAAAAAAAAAAAAGTGGAAAAAAGATTGAATAAAATGTGAATGAAATTTGTTGGAGTTGATAAGGATGGGTATTTTCTTGATTTATTGGCAATGTGTTGTTGAACTTCAAGTAGACGTTTTTGTGGCGTTTGCATCTAATGGCCATGGATGTTAAAGTGTTATTTTCTCCACTAATTGGCTTTTAGCACCACATTCCCAAATATTTTCCTACCCATACTTTAGCCACGGTACAACCCTTTGCAAGTCCTCATGATCTTCGTGCATGTTTTCACCATTTTTAAGTGGAGAATGAGATGATAGTCAAGTTTAAAGAAAAATACATCATTCAAGTCGACTTGGTATATCTGTAAGTGAAAAATTAATTACCAATAAACACATGAGAGAAAGTGTGCTCGACTAAAGTGAGGTTTACCCGAAATCTCCAATGATCCGATCTGAAGAAATAGGATATCCAAAGATTCGGAAAAGTTCATGAAGTAAGTTTCGGATCGGATCATCGGATATTTCGGATATCCGGTCTTAAAAACATATATTTTCGGATAATACGGATTGAATATCCGAAAATATCCGAACAAATTCCCATGATTCGGATACTTTCGGATATCCGAAAATGAGATTTTCCGATCCGAATCCGATCCGAAAATTTTCGGAAATCCGATCCAAAATATTTGAAAACTAAAAAATCGGTTCGGATATCCGATTTACCGGATCGGATATCCAATTTACCGGATCGGATCGACCGGATCAGATATTTATGAACACCCCTATTGAACGGTCCAAACATATAAGTCTTGTATGGAAGGGCATCATACTATTCCCTTGTGAATTGGTTTGGTTTGCTTGAGGACAAGCAAATGTTTGGCTTGGGGTAGTTCGATAAATGCATATTCCAACATAATTTCGATGTATATTGGGGTGCACTTTCATGTAGTATGAGCGCATTTGCATTGCATTTATGCATATTTAGGTCCTTTTTGATAAGCTACGGTGCTTTCACGGGTTGTTTTCCATTTTGATATAATATCAGGTAGTTTGAGGAATGATGATTAAGGCACTTGACTGACCTTCAAAATGATATATCATGTGCCCAAAACGGATTGGAAATGAAGCAGATACAAACGACTTTGTGTACTTGTGCGAAATATGACACCTGTGCACCATTTTGCCTATAACTTTTGACACACAAACGATAATGAGGTAATTTTAACTGGGTTAGAAACTAGCCTTCAAGATCTTTCCAACGATATATTACATGTGTGAAACAAAGATCTGGATCAAAAGTTATAGCTAGAGATGGCAATTATCCATGGGTGAGTGAATTATCCACCCACCCGCTGGCGGGCGGCGTTTGTCATGTACGCCACCCAACCAAAGATAAAATTTCTCCTACTCTCTTTTACAATTAATTGTAGAAGGGAAGTAAGGTTCGTATCCACAGGGAAACAGGGACAAGTTTAATATCTAGCGTGAATCAATACCTAGATGACTCTAAGGGTCGAGTAACCTAATAACAAGGGGGGTTTTCAAATAGAGTTTTAAACAAACTAAAATTAACTAGCAAATAAATAAAATGAGAAATCAATATGGAAAGATCTTGAATCAGATTAACATCCACCTTAATTCAGTATCGATCCTTGAACCTCCACTCTAATTATTTCCATAATTATCTATTGTCGAGAACTAATCTCGCATTCTCCTTATTCTTAGTTGAATAGCACGATCAGTGTGACTATAAAACCCTAACTAAAGGATAACCTAGTCCGATCTGCGTCTAAGTTCAATCCAATAGCAGCAATAAACACAGAGAACCACTAGACCTGCTAATGTCATACACGCGATTAACATTTAACAGTTGATTCAATTTCCCTAAGAAATAACCAAGACGATCTGCATCTAAGTTACTCCCTAGTTTGCTACAAATTGATAAAAGAATAAAACAATCCGATTCTATTCTTAAATCTAGCATTAGATTAATTACACGATCAAACTAGTTATGTTCCTAGCATAATTATGCAATAATCATAAATCACAAGCATAGAAATTGAACCATAATCAAGGAAAATAGATAGAGAGGAAAGATCTCACAATAATGCTTGAAGCTTCGTGTTAATCTTCTTCAAGAACAGTTCAAGCTACAATCGGCATAGCAATAGCCAATTCCATAATTGAAATCTCTAAAACTAAACTAGAAAATGAAAACTAAAAAGAGAAGATAACAAGAGAGGAGTGGAGTGTTGGAGATTCTCTCTCCTCAAGTGTGTGTCCCCCCTAGGTCCAAAAATCAAGTTTGGTATTTATACTAAAGTATAAAAATCAGCCGACAATTACACCGACCTAGGGATCGCGAGGTGCGATACAGGTCGCGAGTCGCGAAGAGTACTCTGTCTTCCGCGCACAAAATGGCTGGGCAATGGTCGCGAGTCGCGAAGGCTGGGTGCTCGCGAGGTGCGAGGATTCTCGCGAGTCGCGAGCGCTGGGCTTCGAGCTGGGCGATGAGCGCTGGGCAGGCTTGGCTTGGGTCGCGAGGTGCGAGCATGCTCGCGTGGTGCGACCAACCTTTGTCCTGCTTGCTGCGAGCATGCGCGAGAGCTGGGCGACGATGCTGCTGAGCTTGCTTAGGCTTGCGGTGAATCTTGGTTGTTGTTGGTGAGATGCAATGGTACAATGTTGTTGAGCCTCTCGAACACTTCCAAGTATATTGCTCAAACCCATTTTACCATAAAAGCTCGGAACATAAGACGTTAACACCATTTTGACTACAAAACTCCGAACTTCCGCTAAGGATAATATATATGCAAACATTAACAAGTGTAAACGAACTCCTTAGCAAAGTGCACCCAAAATGACGTAAATACAACGTGTAACTTGGGCGTATCAAATACCCCCACACTTGAACTTTACTCGACCTCGAGTAAACTCAAAATGAGGATCACCCAATAAATCTTCACCCAAATTATCAACACCAAACTACACTCTCCATCAACTATATCATCATCATCACATCTTAACAACATTCGCTCAAAACCTAAACGTAAGGGACGATGATTCTCCCACACTTATATTCAAGCTCACCTGAAATATATAAAGACGTAACAACAACAATAACCAGCAACGCCAACAAAAATCAGAATTTCAGCTCATGACACACTAAACTATCAGTTGTCCTAAGCCTCCAAAAGATGACCTACTACTACAACAACTAACTTTAAATAGCAAGCCATGGAACAAAGACAAAAAGGGATAAATTCCATGCTTACTCCCAAAAACAAACAATCAACCAAAAGAATGTGAAAGCCAAAATAATTCTTCACAAAATCAAGGATGAATTCACCAACCTTACCCGAAAACGCTTTCCACCTTATGACACTATCTCCGGCATATGATTTTTCAAAGTATATAATTCTCACTTAATCTCTCATTTTGCCTAGGAGCCCTTTCGGGTTTTCATCCTAGCTTCCCACATTTTTTTTTTCATCTCTCTTCTTTTTCCGGCTCACAAAACTCACCCGCTCAACTAGCTCCTTTTTGCATAGGCCGCCCTTTCGGGTTTTCGACCTATCCGAGCCCCCAATTTTGCCCGAGTCGCCCGCCCTTGCGGGTTTTCAACTCAGCGGGATTCACTTCATCATCATTTTTTTTTTCATTATATTTTTTTTATTTAATTTTTTTTTCATTTTTCATTTCAAATTAAAAGTAATATATACAACATAGATACATGAGAATGAGAATACCCTCCCCCCTACTTAAACTACACATTGTCCTCAATGTGTCGGCAATTAAAAGAAAAAATAAACTGAAAATGGGGGGGGGGGAACCGAAAATCGGGTAAATCGAAGATCAAATGCTTAAGACTCATGACCAAACAATCCGTCAAACTCAAATTTCTTAACAACACCAACTCAAATCTCATAAATCAACTCATAACCCGCTCCCTCGAATCACTCAAACAAATGACAAATTCAAATCTTTAAATTTTTGAGATTTGCACCTAGCTTAAGAGATCGAAAAGATACATTAACAATCTCAATCCTCTAGTGTTACCAACTCCTAGCTATTGAACTCCTCCCAACGGGTTTTCTTTTGTGGATTTTTGGTTCCAAGTGGATTAAGATTGGTTGTGGATCTTTTTAGTGGGTGGGCGGTGGGTGAAAGAAAATTTCTTGTGGTGGTGGAAATTTGATGAGAAAATAAAGGAAAAGAAAGAAAATAAAAGGGGTCTCGGGTTGCCTCCCGAGAAGCGCTGTTGTTTAAAGTCGTTAGCTCGACTTAGTACCTTGAGCTCAATAATTGGGCTTGTGCTCCATGTGTGACAATGGTGGCTCCATGTCAACCTCCAATTCAAGTACCCGCAAAACAGATTTAGAAGAACTCTTGCAATGCATCGTTAGTGGTACAGTTTCAAAACAAGGTGGTAAGTCAGGAGGCTTTTTCCGCTCTTTCAACTCGGGCACCATAACCTGCACGTTAGTATGAGGCACATAATCCTCAACCAAGACATCATCAGCATTCATCAACTTATCAACCTGCTCAATATCAAGAACATCATGCAAAACAGAGTCAACAATGTTAATAGAGCAAAGTGAGTTATCATCCTTAAGTAGAAGTTTAGGATCATTTATATCAAATGCCTCTACCTTTCCCTCAAACTCCATAGTCAAAGAACCAGCGCAAACATTGATTTTAGTGCAAGATGTTTTCAAGAAAGGTCGCCCCAAAAGGATTGGGGCGGCATGCTTATCAGGTTCCATCTCCAAAACATAAAAATCAGCAGGAAATTGCAATTTCCCAACCTTAACTAACACATCCTCTAATTTACCCCTAGGATAAACATTGGATCTATCAGCTAATTGAATCACCACACCAGTTTCATGCAAATTGCCATGCTTCAAAGACTTATACAATGAATATGGAATCACATTAATTGACGCACCTAAGTCTAACATGGCTTTAGGAAACATGGTGTCACCTATAGTACATGGGATGGTAAACATGCCTGGGTCATTGCACTTTTGAGGTAATTTCTTTTGAAAGATAGCAGAGACATGCTCGCTAGCCTTCACTTTTTGCACTCCCTTTTGTTTTTGCTTTCTTTTCGAAGTACACAATTCTTTAAGGAACTTAGCATACCTAGGTACTTGATTTAAAGCATCAAAAAGGGGAATGTTTACCTCACATTTACGAAAGATTTCGTAAATGTCTTTGTTACGCTCTGCATTGCTGGTTTTTCTCAATGCCTCGGGAAATGGTGGCTCTGGTTCATATGGTGGAGGAGGTGATTTTTGGACTTTCTCCTCTTGTTGAGGTGGTAATGATTTACAATCTGTTGTCGGTTCATGCTCGATCACCTCTTCCACTATCTCTTTGTCTCGAACCACCAACCTCTCTTTGCTTGCAATTTCCGCTCCACTCCTCAATGTGATAGCACTCACGTTCATTTTAGGGTTGAGTTCTGTTTGGGATGGCAACCTCACCGAATCCCTAGCCTCTAACTAGGTTACAGCTCCTGTAATTTGGCTTACTTGGCTCTCCAAGTTCTTGATGCTCGATCGAGTTTCCTCTTGGAACTGCACCATGTTACCCTGCATGTTAGTCACATTTTTAGTTAAAGCATTTAACATTTCTTCAGTGGACATGCTAGAGCTCGAGTCTCGGCCTTGGGGCCTAGGATAAGGGTGTGGTGGTGGCCTGTTATAGTGTTGTTGTTGATGTTGATTGCCAAATCTGAAGTTAGAATGATCTCTCCACCCTTGCTCGGAAGCATAGGAGTAGGGATCATGTCTCTGTAATGCTTGTTGGCCTTGAAAACCTACAGCTTTGACCTCTTCCCTAAATTCTTCTTGCATTTGAGGGCAAACATCAGTATGATGATCTAAAAAACAAATTCTACAAGCTTTTACCTGTTGAACTCTACTATTCTTTACCATGAACTCAGCATCATCGATGTAAGAGCTTGTACTTGATCCTCGGCCTTTGAAGAGCTAGAACCTGGACTTTCAACATTCGCTCTACGATGATTCGATCTTCTACTGAACTGTCTCGAGCCTTCAGCTAGTTCTTCAATGAGTTCTCTAGCTGCAGTTGGGGTTTTATTTATGAAAGAACCTCCACTAGTAGCATTCACCATTCGCACATCTTCGTCAGAAGAACCATTGTAAAAGTACAAAATGAGGTCTTCATCAGAATAGCCATGATATGGACAACTAGCACAAAGTCTCTTGAACCTCTCCCAATATTCGTAGAAAGACTCATCGTGTTTCTGCTCAATATTGCTGATTTCCTTCTTTAATGTTGATGACTTAGAAGCTGGAAAGAACTTCTCAAGAAATCGCTTCTTCATTTCAGCCCAAGTGGAAATGCAACCAGGAGGAAGATAATATAACCAATCTTTAGCTCCATCCTTCAAAGCAAAAGGAAAAGCTCTCAACTTGATTTGTTCATCCTTTGCTCCACTTGGTTTCATGCTAGTACAAACCACGTGAAACTCCGAAAGAAATTTGTTTGGATCTTCTCCATTGAGCCCATGGAACGAAGGAAGCAAGTGTATCAACCCTGACTTCAATTCAAAAGTAGTGCCTTCATCAAGAGCCAGAAATGAGATGCACAATGGTTGTTGATCAAGGTTAGGAGCCGTGAGCTCCCTCAAGGTACGAGTTTCAATTCTCGGAGGCATCTCTTCCTCCACTTCAACGTTAAAAGATGATTCTTGAAAATTTTCTCGCAAAATGTTTCTCCACCTGAAAAGAGTCAATTCTAATTCGGGATCGTAATGCAAAGATTCTTTGTTAGTAGTACGAGTGTTAACCATAAACAAAGAGCACAAGCAATACAATCCAAAAACACACGCTATATACAAACAAGTAACACCGTTTCCCCAGCAACGGCGCCAAAATTTGGCGGGCGGCGTTTGTCGTGTACGCCACCCAACCAAAGATAAAATTTCTCCTACTCTCTTTTACAATTAAATGTAGAAGGGAAGTAAGGTTCGTATCCACAGGGAAACAGGGACAAGTTTAATATCTAGCGTGAATCAATACCTAGATGACTCTAAGGGTCGAGTAACCTAATAACAAGGGGGGTTTTCAAATAGAGTTTTAAACAAACTAAAATTAACTAGCAAATAAATAAAATGAGAAATCAATATGGAAAGATCTTGAATCCGATTAACATCCACTTCAATTCATTATCGATCCTTGAACCTCCACTCTAATTATTTCCATAATTATCTATTATCGAGAACTAATCTCGCATTCTCCTTATTCTTAGTTGAATAGCACGATCAGCGTGACTATAAAACCCTAACTAAAGGAAACCTAGTCCGATCTGCGTCTAAGTTCAATCCAATAGCAGCAATAAACACAGAGAACCAATAGACCTGCTAATGTCATACACGCGATAAACATTCAACAGTTGATTCAACTTCCCTAAGAAATAACCAAGACGATCTGCATCTAAGTTACTCCCTAGTTTGCTACAAATTGATAAAAGAATAAAACAATCCGATTATTTTCTTAAATCTAGCATTAGATTAATTACACAATCAAACTAGTAACGTTCCTAGCATAATTATGCAATAATCATAAATCACAAGCATAGAAATTGAACCATAATCAAGGAAAATAGATAGAGAGGAAAGATCTCACAATAATGCTTGAAGCTTCGTGTTAATCTTCGTCAAGAACAGTTCAAGCTACAATCGGCATAGCAATAGCCAATTCCATAATTGAAATCTCTAAAACTAAACTAGAAAATGAAAACTAAAAAGAGAAGATAACAAGAGAGGAGTGGAGTGTTGGAGATTCTCTCTCCTTAAGTGTGTGTCCCCCCTAGGTCCAAAAATCAAGTTTGGTATTTATACTAAAGTATAAAAATCAGCCGACAATTACACCGACCTAGGGGTCGCGAGGTGCGATACAGGTCGCGAGTCGCGAAGAGTACTCTGTCTTCCGCGCACAAAATGGCTGGGCAATGGTCGCGAGTCGCGAAGGCTGGGTGCTCGCGAGGTGCGAGGATTCTCGCGAGTCGCGAGCGCTGGGCTTCGAGCTGGGCGATGAGCGCTGGGCAGGCTTGGCTTGGGTCGCGAGGTGCGAGCATGCTCGCGTGGTGCGACCAGCCTTTGTCCTGCTTGCTGCGAGCATGCGCGAGAGCTGGGCGACGATTCTGATGGGCTTGCTTAGGCTTGCGGTGAATCTTGGTTGTTGTTGGTGAGATGCAATGGTACAATGTTGTTGAGCCTCTCGAACACTTCCAAGTATATTGCTCAAACCCATTTTACCATAAAAGCTCGGAACATAAGAAGTTAACACCATTTTGACTACAAAACTCCGAACTTCTGCTAAGGATAATATATATACAAACATTAACAAGTATAAACGAACTCCTTAGCAAAGTGCACCCAAAATGACGTAAATACAACGTGTAACTTGGGCGTATCACCCGCCCTGAATAAATGGGTGATCAACCGCAGTTAGGGGTGTGCCATGGTTCTTGGTGCAACCTCTAGTCCTCCAAATAGAACGGCGTCCAGCACAAGGTGGGCCGTGTCTTTTCGGCGAGCAGTGAGAGGGGAAAGGTAGAATGGGCGAAAAAGGTCTTAAGGTGGCTAAAAACTTTGGAAGAAGAAGAAGTTAGGTGGATATTCTTAGCCAGTTTAATTTCAATGGGTAAAAAAGAGGTGCAGAGGAAGTGTGAGAAAGTAGGGAATCAAAGAGAAAGAGGAGTTGGTGACTTGGAGTGGGAGAGTTGGGGATTTGGGGTGGAGTAGTCAGTAACATTTTCAAGACTTCAACTCTTCGGATACTTCAATTGATTTCACCTGTCCCAAAAAAATAAAAAGCTCCTATTGATTTCGGATACTTCGGATGTTCGGATCGGATATCGGATCCGATCCGATCCGATCCGAAACTGTCGGATATCCGAAATTTTCGGATCGGATTCGGATCGGATTTTTGGCGATCCGAAATTTCGGATATCCGGAATTTCGGATCGGATCGGATCGGATCCGATATCCGATATTGCACACCCCTACCCGTAGTGAAGCGGGTGACTGGCGGGTGATGGATGGATCGGGTGGTGGGTCGGGTCGGATATGGATGATATTCTTTGGACCCATCACCCGCTAAATCCATCCATCCATTAATATATCCATCCATCCACCCATATATATATATATATGTATATATATATATATATATGTATATATATATATATATATGTATATATATATATATATATGTATATATATATATATATGCATATGATATACATATATATATGCATATATATATATATATATATATATATATATATATATATATATATATTTATATTTATATATATATATATAAAAAAGTTTTTTTTACCACCACGTGTCATTTAAGGTAATTTAAGGGATAAAAAAATTGTTATATTTACTTTTCGGTGTGTAATAAGATTGTTATATTGTCGCTTTATTGTTAATCTATGAGACTATGGTTAATTTTTCATATATTAATTTCATTAAAATTGTTAAGTCTAATAAATGGTTTTTGTTCCTAGTATCATCAGTTTCCCACCCGCTCTACCCGCCCCACCCGCGGATGATGGGTGGAGCGGATATGGGTGAAATTTTTTGCGGGTGATGGATGGTGTGGATGGAATTTTGGGTCGTGGGTGATGGGGCGGATGGAGTTCCACCCGACCCATCTTCGATCCATTGGCATTCCTACTTATAGTTGTTCAAAGTTGAGCTGAAGCCTCTGCCTCGCCCGCATGACCGTGCGAATTTGTGCTAGACCGTGCAACTTTGCAATCCTTCTTCCTTGCTCGCACGACTGAGCTGGACCGTGCGCAACCTTGCAGGACCGTGCAACTTTGCAATCCTTCAGCCTTGCTCGCGCGACCGAATTGGACCTGCGCTACTTTGCAATTCTTCTGCCTTGCTCGCGCGACCGAACTGGACCGTGCGCTACCTTGCACGACCGTGCATGAAGTTGCTGGACCATGCAACCTGCTTTATTGACGAATTTTCCGCGTGACCTAACTTAGGTCGGTTTATATTATACTTAGCTTATAAATTGGACTTTTAACCTTATTTTCATTAGCTTAGAGATTATTATCCTCATTATTAGTTTCTACTTAGGTTTTTAGAGAGAGAGAAGTTAGAGAGAAAAACTTGTAGCTCTCCATTGTTTTTCAGGATTCTACCTTTCTTCCATTAATTCAAGTAATTATGTTCTTCTTCTTTTCTCCTTGTTTCTATCATGATGTTTTATTATTATTCTACAGTCAGTTACGCTTTTATAGGTTTGTTATCTATGGTTAAGTTGAACCCTGGTATGAATCAATTCATGATTATACCTTCAAATTCCCAAATTAATTATTTAATTGTTCTTACTTAATTGATTGTGCATATTCCAATACTACATTAGGGATAACTAACTAGTATTGTTATGATTCCAATATCTTGATCGCAACGGAAGTTGGGTTTTGACGAATTTGAATATTTCAATTGAGGATATGAAATCCTCCACGGGAGTAGGTAGAATGGATTATTAGAAAATTAGGGTATTGAGTTTAATGTCTTTAATACGTATGATTCCACAGTAGTAGGCTTGATTTCATACTAGGGAAGTCATAGATACTCGGAAGAGGTTTATGGTATTGTATAAGGCCACCTTTCCTCGTGAACATTTGATTGATTAGTTTGGGGTTAGAATAATTATTGTATTGATTTATGCTAGTGGGGATACTTAACTCTAGATTATTTTATATATATTTATTTATTATAGTTTATTATACCATTGTACACTACAAAAAAATAACTCTATAGCGACTGACATAACCCGTCTATAAATCGTCAAAATTCGTCGCTATATGTACTCAGAGACAGATTTAGAGACGGATTATGTCCGTTGCTAAAGTCCTCGTCGCAAAACGAACTTAGAGACGGAATCTCAAATATCCGTCTCTAATTTAGCGACGGATAATATCCGTTTCTAATTCCGTAGCAAAAAATTAGAGACGGATTTTCGGAACGGTTTTTTTAAAATCACCTATTGTTAGTTTTTCGGTTCAACCCGGTCCCATTACCAGTTCGGAATCTCACTCGGTTCGGAACCTCGCAAGGGGAATGGGTAAGGGGAATCGAACCCGTGACCACTAATCACAAGGAGAAACTCATACCAACTACATTAAGTACTACTTGTTTACTTTTACGTGTGGAATTGATAATAATTGAAAGAAATATTATAAGCGGATCTTAAAAATCCGTCTCTAATTCAGAGACGGTCTTAAAAATCCGTCTCTAATTCAGAGACGGTCTTAAAAATCCGTCTCTAATTTAGAGACAGATTTGAATATCCGTCTCTAAAGTGCATTATAAAAAATAACTACTTGTCTAAATTAGAGACAGATATAAAAATCCGTCCCTAATTTAGAGACAGATGTATATATTCGTCCCTAATTTAGAGAGGGAACTATATGAATCCATCTCTAAAATTAGAGACATATATATATGAATCCGTCTCTAAAATGCATTATTAAAAATACCTTATCGTTTAAATTAGAGACAGATTTTCAAATCCGTCTCTAAACTAGAGACGAAAATAAAAATCCGTCTCTAAATTTGAATTTCCGTCTCTAATATAGAGACGGATTCTCTAAAGTGCATTATAAAACATATCTACTAGACTAAATTAGAGACGGAATTAAGATTCGTCCCTAATTTAGAGACAGAAATAAAAATCCGTCCCTAAATTAGATCTAACTTTTTTGACAAAGTCTGGAAAAATTGGTAAAACACACCAGAAACGGATTTTATAATTTCGTCTCTAACTTAGGGACGGATTTTAAAATCCGTGTCTAACTTAGGGACGGATTTTAAAATCAGTCTCTAATTTCGAGACGGATTTTAAAATCCGTCTCTATATTATTTTAGAAACAGATTATTAACTTTCCGTCTCTAAATTAGAAACGGATACAAATCCGTTTCTAAAATTCCGTCGTTATATGAGCGTTTTTTTTGTAGTTATTGATAATAATGTTCTTTAGTCTTACCATTAGGCTAATCATATAACAACTTTCTCTATGTGGGATCGACCCTGACTTCCCTACTACATAGTTAGGATTAGTTAGGTTATTTATCTTTGTTAGATGCGTGACACGCCTATCAAACCTACATTGAAACCTCAAAGATTTTCAAACTCCCATATCAATCCTAACTCCTTATTCAAGGTATGTCCAAGCCCGCATAGACAATAAAAACACACCTACAATTTGGCGGGAGACTCCGCTGGGGATTAATTATAAAGGATTATATTTTTTGGAGCTTTGAAGGGTTTATTTGGTATGAGGATAATTGAGATGATAGTTTATGAATGTAATGGCTTTTTGAAATGATGGGGGGAGACGGAAAGAACTCCTATTCCAATGTATGTCCATTTTTTTTGTATTTCTTTTATTAATCAAGGTAATTGAGAGACAATTTGGTTTGAGTTTCATCATCGAACTCGAAGCATAAATAATGGTGAAAAGCCAATGAAAATAAAAAAGAAAAATATAATGATATGCATGAAAAGGAAAACCTATAATAAATGAAGTCCTAGAGTGACATAAACTCGATAGGAAATGACGGAAATGGCTTAGGGTAAGGACTCTCTGACTCAACCTAGAAAGCCGACAATAAAAGACTAAGCCTATTGAATTGTCGACACACTGCACAAGGGGTTGTTGATGATGCTAACTCTTGTTGTAGGAAGTATTAGAAGTATATTGTCATCGACCATGTTTTGCAGCGCATTGATGGTATTTGTAGTAGAAGTTTAAGTTTCACCTTTTGATTGATGTTTTTAGGTACGGGGTTCTGAGTAGACCTTATAGAAGTGATCGCGCCTCTATTGTGAAGGCGTTCAAAAGTAATATCATGACTCTAAGTAAAGTCGGGGTGGTGATAGTGTGCTTGACGTGCTTTGGAGTGGGCTCACCTTCTTGTTTCTCCATTAGGATTTCTTATGTTGTAATCTCTCGACCGGTCCTGAATAGAATCGAATGAACCTCACTTGTAAGATTTGGAAATGAGTTTTGAAATAAGCAATAATTATGAGATTGATGGTCAGGAAATGATATGGTTTTGGGAATAGGGTAGGCTTGACGTCATAAAGACATGGGCCTAACTATATGCAAATGTAGATATGGAGTGGACTATGCAAGCAAACTGGACTCAATGACTGAACTTTGGCGATAAGGAATGCTAGCTTCGCTAGCCTAAAGCGGTTGCCTTTATGGACACTGGGAATATGGAGTTCAGTTATGTGTTTTTATTCGCCTACGCGGTGTTAGCGCGCATTTAAAACCCTCCTTGAAGGGTTTTATTGAAAAAACATTTTTGAAGTCGCCAACAAGTCTTTAAAGGAAGACTCATAAACCTAATTGGATTTTGCGAAATCTTAGGGACAACTTAGTGACGTATCCAATGTAGATTTCCTCATCATGACTCCATAGTTTGTTATTGAACCACAAATTGAGTTCGGGAGTGAGGGTACGAACATTATCAGGAGTCACATTTGCCCACTGCTGGCCTTTACTTAATAACAATTCATGTTTAGGGTTATGTAATTAAATAACCACGCAATATGTTTAAGTAATGTAAAAATTAATCTATGTCAGTTTATTAAACACGCAAAAGACTAACTTTTAGTCTAACATGTTATAAAATTTCAGGAAACCTAATCCAATTGTCCAAATTATCCGAATTTAGCGTTGGAATATTTATTTAGGACTTTAATTGGCAAAAAAACACGTGCAGTTCTAAACGTATTAAAGCATACATGCATGCATATGAATAATAATAAAGAAATTAAAAAAAGAGATTTAGAGTAAAATATACAAGAAATCACAAATTCTTGTAAGATCTGCATTGTTACAAATAAATTGTTAGTAAAAAAGGAATTAAATTTGAATTATTGACCCTTAGGAATTATACCTTTATAATAGCTTGGGTCTTATATAAATATCTGCATAAGGAGCAATCTTGAATCTTCAACGGAGTTTAAATAAATGTGTTTGAATGTGAGTTTCAGAGTGTATTAAAGTATATGTTAAAGTAGTGTATGAAGTATTGAAAGCGTATGTTGAGGTGTGAAAAGGTTTCGTCCAAAAAAACTATTTATAGGAAAACCAACCCGAAAACTACGTGGAAAATATAACACAAAACCATGCGTCTGGCGTAATGCTCGTGCGTTGCATGCATCGGCGCAAGGCCATGCGAGTCGCGCACGGGCCATGCATCCAACGGATGATTCATGCGTCCAGCACGAGCTTCAACGCGTTCCATCATTTTGTCAATTGCTTCTATGTTACTTAATGCGTGGTGCGCTTGACACAACGCATATTTGTCCGGTTTTCTTTCATTTAAAGATTCTTTTTTATCTTTGGTGAAATTTTATCTTTCGAAATCTGAAATGGGCTATCTTAAGGAATAGAAATCTGATTTTTTGTATATCATTTAGAAAATAATTATCGGGAATAATAACTAAGAATATTTAAAAATACAATTAATTATCAGGAATAATTAATTGGGCCTTTAAAATTGGGCCTTTAAAATTGGGCTTGGATTTAATAAATAGATTTCATATTTTCAAAACGCTTTTGGGCTTAGCTCGTCTAATAGCTCTTCCTTTGGACCGGACCAATTAGGACTACGATATGTTTCATCATTGGGTACTCAATAGGAAGATACGACTATGTGTCTACAATTGCCCAAAAAAATAACTTATTCACAAAAGGAAAGAAAAAATGATATATATAGACAATTTAGTTTCACCAACAATAAAAACAAAATAAAACATGTTATCTCCCCAACAAAAGCGCCAACATTTGATAGGCGTGTCGCGCACCTAACAAAGATAAATACCTAACCAATCCTCTAGTAATGCAATAGGGAAGTCATGGTCGATCCCATAGATAGAAAGTTGTTCTATGATTAGCTCTTAAATAATGGTAAAACTAATAAAGATGATCATGATTTGTATAAAATAAGCTAATAAATGTATGAAATGAATAAAAGATCTATAGTTAATAACAATTCCTACCCTAAACCAAACCAGAATAAAAAATTACGAGAAGTAATGCGCCCTAAAAATACCATGAGTCTCTCCCGAGTATCTATGGATTCCCTAAACAAGCATTCATACATATTCCATGGATGCATACAAGAAGAGACATTATGCATATAATCAAATTAAGTTCCTAGCAACCCAATCAACTTATTCCCATAGAGATATTATTCATGATCTTAATAAAAATATTCAAATTTGTCAAAACCCGACTCCCGTTGTGATTAAGTCAAAGGAATCATAATAAGACCAATTATCACTAATCTTGTATTGGAATATGCACAATCAATTAAGCAAGAACAATTAAACAATGAACTTGGGAATTTAAAGGTATAATCATGAATTAATTCATAATAGTGTTCAATTTAACCCGTAGATAAAAGAACTATTCAAATAATTGAAATAAATGAATAAACTAGAGAGCAATAGTTAAACTTCATAATAGAAAACAAAGAGAAAAGAAGAAGAAAACAAATATATACTTGAATTAACGTAAGAAAGGTAGAGTCTTGAAAAACAATGGAGATCTACAAGTTTCTCCCTCTAACTTCTCTCTACAAATCCTAAAGAGTATATAAAATTAACTAAGTACCGTCATAAAATGAATAAAAGAGTATTTATATATAGTTTTCTAAAATAACAAAAACTGACAAAATAAGTCGTAATACGAAGCGGACCAACACGGACGTGTCAATAATGACACGGGCGTAGTGACCTACTAGGCTTCTACTATACAAATACCCTACAAAGGACACGAGCGTGTCAAAAGTGATACGGACGTGTTGACATGCATGTAAAGTCAGAATCTTCATCTGAATTTCGAACAACAATAACTTTTGATCCAGGGTTTTCTTTCACACATGTGATATATCACTGGAAATCTATTGAAGTCTAGTTTCTAACCCAGTTAGAATTACCTCATTATCATTTTTTATATGTCACTGGAAATCTATTGAAAAGGTGTCATATTTCGCACAACAATGAATAGCGGTTTGTATCTTCTTCAATTCCAATCCGTTTAAGGCATATGATATATCTTTTCAAAGGTCATGCAAGTGTCTTAATTATCATGTTTTCAAATAGGAGTCTAGAATATTTGAAATTACATCAAAAGACCAAACAACACGTGAAAGCACCTTAGTATAAAGAGGGACCCAGATTTGCACAAATGCTATGTAAATGCTCTAATCCTACATGAAAATGTACCATAATATGCAACTTAATGATGTTAGCATATGCACTTATCACTGCACTAATTGTATCACAAAGAAAATGGCCATCTTATTTATGCCCATCTTATTATCAGTTCTTAGTATTAATGCACATCTTATTAAGTGAAATCATTGCATGAAAAATAGAGAACTATGTTATAAAAAGTGGCTACAAAACTTGGTTTCACAAGAAATAAAAAGTAAAAGAAAAATGGTCGGATATCTGATTATCAGACCCGAAATTTTGGATATCCGAAGTCTTATGGATCGTATTTTATCCGATTCGAAATTTTCGGGAATTCAAAATTTCGAATCGAATCAGATCGGATCGAATTATCAGAAATGAACACCCCCAATATCTATAATCTTTGTTATTATAATTTTTTGGATCATATCCATTTCAACATCTAAGGCTCACTTTGTAAAGTTGATGGAGCAACAAATTACAAATTACACGACGTAGTAGTCTCATATATATGGACTATATTATTACTTTGAATTAATTTTTTTTTTGAAAGATAAATTTCATTAATTGAAGGTCAAATGACATCTACAATAGGTATTAAACAAAGACAAGATACAATCAAACAAGGTTAAATCAAATTCGTCTTCGAAGAAACTACAATAAACCAGATCGAGCAATACAGCATATCCCCCTTGTATTTGCTGAATCAAGCAGCTATTGATGAGGAAGTCTATCATTCTGACATAGTTTGGGAAGAGCATTCTTCATCGAGCCATGTTGACCGCATCCGAGATTCCAATACCTTCATGTTGAGTCTCGAACTTCAACCAATGAGAACAATTTCTCATACCTAAAAATAAAAAAATCATACTCACAACTCTCATAGGGGAGAAGAAGATCTCCACAACAGAGACTAAAATCCCTATAATAGGGTTTGAAAAAAATCTCATAAAGAGAGACTAAATTATTCGACAAAACAAGAAATAAATGAAATAAAAACTGAAAATAAAAGGGGAAAAGGGGCTTACCATGGATGAAATAATCCATAGCAGCCCCTAATTGATAAATAAAGGGTAGGAGATGCTAGGGTTTGAGAGAGAGAAAGAGAGAGGGGGGGAGGAGCGGGTTATCCATACTTTGAAATAAGTTATGTAGGAATTTAGATGCTTAATGCGGAAAACGAGTATCACATACTCAAACATCTAACACCAAGATCTTTGCATAAATCAACATGAATCAATTAAGAGTGTAGAATATACCTCTTGATGCGTGAATTCCACTTCCACCACGAGCCTTCTAGTGGAGATCCCTTAGAACGTCAACCGCCGTTCCTCTAGTGTTGGTCCACGAACAACCCTTAGATCACCACGTATGCTAGTACGGAAGAGAGAATAATCCTCTTGCTTTTGAGGTGTGATGGCCGAAAATGAGGAGTGAGAGAGGAGCAAAGAAAATCAGATTTTCTCTACTAGAAATGATGTAATGTCCACTCTCCTTTGTAACCCCCATATCATTATATAAGGTGGTTACAAAGAGGTGATTCATGAGGCTTTATTTTGCCTCATAATGTCATACATTATGAGCCTAATAAACTCATGAGTTACAACTCTTCCATCCATCTTTAAAACCGTCCAACCCATTTCACAAATGGATTTGGGTAATATCCAAGGGTTGTCACATTGTGTGACCTCATAGGACCCAATACATATTAGTAGTTGGCCTAAATATACTAGCCCAACAAACCGCAATTAGCTTCTAGCAAAACGTTGCGGTCACCTAATATTATTGAATATATTATCTTCATAATCTGTCCATATACATTTAGTTTGCTACACTTGATCGAGGACAAAATCCTTTCAATCTCCCACTTGTCTAAGAACAAGTGTGTAACCTTCAAATTCCTTAAGTCGCTTAATGTCTAACTTGATGACATGGTAACATCATATGTAAACCATACCAATATTCAAGTTGTTTCTTGAAATCCGAGTTCGAACTGTCGAAACAAATGATTAACTCCTTAATCCATTTGAGCACGGCCATGCATTTTCGTTCTCGCTCTTCAAGAGGCCAAGACACCAATCCTAACTCTTAGGAGGACTTTATCCAGTCTTGTATAACCAAAACTCCCACTCAATTCATAGTAGTTCGAACACTTGCTTTTATAGACTCCTTTTACGGCACGACGTTTTGCAAATGTCAAAAATATACTAATCCTTAAGTAAGAATAGTGTCAAACTCATGTCTAAGGAATCCACTAAATGTATTAATGAGATTCTCATAAACCTTTTAGAGAACTCCCACTAGGTCTGCCCAACGTGTATCAACTATACACGCCTATGCAAATGACTAGACATCTCTATGTCCCCATAGCCCATGAAACTGCGCTATCAATCAACTTGCAATCTAGTCCATGAAACAGAATCATTTACGTTCAATTTTAATGATTCGAACTAGGGACAAAGGTAAATTATAACTCCCGTTCCTTGGATAGGGTTTCATTCGTCAAATCACATATTTGACAATCCTATCAAACGTTATAAAATACTTTGAACGTTTTATTTAATACTAAACCAAGATTAAATAAGAACATAACCTTTTATTGATAAACATAACCAAACATATCACAGAGAGTAACTATAATCGTGAACTAATTAAAAGTAAATAGTACACAATCAAAGCCACTCTCCTACATGCTTAAGTCCTATAGCCCTAGTATGACTCTCATGCTTAGGCCGAGGCAATGGTTTAGTCAAAGGATCGCGACATTGCTATCCGTATGAACTTTGCTAACTATTACATCTTTTCTCTCAACGATTTCTCGAATGAGATGATACTTCCTAAGTACATGTTTACACCTTTGATGTGATCTTGGTTCCTTAGATCGAGCTATGGCACCATTGTTATCACAATGTAAAACAATACCATCTCCAACACTAGGCACTACTCCTAGCTCCGTAATGAACTTCTTCATCCAAACGGCTTCCTTTCTTTGCATCTCTTGCAAAGAATGTACTCGGCTTCGTTTGTAGAATCGGCGACAGTACTTTGCTTTGAACTTTTCCACTCACTGCCCCTCCCATTTAGACAAAAGATGAAACCAGATTGGGATCGGAAATCATCTTTGTCAGTTTGGAAGCTCGCATCTGTGTAACCCTCAACAATTAATTCACTTTCACCTCCATACACTAAGAAATTATCCTTAGTCCTTCGTAAGTACTTTAGGATATTCTTAGCTGCACTCCAAAGTGTGCGTCACCGGATTTGATTGGAATCGCTACACATGCTCAAGGCATATGAAACATCCGGGCGAGTACAAATCATGGAGTACATAATGGACCCTATAGCCGACCCATAAGGAACATTATTCATTCGCTTAATCTCATCGGGTCCGAAAGGACACCGAGTCTTGCTAAGCGAAACACCATGTTGCATGGGTAGAAAACCTCTTTTAGAGTTTTCCATATTGAACTTAGTAACGATCTTATCTATATAAGTTCTTTGGCTAAGTCCAATCATCCTCTTAGACCTATCCCTATAGATCTTGATCCCCAAAATGTACTCGCCGTTTCCAAGGTCTTTCATAGAAAAACAACTCTTCAACCATTCCTTGACCGACTCCAAGCATGGGAATGTCGTTTCCTATGAGAAGTATGTCATCTACATATAAGACCAAGAAGACTATGTTACTCCCACTTTCCTTCTTGTAAACACAAAGACTCTTCTCCGTTTTTGAGAAAACCAAACAGTTTGATTGCCTCATCAAAACGAAGATTCCAACTCCGAGATGCTTGCTTCAATCCATAAATGGACTTTTGAAGCTTACATACCCTCCTAGGATATTCTAGATCCACAAAACCTTCCTAGTTGTGTCATATACACATCCTCTTTCAAGAACCCATTCAAGAAAGCGGTTTTGACATCCATTTGCCAAATCTCATAATCATAGAAGGCAAGAATCGCTAGGAGTATCCGAATGGATTTAAGCATTGCTCTTTGGTGAAAAGGTTTCGTCATAGTTTATACCATGAACTTGCTTGAACCCTTTGCAACCAATCTTGCTTTGTAAACCTGAATGTTACCATCCTTGTCTGTTTTCACTTTGAAAACCCATTTGCAACCAATAGGTGTAACCCCATCGGGCAAATCCATCAAGTCCCATACTTGATTTTCAAACATAGATGCCATTTCGGACCTCATGGCTTCAAGCCATTTTTCGGAGTCTTCACTCATCAAAGCTTGCTTGTAGGTAGTAGGTTCCTCAAATTCTAAGATCATTATCTCAAAACTTTCGGTTAACAAGAAATCAACAAACTTTTTGTTTGGTATTCTTGATCTACTACTCCTACGAGGGGCTGCAACAGGAGAAATTTTCTTCTCAACAACTTGAGAATTTTCGCACGAATTAGATTCGAGTGGGACAAGAGGGAGGTTCGTGTACATGATGCACGTCCTCCAACACTTGGTCGGTTATGGGAGAAGATTCTACCAAAGGAGGAACTACATTTTCCACAACTGGCACTTGTGCTTCTGACTTTAACATAGGTTGAACTATGTCCATTTGTTGCTTTTCTCGAACCTCTTCGAGAAATATATTACTCCCACTTGCCTTTTTGGAAATAAAATCTTTTTCCAAAAAGACACCATGACGAGCAACAAACACTTTGCCCTCAGTCCGATGGTAGAAGTAATAGCCCTTGGTCTCTTTGGGATAACCCACAAAGAAACACTTATCTGATTTAGGGGCGAGTTTATCTGAAAGTAAACGTTTTACATAAACCTCACAACCCCAAATACGTAGAAAAGATAAACTTGGAACTTTTCCACTCCACATCTCATATGGAGTCTTTTCTACCGCCTTTGATGGAGTTCGATTAAGTGTGAAAGTAGCGGTTTCGAGAGCATATCCCCAAAAGGAGATAGGAAGATCAAGAAAACTCATCATAGACCGAACCATATCAAGTAGAGTGTGGTTCCTCCTTTCGGATACACCATTCAACTGAGGTGTTCCAGGCGGAGTGAGTTGTGAAAGAATTCCACAACTCTTCAAGTGATCACTAAACTCTTGGCTCAAATATTCACCACCACGATCGGATCGTAGTGCTTTAATTGTTTTGCTGGTTTTGGACTTCATTCTGGAATTCTTTGAACTTTTCAAATGATTCCGACTTATGCTTCATTAAATAGACATATCCATATCTACTTAAATCGTCCGTAAAAGTAATGAAGTACCCAAACCCTCCCCTAGCTTTTGTGCTCATTGGTCCACACACATCGGTATGTATTAGACCCAATAGATCACGGCCCTTTCACCCTTTCCAAGAAAAGGTGACTTCGTCATTTTACCCATTAAACATGATTCACATACATCAAATGGCTCAAAGTCAAAGGATGTTAGAAGTCCATCTTTATGTAACTTCGAATGCGTTTCGCGTTTATATGTCCTAAACGACAATGCCATAAATAAGTAGGATTAGTATCACTTGATCTATGTTTTTTCTTTGTCTATGTTAAGGACATCTTTGTCTAAGTCTAGGAAATATAGACCATTAGACCTTTTAGCAATGGCATAAAACATTGAATTCAAATAAACAGAGAAACAACCTTTCTCAATTGTAAATGAAAACCCTTCATTATCCAAAACAGGAATAGAAAAAATGTTTTTGGTAATAGCAGGAACATAATAACAGTTATTAAGCTCTAATATAAAACCAGAAGGCAAAGGTAGACTATAAGTCCCAACCGCAACGGCCGCAACCCTTGCACCATTTCCAACGCCAGCGCTTCACCTCCCCTTTAGCAAGGTTCTACTCCTTCTTAGTCCCCGCACATTCGAAGTAATGTGAGAAACACAACCGGTATCAAATACCCAAGAAGTAGATGTTGCTAAATTAATGTCAATGACATAGATACCTGAAGAAGAAGCCCCAGACTTCTTATCATTCAGATACTTTGGGCAGTTACGCCTCCAATGGCCAATTTGACCACAATGGAAGCACTTGGCATTTGCGACCACCTTTGGCTTTGCCTTTGCCTGTGGCTTATCAGCAACTTGCTTGCCCTTGTCTTGCTTTTTCTTGCCAGCCCATTCCTTCTTAAAACCCTTCCCCTTTTGAACCATAAGAACTTCCTTCTTAGGTGCAACAGAGATGTTTTGCTCGGCAGTCATGAGCATCCCATGTAACTCAACGAAGGGTTTTCGACACACCATTCATATTGAAGTTCAACCTAAAATGGTTGAAGCCTTCATGTAGGGAGTGTAGTATGATGTCAGTAGCCAACTCTTGGCTATAAGGAAAGCCCAACCTCTCCATTGTCTCGAAATAACCAATCATTTCAAAGACATGAGTGGCGACTGGCTTGCCTTCGACTAACGCACACTCAAGAATAGCCTTGTGAGTTTCATACCTCTCTATCCGAGCTTGTTGCTGAAACATGGTTTTCAGCTGTCGGATAATACTGCAGGCATCCAAGCTTGCAAACCTCTTTTGAAGGCTTGGTTCCATAGCCGCGAGCATAAGGCAGGTAACAATTACCGACCTTTCTGCAATGGCCTTATGGGCCGCCTTTTCGGCTTCAGTAGAGGTGGTCGTTAAAACCGGGATCGGGGTTTCAAGAACATCCTCTCGACCTTCGGATCTAAGAACAATTCTCAGATTCCTTTCCCAATCAAGGAAGTTGTTCCCGTTCAACTTATCCTTTTCAAGGATTGAACGTAAGTTAAAGGTGAATTATTGTTGTTACCAGACATGATATCTACATAGAAGATGCAAAAGTAATAAGTATGTTTACCATCAATAGCTTTTAACAAATTTTAAACACTTTAAAATAAAAGCTATGCACTTGACCAATTTTAAAAATGCCCCCTTTGAATCAAGTGATTCTAAGACCCTATCAAACATGATTTATAAGTGGACTTTGGCCTCAACTTAAAACCAAATTTAAAAGGTAAGTAAACTCTTTTACTAATTACAACAAGTGTAATTCTTAGTTGATGGGTGATTGCTAAGGTGATGAAAGTTCCCGTGTAAGGAAGTTTCCCACAACGTTGGGGAAAGCCTTCCTAATCCTAGAACGAGACTTGTCACCCAAACACAAAAACCCAACCCTTTGCTTCAAAATCCAAAACCGTTTTGATGATTTTGTTGGGCCAAACCAAAGTAAACATGCAAATTTCGGAAATTTACTCTACTTAGCCCAAGATTGGAAGTAACACTCTGCTTTGGCAGAACCTATTACTAACGATCAAGATTTTAGTAGATGTTTATTTGGAAAAGCAATTACCCAATATTAGCTTTAGGGACCTAAGTAAATTATTATGTGATTTAATTACTAGTGAACTCATTGCAAAAATAAATCACATGCATAATAAAACTTAGAAAGCATTCAAAAGCAATATTTAAATGCATAAAATGAAATGTGATCCTAGTATGGCCCCTAACCCTAAAGACTACTCTTTAAGGCCTCCATCCTTGAACCACCTTGGATCTCCATCCTTGTGCCCCATGGAAATAAAAAACCATCGGACCTCCATCGTTGAATCAATTCAACTTGAATAATTTTTGAAATTTAAACTAATATTACAAAAATACTAATGATGCATAGATCGTATTTAAATTACAAAAATACATTAACGATATGCAGATCGTAATTTCTATCCAAGTTTGGGCCATACTAGTCACCGCATGCATCCATAATATCATATATATATATATAACATGCATTTTAATCAACTATTAAAATAAATTATTATGCTTCAACAACTTTAAAACATAATAACATCAACCAAATTTAATCTCATATTAAATTAAATGGTTAGTACCTCTAGACAAATTCAATCATATTAGAATTTATCGCCCAAGGGCTTTAAAATATTAACCTAACAAATTTAATCAACTATTAAATTTAAAGAAAAATATATAAGCACTTTAAGGTACCACATATATTTTAATCATATTAAAACATAAAAGCATTGCATGACATTTAATCACAAACACTAACATGTAAGAATTAATCAACTTATTAAAACTAACATCCTAAAATTAAATGTCACAAAATGAAACTCCCATCATAATTTTAATTCATTTAAGCATTTGCATAGGATACCAAGCATAATAACTACTTAATATGCATTAAGGGATAAACGGATTAAACGTTTTTATCCGTTGAAAAAGCAAACGAGCCAAGCGAGGCAGAACACTTAAAGCTCACTGCTTCCGCTTTTCCGATTTCAATTCAGGCAATTTTAATCGAAATGCGTATGATTTTCTTTATACACTAAACATGTTTACGCATAAATAAATCATTCTAGGCTTCAAATTCAAGAATTCATGCTATGAAATTATACATAATCAAATTAAGTATAAATAATCAAAGCATGCAATTCATGAATCATACATATATACATCACATTCTAATTAACAACTTAACTAAAACATGAAAAAATATAACAATTATATATGTATACATGTATCAAAAAATGTATAAACAACTTTTATACTCCCACTAGATTAAAATCAAATTTTAATCATGCAAACAATATCCTCATGCTAATACCCTCCCCTAAACGAATTAAAAGAAAGGAAAACATGCATCCACATGATCATATTAATCTATGCAATAGGCTAACTGATACCACTGTAGGAATTTAGATGCTTAATGCGGAAAACGAGTATCACATACTCAAACATCTAACACCAAGATCTTTGCATAAATCAACATGAATCAATTAAGAGTGTAGAATATACCTCTTGATGCGTGAATTCCACTTCCACCACGAGCCTTCTAGTGGAGATCCCTTAGAACGTCAACCGCCGTTCCTCTAGTGTTGGTCCACGAACAACCCTTAGATCACCACGTATGCTAGTACGGAAGAGAGAATAATCCTCTTGCTTTTGAGGTGTGATGGCCGAAAATGAGGAGTGAGAAAGGAGCAAAGAAAATCAGATTTTCTCTACTAGAAATGATGTAATGTCCACTCTCCTTTGTAACCCCCATATCATTATATAAGGTGGTTACAAAGAGGTGATTCATGAGGCTTTATTTTGCCTCATAATGTCATACATTATGAGCCTAATAAACTCATGAGTTACAACTCTTCCATCCATCTTTAAAACCGTCCAACCCATTTCACAAATGGATTTGGGTAATATCCAAGGGTTGTCACATTGTGTGACCTCATAGGACCCAATACATATTAGTAGTTGGCCTAAATATACTAGCCCAACAAACCGCAATTAGCTTCTAGCAAAACGTTGCGGTCACCTAATATTATTGAATATATTATCTTCATAATCTGTCCATATACATTTAGTTTGCTACACTTGATCGAGGACAAAATCCTTCAATCCATACTTTGAAATAAGTTATGACATTTGTTATTGTTGTTGTTACTTTGAAATATATCCATTATCTATTATAACAGTGATAAAAAAAAAGGTAAAATAAAGAAACCAACAAACAACACACTAAATTTATGTGGTTCACTAATTTGTGTTAACTACGTTTGCCTATGTCCATCGGGCGTAGGAAAGGAGGTTTTTCGTGAACTTTAGGAGTTCACAAGGCAGGTAGAAGGCTAGGTGGTGGTGGTTGTTGTTTGTCAAACCGAAGAGGCAACATGTATTTTCTAACTTGCTTTTGTTTATTTCTCTTTCTTCTGTTTTCTTTATTTTACATAATTTGTAGAGCCAAAAAATGGTGCATTACTTTCAAATGAGAAGTTTGAGTCTCATCATTAGATCAAGATACATATTTCTCATTGCAATTGTGTAACGATCTTCTTTTTCTCGCTTCTATTTTTTGTCAATATCTCTTCTACACAGGAAAATATCGATTAATATTGAAAACTCAAGAGCACGTAACGTATAAAAAATCTAGGAAATATTGTATACTTCTTTCCTTCTCTTATAGTTGCACAACTTCTTCTTTTTTCAGAAGTTTCAAAAGCATTACCTATTAGAAAGATTTTTTCTCTCTATCTTTCTCCTCAACTTAATTAATATAGCTTTTCCCTTATTGCAACTAAAAGAGGAGTTAGTCTTGAGTGGACCTGGTCCACAATAATATTATTGTGGACCAAAATTACTTATTTAACATAGTGACCCTTTAGTTCCATATGGTAACCTTTTCAAATTTTAAGTTACACTATATAGTTACTATCTACTATAGTGACTGTTTTTTTAAATATAGTAACTCTTTCTCACATTAGTTTATCATGATTAAATTTTCACTTTGTGACATAATAACCTTTTTTTTTATAGTCAAACTTCATAATTTATATCTATTCATCTTTTATATTTATTTTTTTATATAGTGATCCTTTTTTTTTCATAAATCACATGAATTAGCATTAGGTCCACGCTAATTTAGTGTGGACCAAGTCCATATAAGTTTTTGACCTAAAAGAGAACAAAGGATTTGTTATTTTAGTTATAGACAGTGGCGGAGCCAGGATTTCAAAATCGCGGGGTCACAAAAAAGACAAAAGATATTCAATATTGAAAATTTTACAACGCAAAGAAACATTGTCTAATATTCATTGTCATACATTCCAAACTATCCGTATTTCAACATCATAAACCGAATCTTCATTCTCTAATGGCACACTATCCGTATTTGAACCACCCAAATTCATATCGTTTTCGTTAATTTGAGGAGAATCATAAGATGGAGACGCACTAGCATTAGATGATGGAGTACCACTATCTACCGGTGGCGTTGAAGAACATGAATTATCTTGAGATTTCATTTTCTTGAACATAAATTGTCGAAGATCGGGTTGTTTTCCCATTGCCTTTAATTTTTTTGATCTAGGTGTATCACTCATCGTTTCCAATATTCATTATTTAATACAAATTAACACATATGAACTAACTATTAAACTATATGAAAATCAATTAATAAATTACCATCATAAGAAACTAAATCATCATAGAAAATTATAAATTAATTAACACTACCTAATTTATACAAATTCACATTTCACAAATTCACACATCCACAAAAAAATTAACAGCAAACCGACAAAGTACATCAATCACTTATCACACTTAACAAATTCGAAAATTCACACATGTATGATGTATGCAAATATTACAATTAATATCAACCAAATAAGATTTTAATTTTTAAATATACAATTTAGGAATTAGGAAATAATGTAAAAGAATTACCCGATAGGCGATGGTGGGGTCGGAGGAGCGGTGCGGGCGTGCGGCACGGTGGTCGCCTGGTCGGCGTGCGTCGGCTTGCAGACGTGCGGTGGTCGTGAAGGCTGAAGCAGTGCTGCAGTGGGCAATTAAAAAAATTTGTAGCTTGAGTCCGTGAGAAACTGAGAATTGAGATAGGTGTTTTGGGAAAGGAAAGAAGGAGGGAGGAGAAACTGATAAATTGAACGTTGAAGGAGGGAGAAAGTGATAAAAATTCCAGTAAAAAAAAAGAAAAAGTCTGCATCTGCAATTGGACCAATCAAAAGTGGCGGACAAGTGAGACAACTCACCGACAATAATAAAGGCGCTGGGAAGGCCCGGAACAAGGCAACCCATTCCTCATTTACGCCGAACGTTGTGATTTGCTTGAATTTTTTTTTTTTTTTTTTACGAAAAATCCTTAATTTTTTTTTTATATTCCCGGGGTCACGTGACCCCACGTGACCCAAACTAGCTCCGCCACTGGTTATAGAGATAGTTACTAGATAAGAATACACCAAAAAAATATAAAAAAAATAAATAAGAAACTATTACTTATTGATTTTTTTTATATCACTTCCCCTAATTCATACAGAATTGACAATAATATTATTTACTGATTTTTTTTCAGTTTATATATCTTATGCAATTCACTAGTTGAAATTGATTTTTAATAAATATGGAATTTTTTCTTGAAAGTGGTAATATCACTTCTAAATATATAAAAAAGAAACACGAGGTTGAGGTGGTGTAGTAGTGGCATCGCTTTCCATCTCATATCCCCGGCATTTCTGGAATCAAACCTCATGTAACCGAGCCTCTTTCAATCCTACTCCTAAAATATATATATATATATATATATATATATATATATATATATATATATATATATATATATATATATATATATATATATAAAAAAGAAGCAGTGATTACTAATTAATTTCTATCTCCTACAATACCCATGCAAAAATTTAAAAAAGAAAAGAACAGAAAAGGAGTGAGTCAAAAAAAGAATTGTAAGAAAACAGTAGCTAACAAGGAAAGGAGAAGAGGAGTTAGAAAAGGAAAGATATAGTTCATATCCAACTGGTTGTCCACCTGCAACTGCAACAACACTAACTCTAGTTTCTTTTCTTCCAGTTTCATCTCTCTTCATAAACCTCCAAATCCCTAACAAACAAACTTTCTCTCTCTTATTTTCTTTCTCTGCCACTCTGCTACTGCTCCTCTTCAGAAAGAGAGACACTGCAACTCTTTGTGAGCTCAAGAAAACTTTTTTAAATAATTCCAAAACCTATCCCAACAATTTATAAATTAAAAATTATAATAAAAATTAAAGCTGTTGATCAGGAAGACCAAAATCTTTTTACTCCTTGCATGGCCCCTCCATTTTTCTCTCATCATCCTAACATAATCAAGAGTACTAGCATATTTTCCTGCGTGCTATTTGAGTAAATTAAACCCTTAGTATGGACTTGTAAGCCCGTCTTCCGGGTCGAGTCCGTCTCGCCCTCGAGGTGGCTCACCGAGTCCAGGTATGCCGACTGGTGCACCGATGCAGGTATAGTTTGTAGGGGATGATCCGGTGAGTGCATGACCGTGTGCCATGTAATAGTCCCCTGATGGACTGATACGTGGTGGCGTAGTTGTGGTGTACAAGCATGACTGATGATGGTATTGTAGTGGTTGATTATGTGGTGGCTGTAAAACCGTTGATGATGCACCACCGGAGAACATTATTGGTCTTGTTGGGTAAACTGGAGGAGATGGCTGGTGATATATTGCACCTGCTGACACATAAGACCTACCCAAAAAGGAAAAAAATAAACAAAACTAATGTTCAATTTATTTGAATGAGCAATCATACCACTGAATATTATCCATATTTAGTGTCTCTAAATGTTAGTCTTATTTCATTTGTGCCACTAGATAGCATGCAATGGATGGGAGATTATATGTCTGTCTCTTCTTTGGGATTCTTACGCATATAATTACTCATAATTCTTCCACTTGATACTATTTGAATTATTTATCATTTCTCTTGAAATCTCTTCAGAAAGACCCCTTATCTTTTATTAAGAGGCCTATAAAAAGTTGAATTCAAAGGGTTTTGAGTGCCAAATTGAATTTTTATTTGCGTTTTAATACTAGATCCTAATTTGAGATCTATCAAATAGAGCGAGGCTAGCACATTCTCTGCCGTTGAAGGTAATATTTTGCTACATTTTTACATATTTAGAATTTTGTACATTCGTAGACTTGTAAGGGGTTCATGTTAGAAAAGTAATAGTGTCAAAGTAGTAATTTTCCAAAATTAGTTACATAGTTGCTCAAATATATAATTTTCTTAAATTCAATTTATAATGTGTACTGCCTTTGCTTTTAAATTATCACTTTGTTTGTTTTAAATTGTTCCACTTCTAATTTTATATTTGGTGATGCACAATTTCAATAATTCAATCTTTAATAATTTTTTAGTGATAAAACTGAAAATTTAAATACTATATAAATATACCTTGAGGTCATGCAAAACCGATAATATATTACTTAGTAGCAATTATTTTTTATGATCTATTAATGATAAGAAGTGTGGTCAAAGTCATATTTATGACTAACACGTCAAAATAAAACAACTAATAACAACATTTAGAGATGGTTTTTTATTTTGTACATCCAGCGATGCAGTTTTGGAACATTTTCACTTTCGTGATCAAAGTTAGAAAGTTACTCTTAAAATTCATTAACATAAAAACCAAAACATTCTCATGAATTGAACCGTGTTTGATTCATCTTTAATTATGTGTAGTTTTGATTATTAGTTTTATATAATTTTAACTTATACGCAATTAAGGATGTTAATAATTAGAATTGTGTATTCGAATTTTAAAAAGTCAAAAATTCCCAATGAAGAAGAGGAAAAATAGGTTACATTTACTGTTTTATATCAAACTGAGCCATTAAAGTACATTAAACAATTGAATTGACAAACAACACATTGAGTTATAATGGTTAAAATTCATTTCATATGAAAGAAATACAAATTCCAATATCATGTCCATTATTGTGTACCATTTTATTCGATAATTTATTATTATTATTATTACTATGTGTAAATGTGATATGATCTACATCGTAGGGATGAAGGAAGTGATCATTATAGCCGCCATTATTACCATTGCAAAAAGTTACCATTTTCTTGAATACTTTGGGACAGTTAAAACAAAAAATAAAGGAGAAATTTACCCTAGATGAGAGTGAGGGTGGTGGTGAGGAATGGAGGGAGGGTTTTCAGAGCTGTAGACCAGTTGACGAGCCTTGTTTAGCGTTTCTGTCTCTCTCTCTGCAAACACAAACAACCAACCTCACCAGTCAGCAGCAGTCATAGCCCAAAAAAGCCAAGATTACAAAATCAAAATTTAATATGTAGAAATCACATCAATCAAATCAGCGGAGACAACCATAAAAAGTCTATCTATCAATCAAAATCTAGTTGTAATTACAGTAAATGCACAATTATTTAATACTATCAGAAGAAAACAAGAACAACGAAAATTAAAGTGTTTTGTGATGTGACTACGCCTTTCCTACTCTAGAACCTGCTCGATCGCCGGCTTAGCATCTATATATAGTATATAGTATTGATGTATTCTAGGGAATGGTGCGTTTTTATTAAAAAGCTCTTAAAAGATTACTAGATTTGGAAATACTAATAAAGCGCACAAACATGCCTTGGCGGTGGCGGTTCATGTGACCACCAAGAGCTTGTGATTTGCAGAACTTGAGTGAGCAAAACCTACACTCATACACCTTCCCACTTTCATCTTTGTCCTTCTTTTTCTTTTGCCCTGCAAATATCAAAAAAATTATAAAAGATATACATTAATATGATGAATGTAAAATTTTGTTAAGAATCAACAAAAGCTAAACCTAAACCCTAATTTATGAATATTATTTAAAAATCATGTATTTAAAAAAGAAAGTAGGTTTTGTTTTACACCATATATTTTTGGCTTGATTATGTTGTATAAAACTTGTTCATTATCATGTATTTTGATTAACAAAGTTCATAAAAGTACTTAATTTTGGTCAACAGAAAGGGTGAAATCAGAAGAAATATGTACTATGTAAGCAAAAGAAAGGAAAAAGACAATAAAGAGGGGAAATAATTAGTAATACCAGAAGTGGAAGTGTCTTCATACACTACTTGTTTGCCATCTCTAGTGTAATCCTCCGGCAAATTGTTCAGGTCCAATGGGCTCCCTTCTGTTCTCCTGCACCCCACCACCATTTTATGCATTTTCAACATATGCCCCATAAATTATTCACAAAAAAAAACCTCATTTATTTAGTACAATATATAATATAGAAGAAGAAAACATAAAGGATAATTATTATTGAGGAGAAGAAGAAGAGGAGATAACGCATACATGGATGATGCAGTAAGTGGACTTTGAGTTTGAAGCTGTTGTTGTTTGAAGGTGAAGAAGAAATAAATGTGAAGTTGAAACTTTATTATATTTTCTCTTAGTTCACTCTTGGTGTCTGTCAGCTGCGTCTTGATCTTACTCTTCTACTCTTTTCTCTCTCCTCTCTTCACTCAGTCTTTCTGATGGGAGAGAAAGAACAAGAAGAGACATAATAAAGGTGGGTCTCGTGACTTTAAAAAGGGCAAGGAAGGGAAGACAGTAATGAGAAGATAGAGGAAAAGAGTGTTGTGTTAGGCAGGTATTAGTGTCATTTGGTTAGGGTCCAGTAGGGAAGGGAATGAGAGCGACAACGCCTTAGCCTAGGGGGTCTAGGTCTATGGCCTAAATCTTTGTTATAGTACTTCTATATCATTTCATATCTTTTTCTTCTTTCATGCATGTTCTTTAAATCATAAGAATTCATATGGTAGTATGAAAGTTAAAAGGTGTAAAGATTCTCTACTTTCAGACCTGTTTTTTTTTTTTTTTTCAATTCCTTTATTTTAATTAGGTCTACTTCAATTCAATTCAGTTTAGTTCAGACAGATTCAATCCAATATAACATGGTCTAAGTAATAAGAAAATATTTAGTAAAGTATGTTTGTAGAGGATGTTTGAATAGTAGATGATGGTCTACTGTATCAAGTATATATATATATATATATATATATATATATATATATATATATATATATATATATATAAAAGATAGATATAGTGATGATTGGAGAAAACCAATTAAGCCATAAAGGATATATTTGTAACATGCAAATGTTCTCAATACCACTGTTCAAACTTCTCTTAATATTTCTCGGGTGTTTGGTTCTTTCCCTTTTACATATTCAGGCCCGGCCCTGAGCCTTGTTTGGAGGGGCAATGGCCCAGGGCCCACGCCAACAAGGGGCCCAGTTGTAAATTTTTTTTAATGGCAATAATATAGGAAAGGGCGAGAACTAACTAGGGAACTAAGGGAAGAAAGAGAAAGTTTGTGTCTTTGTCAAACACCAAAAGTCAAACCCAAGCCCCAATTTCCCAAACGCTTCATCAGTTCATCTTCTTCACTCTTCATTTTTTTTCCTCTCCTTCCAAGACCCAAATTTAATCCTCTTTTAATCTCCATAATTTTCTCCAACCACACCATTAAAATCATGGAAAATTTCCATAATTCCCAAAATATAGCTATTAACCTCATCTTAATTACAGCAACGGGAATTTTTGTTTACAATTTAAATAGAAGAAAATTGCATTTGTATAATGCATTACTCATAAATTTTACTCTCAATCAACTGAAATTATTAAGAAATTTCGAAATTAAGAATTTTTTTGGGGAATTTTGGCTGACTGTCGATTGAAGATTGCCGAATTTCGTTGAGTCGCGTTACGGTTTCTACGCCTCACGACGGTGGTTCGGTCCCGTTCCGGCAGTTCCGACGGTGGTCGTGGTTCGTCGCTGCCTAGTGCCTCTGCTCCGCCCGATTTTTTACACATTGGTCAAGGTGTTATCATTTCATTCTCTAAATTTCTTGTAATATGATTTGAGTGTTTGATTTATTTTCTTATGTGCAAATATGTTGCCTAAAAAACATTTATCTGGAAGTGAAAAAAAGGAAAAAGAGAAAACTTGCTGAAGAGTTACTAAATTTTTTTGATAGAACATTTATATGGAAGTTAAACTATAGAATATTTTTTATTTATTATATATTTCGAATTTCTTACTGGGTTGTTGTAATGTTGCTGATAAAAAAACAAAAGTAGGCTTGCATTTTAGAATTTTTTTCCAGTCGGCAGTCTTTGTTCTATTTATTTTCTATAGCTTGTGTTTTTGACTATCTATAGAACATATTAGGCTGTGTAAAATTTTAATTCGAAAGCTTAGGCGGTAGAACATATTAGCTAATCTTTTCTTTGCACACTCTTCCACTATTGTTCTTATATTTGGCTCGTTCTTTGTGTGACTTTCTGTTGCAATCTTTTAATATGTTGTGGAGTAATGTGTTTCATCCTAATTCCTACGCTCCTACTGCAGAACTTACGAAGTTGTGAGTGGCCAAGTACTATACTAATACTACATTACTATTGATGAACTTACAAAGTGTGCAATATACTACAAATATTTATAGAAGCAAGTTGAAATACATTTTAAAGATTGTTTTCCAATTGTGATGAGTTCTCCAATTTCCTTAAATCTCTTGCATTAGGGGCCCAGTTTTTTAATTTTTGCCCTGGGCCCAATAATATTCAGGAACGGCCCTGTACATATTTGGATGTTCCTATCACTCTAAAGAAGTTGAATGTTCTCGATTGTGATGCATAAGATTGTGGGATTCTAGGTATTTATCTTATGTTGGTAGGATGATGCTAAGTAATATAACGTTGTATTATTATCTATTCATTCATACTGGGTTGATGTATTTATTATTTTCATGACTATCTTAAGGATAATTATAACCACTGTATGTAGGAATTTTCTTTGGGATGGTAAGACAATTGAAAATAAAACCCCTTTATATAGCGTGTGATAAGATTTGTTTGTTCTTTTAAACATATATGGAGGTACTATTGCCATGTATTTTTGGAATATTAACAACAAATATAATTCCTTGTATTTTAGATAGATTGACCGTGTTTAATTTATCCCTCTATAAATTCTAAATTGGTCATGGAGAATGATTTGCCAAGTTAAAGAGAAGATCAATTAGGGAGGTCATAATGGTGATTAATAATGGCCTCATGATAGTAAATGTTATCTTGTGATAAGTGGTTATTTGTGGTTAAAAGCTAATGGTTATATTGTTCCATGGTATAGATGATATCCCAAAGCTGTCTTATAGGTTGTTTTTTTTTTCTAAGTAAGAAAGAGTTGTATTTCACCAAAATTGCAATTTACAACCTAGACTACCTAATTAAGTAAGGCCGAAGAAGCCAATAGAAGCAGCAAACAACTATACATCACCTTGACTTACACCATTAAACCAATCACTATCGTTCTTAGTAATCTTCCTAGGCTTAGCAGAACTAATGTGCAGGTTGCAGCAAACTCTTCATATGCTCTAGCTTGTCAGGAAGCCAAATAGTGTGATTCCAAACAACTTCATTCCTTGCCCACCAAACAACATAGGTCATGGCCACTACAGCTGCTGCAATAACCTTTGTCTGAAAGCAAGATATATGAATTCTACGCCCAGGCTCGTATTTGGGCCTGGGCGAGAGGGGCGCACGCCCAGGGCCCCAAAAAATCAACCCAATTTAATAAAGGCTGGGAGAGGAGAAAAAAGTAAAAAAAAAAAAAAGAAAACCTAGTGCACGCAAACTTCACGCACGACCTACAATACCGCTTCATCTTCTTTACTCATCCTTGGCAGTTTCATATAATTCAATTCTCCACCTTGTTTTCTCTTTTTTTTTTTTAAGAAATCTCCACCTTTTTCAATTTTCCTAATTCAATTGCAATCTTTTCCGATTTATTCTCCAATTTAGTTGCAATTTTTCCGGCGAAGATCTACAAACAGCTTGAATAAGATGATTTCTTCCATGAACGAATATCTTCTCAAACGTTCAATTACCAACGGGATTAATTGCAAATTTACCTTTAAATACTCCTCCTTCCATTGTTTTTCATATCTTATTTACAGTTACACATTAATTTTCCATTTTTCTTATGTTATTTTTCTCATCCTTCACTTTGGAATTTTGATTCACGAGTGGTATTTTACTTCAAGAACTCAATTATTCAAGGGGATTACACCAATCATACAGAAACGTTCCGGTAATTTTACTATTTTCTCTGCAATTCAATTTTTCATTTTGATTATGTAATTATCAAATTTTTTCAAGCATAATTTTCTTTTGTTTTATGAAAACTTGAATAATTATCGATAAATTAGATTATTGTTTATTAATTTTAGATTAGGTACAATTATCCTGTACACTCAAGTTAAAACATTTAAATTTTAGACTAGCAGAGCCGAGGAAAAACATGTTGTTAGACAATTTATATATCTAAAATGGAATAGAGAAATTGAAACAGTAACAAAACTATGAAGAAGTTTAACACTTACATATTGTAAGAAATTATCTATATGAAGAATTGGTGCAGATGATTCATCAATCATCATATATTTGAAAATAAGAGGTCGGTGGTAAGATGGTCATGGTGAAAGGATTTTAGAAGTGAATTGAAATGTTAGATTAGAGAAAACAAAGTTAGATTAGGAAATCAGTGATTCTGTCATCTTTAACTTTGTCTTAGTTATCTATTTTTTTTACAGTAAGTCTTCATCTTGTTATTCTAATTAGATTCTTGTTTGAATAATAATTGTAGGAATTGTGGTTTTGCTGCCAATTTGTGCTTCAAAATTGAGGCCCATCTTTGCGTTGAAAATTGACAAAGGACTAATCTATATTCAGGTGCTATTGTTCTATATCTTTTATTCGTTGTCGTATTTTATAATGTTGCCACGAAAACATGCTTTTGGTTTTGAGAAAAGAAAAAAGAGACAATGAGCACAAGAGTTGTTAGAATCACAAAAGGGAGCAATAGATAAGTTTTTTAGTGGACGAGTAGAAGAGCCTTCGGGTAGTGATAGACTAAGAGTAGAAAATCCCATTAATGACAATGCTACTAATTTGAATGATGACAATCTCATCAATGACAATACTACCGATTTGAATGAGTTTAATGACCATGATGGTGTCCATGATTCGTCAAATGTAGCAACAGATCATTTCCAACAATCTAATGAAAATTTGAATAATGAGAATTTGAATGATGACAATGCTGCTAATTTGAACGAAGACAGTCCCATCAATGACGATGCTACCAATTTGAATAATGACCATGATAATGTCCATGATTCGTCAAGTGTAGGAATTGATGCACACTTCATCCCTCCTTTTGATATTTATGATCCTAGAAATTGGAGTGTACTTGATGCTAAAACTAGAGATATTTTAATTGAAAAGGGGCCTATTAGAGAATTGAATCTTACATTTCCTATAGATAGTCTATTTAGACATTTTTCATATGCTTATTTTTCTAAAAAAATGAGTAACGGAGAGACTTTTGATAGAAAATGGATGGTTTACTCTAAACATGTGGATAGAGTATATTGTTTTTGCTGTAAATTGTTCACTTCTCAAAATAACAGAAGTCTTTTAGCAAATGATGGGGTGAATAATTGGAAGCATTTAAGTGAGAGACTTAAACAACATGAGAATAGTATTGAACATATGACCAATATGAATACTTGAAATGATACGAGAGTGAGACTAAAAAAGAATAAAGGCATTGATAAAGATTTACAAGAAGGAATTTCAAAGGAAAAGGAGCGTTGGAGACAAGTTTTAATTAGAATAGTATCAGCAGTTAAATATCTTGCAAAATATAATCTTGCTTTCCGAGGTTCTAGTGGAAAACTTTATGAGGAAAATAATGGTAATTTTTTGGGCTTGATCGAAATGATAGTTGAATTTGATTTGACAATGCAGGATCATGTTAGACGTATCAAAAGCAAAGAAATTCATTAACACTACCTAGGTCCTCAAATTCAAAATGAGTTGATTTCTCTTTTAGCTCATGGTGTTAGAAATTCAATGATGAGGATCATAAAAGAGGCAAAATATTTTTCTATAATCCTTGATTGTACCCCAGATATAAGCCATCAAGAACAAATGACTTTGATTGTACGATGTGTAAATGTGTCAAATGATAAAATAAATATAGAAGAGTTTTTTTTGGAGTTCTTAAAAGTGTATGATACTTCGGGATTGGGACTTTTCAATGATTTGTTAAATGTATGTAAGTCCCTTGATTTAGATATTGATGATGTGAGGGGTCAAGGTTATGACAATGGGTCTAATATGAAAGGAAAACACCAGGGGGTTCAAAAGAGATTACTTGAATTAAATCCAAGGGCTTTTTACATGCCATGTGCTTGTCATAGTCTTAATCTCACTCTATCAGATTTGGCCAATCTTGTGTTAAAGCTGTATCTTTTTTTTGGAATTGTGCAACGCATATATACATTATTTGCAAATTCTACTAAAAGATGGAAGATATTAGTTGATAATGTTTCGGGCTTAACACTAAAATCTTTGTGCAATACTCGATGGGAGAGTCGAATCAAAAGTGTTAAAGCCATTAGATTTCAAGCTCCTCAAATAAGGTTAGCTTTGTTAGAACTCTATAATTCTAGTGGTGATGATGCTAAGACGAAAAGTGAAGCTGAAAGTTTAGCTAATTCTATTGGGAGCTTCAAATTTTTACTTGGCATGGTGATATGGTATGAGATCTTATTTGCTATTAACATTGTGAGTAAAAAGTTGCAATCTAAATCTATGTGCATTGGAACCACAATGAAAGAAGTGGAAGGTATAATGTTGTACTTTGAGAAATATCGAATTGAAGGCTTTGAATCTAGCATGAATATTGCCAAAATTCTTGAAAATTGATATGGATATAGAGCCAACACTTCCAACAAAGCGTCGCATATTTAGGAAAAGGCGATTGACGAGAATGGCAGTGATGGGGAAATACAATCGCCCGAGGAATCTTTTAGAGTTAATTAGTTTTTGGTGGTTGTTGATATGGCAACAACTTCATTGAAAAATAGATTTGAGCAATTACAGGTATTTCAAAATATATTTGGATTTCTGTTTGATGCAAAAACATTAAAATCTTTGGATAATGATGTATTAAGAAAACCTTGCACAAATTTTAAGACTCAGTTTTCTCATAATGATTTGTCTGACGATGATGCTGATGATATTTTTTCAGAATTAAAAGTATTGCAAATGACTTTGCCAAATACGGTGATATCCGCATTTGAAATTCTTGAGTTTGTTAAAGCTGCAGATTGTTATTCAAATGTTTCAATTGCTTACCGGATCCTCTTAACTATGCCGGTCACTGTTGCATCAGCTGAAAGAAGTTTTTCAAAGCTAAAATTATTGAAAAACTATTTGAGGTCATCAATGTCGCAGGAAATGTTGAATGGTCTTGCCATATTATGTATTGAGAAAAATATGTTAGAGCATGTTGATGTAGACACTATTATTAGTGATTTTGCTTCTAGAAATGCTAGTAGGAATTTTCTTATATGACCATTTGTGTTTCCAATAAAATTTTAACTACTTGTTGTACAAAGTTTGATGTTTTTCATTACATTGTTTTTTAACGTAATAAAAGTTGTCATTTACAACATTTTTTAAGTTATTGCATACTTTGTAAATTTAAAAAATTTATAATGCTTATTAAGTGGGGCCCCATTTTTGTTGTTCGCCCATGGGCCACCGAAAACTCAGAAACGGCCCTGTCTACGCCAAAACAAAACCATCTCTAGAATTTAAACTGAGAACTTTTAACGCCACCCATTCCCTCATCAACCCCAGGCACTTCATGGCATAATCACATTGGACAAACAAATGATAATCTATTCCAACAGATAATCTATTCCAATAAACTTATCCCAGTGAACATGCACTCTCTGATCACCCACCATCTTCTCATATATCTGCTTCAAGCAAACTTGCTCATACTAGTTACATCTTGCAAAGAACATTGAGTCTTAAGTTCCTCCTTCACCAAGCAGATCTGCTTCTAGTACAAATTGCACCCTTTTGATGGCCTATACAGCCACTAATCCAGCTCCTTAATATAGACAGAGTTCGCCCTTTTAATCCAAAGGTTGTCTTGTTTGGTAGAGATGGCCCAAACATAGTCTAATAGGTTGGTTAGCTATGGTTATGGAAGGCTTTGTACCACTTATCTCTTTCACCTTAGCATATGTTTTGATCCTACTAGCTTGCTTGATTTAATTTCTTGTTTTCAAGATGAGACCCGGCCGATTCACATTTAATTATTTCAATAATGTTCTTTTAGCATAATATGTATGAGTTTTTTTGTCAGAAAGGACCTAATAAAATACAAGTTTTGTAGGGAAGGACCTAATAATTTTTATTTTGTCAAAAAGCACCTTTTAAAATACTTTCGATTGTTAAGAGGAACCAGTTTATGAATTTCAGGCCAAAAAACTCTAATTTTTTTTCAGAAATTGAAGGAAAATGTCTGTGAAATCATATTCAAGCAATAAAATTCCTTTCAAATGCAGTTGTGGTGTCCCAATTGCAAAAAGTGAAATAGTAATTTTGGCCTGAAATTCATAAACTGGTTCTTGTTAACAATCGAAAGTATTTTAATAGGTCCTTTTAGACAAAAAAAAATTATTAGGTCATTCCCTACAAAACTTGTATTTTATTAGGTCCTTTCTGACAAAAAACCCTTATATGTATTAGTGCTACTAAAATTTAGCTGCAGAATACTTCTAGCTCAGAAGCCTAGCCTTGACCTTTGGTGTTGTGGAGATGGGATCTGATAAATTATAATTATATCACTTTATACAATGTATTTCCCCTTCGTTTTAAGTCTTTTCTCTCCTCATTTTGCATTTTGTAGCTTATTTTGCTTAGTTTAGAGTATTTGAGTTACTTGAACTTATTTGTGACTGTTATTATGCTAGATATCTTTCCAGGATTTGATAAGGCATATTTTTATGCTCGATGTTGTGGGTGCCACCTCAAAGGCCTTGATGCCCAACACCTAGCATAGAGGATTGCATTGGAGTAAAATAAGACATTTGGAAGGGTTTGTGCACAAGGGTCAACTTTAGATGGACATACCTATCATCTGATCCCTCAACATTTTTGGTTGATTTAAGTTAGACATAAAAGCTTGCCATGAGCACTTTCTAACTACTGGACATAAGCATAATTTCATTGAAAAACGAGGGATATATGGCAAGGGAGAAACTCAGTGTATTGGCAAAAAAGCATGCCTAGTATCAGTAGTGTGGTGCGATAGATTAAAAGTGTGATTAAGGCTAGAATACATGCTGTCATGCCTAAGAAGATAGCTAGGAAGGATTATGAGTGATTTCTCAGTCTGTAATATGGTGTGAATTGTAATTAGATACCTATGTTAGGCTTGTTTGTCTGCCTAAAGGTGAGGGGGTCCAACCTAGTTGGTTTGTCTCCCTTTAGGTTTAGCTAGGTTGTAAAATATGGTTTCTTTAATGTAATTTCTTGCTTATTATCAAAAAAAAAAAAACTTTAGGTTACGTGGTCGAATCTTATACGGAGCATATTTCTAATTGTTTGAATGTATGTTGATGATATGGAACGAAACAACTAAAGGGATAGTGATACATGGTGTGTAAACTTGCTTAAGAACGCTTTTAATATATTTGTATAGATGCCTAAATTAATAAAATTATTTTTTGACAAAAATCCACCTTGTTTACGAACCTTTGAGTCAAAACCTTAATTTCTCTTTTTTTTTTCTAATAATACCTAAATTATGAAACATTTTGTTAATTAGCTAGTTCCTTTTATATTTAAAGTTAATTATGTATGATAAAATTAAATAAATTATAGGTGTTTATATATAACATTTCAAATTTCAAGATTACGGCTCTATTTTTCTCCACTGCTTATTAAAATAACTTTCCTTAGATAGCTAGTTTAATTCAAGAAAACAAGTTTAATTAGTTAAGCAAAAATAAGGTAATTCAGTAAAATCAAGTTCATAAAAAGAAATTAAGTGAGAATGAGTTAAGTTAATCAAAAATTAGTAGATTTAAAGCAAAAATGTAATGATAAGTTTAGACAATTTTAGTTTAGTAAAGCTCACATAATTTCATCCACTTAAAGAAAAATAAGTTAAGACTCTATTATGTTAAACTTATTTTGAATTATTTTCGAAAAAATAAGTTAAGATGAGTTAGGATAATTCATATAAGTTAAGATGAGTTTTCTTTTTGGTAAAATGTAAGATATTACTAACAAAAGCAGGGAAAATCACCCAACAACAAAATACAAGCCTAAGCCTTTAGCAGTACAGTACATTGATAAAGCACATCGATTACAAGACTACGCGGTGTGAGCGCGTATTTGACTACCCCATTGTTAAGGTTTTATTGAAAATATTCTCGAAGTCGCCAACAAGTCTTTAAAGGAAGACTCATAAACCTAATCGGATATTGGAAAATCGTAGGGACAAATTAGGGACTTATGCAATGTAGATTTGCCCGTCCTGACTTCATAGATGGTCAATGAACCATAGATTGAGTTCGGGGGTGAGGATACGAACACGATCATAATGAACCACATTCGCCCATTGTTGGCCTCTACTAAATTAAATATCGATTCATGTCAATTTTTATGCAATAGAATAACCAAATAATATTTTTATGCACCCTAAAAATATTTTAGTCTAGGTTAATTAAGGAAAACACATAAAAGACTATTTTTTAGTGATATGTTATTAAGCAATCAAAATTACAGGGAACCTAACACGCTGTCCAAATTATCTGATTAATATTAGAACAGTTCTTTAGGTGTTGATTAGCAAAAATAACATATATGGTGATGAAAGCATAAACAGAGCAATCAGGCAAGCATATGATAATATATAAAAATAAATAAAACAGAAGGAAAGAAAGATCAGAATGTACAAAAGAGCGCTTTATATATTAAAGATCTACATCAGGAAAGAAATAGTTAGTAACTTCAATATAAAAATAATTTATTGAAGGACCCTCAGGATTATACCGTGGCTTAAGTCTAAGAGATTGACAACCTTCGGGACGAGCAATCGTGAAGCCTGAAAATATAAATGTCTTAAAGTATTTCAATGTGTTTGTATTTGTAGATTCGAAAAGTATGGGTTTTTAGAGAGGTTTTGTAAGGTATGAAAGATATATAAGTCGAAGTATTGTGTGGAAAAATCGTCCTTCAGTTCGGAAAAGCGAAGAGTATTTATAGGGAAAGGGAATTTGAGCTTCACGCGTCAGCTGCGCCAGGCACAAGTAGCTCTGTGTCGCACAATCACACGTGTCAGGCGCACATTAGCGCGTTTGACACGACATGACCAATAAAATGCGTACACGTGGTATGCGCTTTTGAAAAAGATAGAAAAGACAAGTTGCGTGTCGCACAGAGTGTGCGCTAAGCGCAGGACTCTGTGTGACACACATATCCACATGTCAGGCTTGTGCGCTTGGCGCACGACATGGTGCTAGACGCACTCTGGTGCACGCGATGCACGTTTTGACAGCTTTTTTTATAAAACGCGTTTTAAAGATTTTCTTTTATCTTTTAACTCCAGAAATATGATTTTACGGTATAAAATCCAATTTTAATTATAAAAATGTCCTTGAAAATATTTATTTTATTTAAATAAAACTATTAATTATCAATGAATAATTAAATGGGCTTTTTAAAGGGTTGGGCTCAAAATACGACTTTGGATCATTAAAATACGCTTCAACACTTTTAAAAATAGTTTGGCTCTTCGAACTGCTCTGCCCTTGGGTCGGACCAATTAAGACCGCGGTATATTTCATCATTGGGCCCTTAAATGGGGAGACACGATTATGTATCTACAACTACATAAGATTTTCAAACCATTCTTTATCCTCACTGGACCAGTTTACAGTCAACTTACTTCTAATTCTACAGCACACCTCCTTTTGCACTTGCTTAAAAACCATTTTAGGCCTAGGAACAGAATCATGCAACAGAGCATGGTTCCTCTCAAACATGATAAACAACGATAGCTAGAGTAGTTTAGCACACCTGATGCTTCCTATTGCTTCTATTTTTTTCCCATTTCTTCCAAGCATTGTAAAAAATTTCATTAGCATGAACTCTTATTTCTAGCCAGAATATGATATTAATACAGACATTTTTACTGAATTAACATCTAAAGAATAGATGCAAACAATTATCTTGCTCCTGAACATTTAAAACAAACATTTGAGTGTTTTTACATACATTAGTAGTTGTTAACTTCTCTCTGGTTCTCACCTTGCCATGGGCAACGAACCATGATATATAAGAGAACGCTTTGGGATGTTCATTTCAAAACTAGTGGTGTCATCCCACTTTCTCATATCGTCCTTTCAGCTAGCACATTTAGGAGCTTGATACTCCCACCAATTTGTGTCTTTAACATAGACACTATGCACCCATGTGATCCAAATTAAATCTTCGTGTTAAGAGACTTGTCATATATACATACTTCCCTATAGCAGCTATATTCCGCACTAAATAGTCTCTCACACCTAGCCCTCCATTATTCTGAGGCATACACACCCAGCTCCAAGCAATAGGGTGAGGCTTGTGAAGGAACACCCTCCCTTCCCACAAATAAGCTTTACAAATCTGAGTAATCTTATCAACATGCCTTTGGGATTAAAAAAACTCTGGTGCCCAGTAAATTTGATTGCTCATTAGATAATTATTAACTTAAGTTACCTTGGCTGCATAAGAAAAATGTACGGAGCTCCAGAACATGATTTTCTTGAGCATTATATTCACAATAATGTCACATTCTAACTTGGAAAACCTTTTGTAAGTAATTGGCACCCCAGGTACCGAAAGGGGAAAGCAACATTTTGGAAACCAGTCACTTGGAGAATTCTTTCCTGCACATCATTGTAGGCGTGTTTTTATTTCGCCTACGCGGTGTGAGCGCGTACTTGTATTTGACTACCCCACTGTAAAGGTTTTTGTATTGAAAACGTTTTTGAAGTCGCCAACAATTCTTTAAAGGAAGAATCATAAACCTAATTAGATATGAGAAACCGTAGGGACAAATTAGGGACTTATTCAATATAGATTTCCCCGTCTAGACTCCATAGATGGTCAAAATGAACCAAAGATTGAGTTCGGGGGTGAGGGTACGAATATGGTCATAATGAACCAAGTTCGCCCATTGCTGGCCTCTACTAAATATCAATTAATTACAAATTTTATGCAATAGAATAACCAAATAATGTTTTAAGCACCCTAAAAATAATTAGTCTTGGTTGGTTCAGGAAACATATAAAAGACTATTTTTTGTGATATGTTATTAGGCAATCAAATTACAAGGCACCTAGCAGGTTGTCCAAATTAATCTGATTAACAAAAATAACATGTGGGTGATAAAAGCAATAAAGCAGAACAATCATATGTAGAATAATTAGGCAAGCATATAATAATGTATGAAAATAAAGAAAAAGAAAGAAAAAGGTTTAGAATATAGAGTTAGTAACTTCAATATATAAAGAATTTATTTATGGACCCTCAGGATTATACCGTGGCTTGGGTATGCGAGATTGACAACCTTCGGGACGAGCAATCGTGAAGCCTGAAAATCTGAATGTGTGAAAGTATGTAGATTTTAATGTGTTTGTATGACAATATGTGTTGATTTGAATGTATTTGTGTTTGAAAGTATGAGTTTTGTAGGGAAGTTTTGTAGTTCGTAGAGAGGTTCGTAAGATATTCGTCGAGTTCGAAGTGTGTTAATGTGAAAAATCCGTTTTTAAATCTACACGGAAATCAGGCCTATTTATAGGGAAAACGACACTACGCCTCACGCGCCAGTTGTGCCTGGCGCATGCTGACGTGTCAAGCGCATGACGCGGCATGCCCAGTAGCAAGTGTACACGTGGTACGCGTTTTGAAAAAAGATAAGAAAGAAAAGCCGCGTCTCAAGCAGAGACGTGCGCTTGGCGCAGGACTCTATATGACATAGAAGTCTACGTGGCGGTGTGCGCCTGGCGCAGGACGTGCGCTAGGCGCAGGCTTACGTGGCAGTCTACGTGTCAGACACGTGCGCTCGAACCGCCTTGTTTTTGACACGTTTTGATAGTTTTTTGATAAAAACGCGTTTTAAAGATTTTCTTTTATCTTTTAACTACGGATATCTGATTTTACGGGATAAAATCCAATTATGAAAATATCTTTGAAAATATTTATTTATTTAAATAAAACAATTAATTGGACTTTTCAAAGCATTGGGCTCAAAATACAATTAATTATCATGAATAATTGATTGGGCTTTATAATAGGACTTTAACACTTTTCGAAATGGTTTTGGATGGCTTTTCAGACTGGTCGGACCAATTAAGACCACGGTATGTTTCATCATCGGATCCTTAAATGGGGAGACACGATTATGTGTCTACAGAAGCCCCCACTTTGACTGAGGTTCAGGAAACCGAAACTCAAAGTATACGGTGTCGGGACGGAGAACGATTCTAAACGCTATGCAGTTTAGAACTGATATATATACGCCGGTCTCTGCAAAACAAAGTTAGTATGCAGGACAATAACTACTGCAAGCAATCTGATAACCTGCAGAAGAAGCAAGATGTTAGCAGATAGGTGCAAAAACCTCAGATAAGCAATCTTAGACTCTCTAAGGATGCACAAGACGCAATGCAAGGATTAAGGTTATGCAAAGCTAGGGAAGATGACACATCCGACAAGGTCAGGGTTATGCAAGACTAGAATGTATGTGATGCAATGCAAGGTCAAGGTTTTGCAACGCTAGGAGATCTGGATATGTAGAATGGTAGAATGATCAGAATTAGATAGAATGATTTTCGAAAACTGTTTTTAGTAAATAATCGGGGTCCGTAAACGAGGTCCGCATATTACAACTTTTTGAGAATTTGATTTGATTTGGAGGAACCACCACACATAAAGGAAGCCCCCACTTTGGGTGAGCTTGTCTTGAATTTGGCATGTACTTGATCTGATATTGAAATGTAGTTGATCTGTCTTGGACGTTGAAAGTTGTCACTGGGGATTCATCTTTGGGAAGTTGACACATGCAAAGTCAAATATCGCCAGAAACCATGGAATTGTCAGAGAGCCCTTCAGGGAAAAGGAGAGCTTGGATTGAAAAATAAAAGGTTTAAATTTTGTGACTTAAATAAATGTAGGTGGGAAAAGGTTTTAACGAGGCTAGGTTTAGACTCGCGTCTATGTCGGGATCTAGAAAGAATATGCTCCTAAATTCTACAAAGTTAAATCATTAGACCTTGATTAATTTTATTTTATCGAAGCGGTCGGACCTCGAGATGAGGATTCCTACATATCCTTGCGGAATCAGACCATTCGTAGTTCTGGATCTGATTTATTTTTATTAATTTTCTTTGTGCCCTAATTTTTGCCTAGGCCGCTCTTTCGGGTTTTCAACCTAGCGGGCTTGGACATACCTTGAATAAGGAGTTAGGATTGATGAAAGGTTAAAGGCTTTAGATTTGATGAAGGTTTAATTGGATGTGCTAAGGTAAGGATTATGGATTTGAATTATAGGGATTAAGGTTTTGATGGATTGAAGGATTTAAATGAGGGGTAGAACTTATGTGCAAGCCCCCTGGCCTGACTTTCTATTACTTTGCCTTTGGCTTTTTCTTTTTTGCATTTTTTCCTTTTGTCCTATGCGTTTTATTTTGCTTTTGATTTTTCTTCGCACTTTGAATTTTTTCATTTTTTTTTAATTTTGCATGGCATTGATTTTTTTACTTTTTATGTAGTAAGGCTTGCACACAAGTTTGGTTTAGGGTATTGGAAGGCTTGAAGGATATTTGTGGAGCTTTGGTTAATGGAGGGATTATTTGGCTAAGTATCATTGAGAATGATGGCTTATGGGAATATATTTTGGATTGCATGAATGAGGATGGTTTATGGATGATGGAAGGTGATGGAGGAAGAGGGAATAACTCATAATCCAAAGTATGTCCTTTTTTCATTTTTTATATTAGTCAAGATCATTAGGGTGATTTATGTTTCATTATTGAATTAGAAGCATAAATAAAATGATGGAAGGCCAATGAAAATGAAAAGAAAAATAAAATGAAATGAAAATGGAAAGGCTATAATAGATGAAGTCCTATAGTGGCATAGAGTCGATGGGAAAGGAATGAAATGGCTAAGGGTAAGGGCTCTCTAACTCATCCTAGGAAACCAGAAATAAAAGACAATGCCCTTTTGAATTGTCGGTGCACTGCGCAAAAAGGGTTAATGGTGATGTTGATTCTCGTTGTAGCAAGTATTAGAAGTATGTTGTCATTGACCATGTTTGACAGCGCATTTATAGGATCCAACACTAGATGTCATATATTCATTATTCTGTTGGAATTCGCAGTAGAAGTGTAGGTTGCACCTTTTGAATTTTCTCTTAGGTGCAGGGTTTGGAGTAGACCCTATGGAAGTGATCGCGCCTCTAATGTGAAGGCGGTAGAACCTATGGAAGTGATTGCACCTCTACTGTGAAGGCGGTCAAAAGTAATCTTCATGATTCTAAATGAAGTCGGGGTGGTGATAGTGCGATTAATGAGATTTAGAGTAGGCTCACATTTTGTTCCTCCATTAGGCATTCCTAAGTTGTAATCTCTCGACCGGTCATGAACAGAATCGAGTGGACCTCACTTGTAAGTTTTAAGAAATGATTTTCGAAATAGGAGATAGAAACGAGAGATGAAAATGGGAATGGAAATGAAAATGAAAATGGGAAATGGAAATGATAATAGAAATGGGTTTTGGAATGTATGGGCTTGACCATGATGGGGACATGGGCCTAACTATATGCAAATGCAGACATGGACTGGACTGGACTATGCAAGCAGACTGGATTCCATGGCTGGGCTTTGGTGATGATAGGAGAGACTAGACTTTTAACTTACGGTTGAGCAAGCAGGTTAGACTTTAAGGAAGGCTGGACAATAAGGGTGACTAGACTCTTAACTTAAGGCAAGCAGGCTAGACAACTAGACTTTGAACTTACGGGCGAGCAAGCAAGCTAGACAACTAGACTTCGGAACTTACATTAGACTAAGCAGGCTAGACTCAAAAATTGCTTATGTGAACTTATGGAATGCTAGCTTTGCTAGACTTAGGGGTTGCCATTATGGTCTTACAGGGATGAGTAGCTTGCTAAACTCGAGGATTTGGTTGGTTATGGATTTATGGAAGGACCATGTAACCGCCCAAATATTTTAAGCAGGTTTAATTAAAGGCTAATTATTTGTCATAGCTTAATTACGAAATTTGTTATAAGTTTGATGGATTTTCCTAAACATATTTAGTGTTTTAAAGGAAAAGAATGGAGGCAAGAATCTATAGAATTATCTAGACCCTTCAAGAGAATTAGAGAGGAACTTCTACCAACCTCATTAAATAAAAACCCCAGCTTCCTCTTGTCTCCCTCTCACTCTCAAATAACTCATTCCTTCCCTCCTCTGTTTCTCGGTGAACTTGAAACCCCAAAGCCCAAAGTTTTCATTTTCTTTCTTCTTCTGCGTCTCACTGTTTTCCTCCTGCCGGCGTTCCGACGTTCCTCCGGTGCCGGCGCCGCGCCCTGCTGTTGCTGTTGCTGGTTGTTGTTGGCGGTGGTTTGTCGCCGGAAATTGCAGCAAGCATGTCAGCTTCTCCTTCTCTGTCATATATGTATTGTGGGTGCTCATACTTCATCATTTTCACTTCTTTCTGTTAATGAAGGTATAAACATAAAACCTTTATTTATTTTCTTGGAATTAATAAGTATAATTCAGATTTTCTATGGGTTTTATTTTAGGATTCCAGAAATTAATTCAGCTCTAAACCTTGGTTTTGATTTGCAAAATCAGCTTGTGGTTGTGTGTTAAAATTAAATAATTCAGCTCTAAACCTTGGTTTTGATTTGCAAAATCAGCTTGTGGTTGTGTGTTAAAATTAAAGATTGAATCTTTCCTCCTATAATACATTGAGATGTGTTTTGAAACTTTATAATCAAAGATATACTACTCTTAAGATGTTTATGGCTTCTTTCATCTTTTTGTTAAAATATGATATGTAGAATAGTTAAATCAGGTTCTTAGTTTAATATAGGTTGTGAGCTAAATTTTATTGGATATTGTTCCGTGATCGATTAGGTGCATAATTATGATTTCGAGCTCTGTAGAATCAGTTGGCAGAGTTGAGGATTCAGAAATTGGAATTATGATTTTAGATAATATATAAATTGGAATTGGTTATGGTGTTGCTTCCTAGTTTCAGAATACTTTGAGAATAGTTAATAATTATTGTTATTGTGGGCAAGCTAAGTTAATTAGTATCTCTTTAAAGAATGCTAGTTAAATGAGATTATACTAGAAAGAATGAGTTAGACTAGTTTAAAATTATCAAAAACAAGAAGTGACTTCTGATTCTTATTATTGTTTATATTATGGTTATAGATATTGATGTGAGGAGCTCAAGTATGTTGGATGAACCAAGACTCGATATGGAATAAAGGTAGAATTCAGCGATGGAAAAAGGTACACATTGTCCCTCCACCTTATAACTACACTCACTTGCGCAACTGAAAGTTGTATGAATTTCATGATTTTTCCTTAAAGGATTATAATTCTGACTTGAACTTGTTATGGGTTTATAATTATAAAGTTCAAATTCTTTTTGAATGTGTCATTTTAAAATGCTAAGTTTTGTGATTTTCCTTGAGTATATGATTTGACGCCGAGTGTTTGATTATATAGAGTTGTGCATTGATTTTCTAATTTTGAATTGAGATATATCTTTGTATGTTTTGGCTATGGAAGATAGTTTTATTCAAAAATTTGAAGGGAGTAAGGTTATCTAAGGATACCAAATTCTGTTTCACTAAGTCAATCTTGTTCCGTGTTGAAGAATATTATGGTTTCTGAGATCTAATAGTAAAAGTTAATCGATGACCCACATTTTAAGATATTGAATGAAAGTTATGGATATTCGATTATGAGTATTTAAGTAAGAATTGTTGATATAATTTCCAACGTCCTTACAAGTATAATATTCAGTGGAATTTCTTTATGCTTTGCAATAAGGGATATGATTAAGTCAATAGGATGATAAGCTTATGAAACCTAATTAGGTGTTCGATAAAATTCGTCTATATACAGTTCTAAGGTGTATAAGTGTACCAAAAGTTTCACTTATGGAATGGTATTAAAGATCCAAATGTATTGAAATGGTCAAGTGTTTCCAAATATAAGTTGTTATATAAATTTCAAAATATGTACAGGATACAAAGATTTTAAATATATTGGTTATCAATAACTTTGAGGAATATGGACTTGACTTTTGAAGACATGAGTTAAAGGTCAGACTATAATACAAGATTTTCGGGATGTATCTTATTATGAGTTGTGCGTGCTTGAGATTACTTGGATGATGAAAATTCAAGGTTAGAGATTTCAAGGTGAACTGTTGTTTGGAGATGTTATATATAGTATAACTTAAGACTCATGAAAGATTTAACTATATGATGGATTTATGATCATTACTGGAGTTGGGCATAAATTCTTCGGGATATTAGATTGAGTGTAAGCTGGTAAGTTACAAAGTAAGCTCTTTGATTCTGTTTTTGAGAAAATAGAAGTTCATATTAAAAATTAAGCTATGTTTTGAGCTTCAATTATAATAAGCTTGGACTATATTTCCTTTAAAAGTCCGTATTTGAATGGGTTTTAGCAAATGAACTTTGTAAAAGATTGAATTATACTAAATTATTGGAAACTCAAGTATATTGTGTTATCAAACAATTTGAGTATGTATATGAAATATCAAAAAGCGATTGTGTTACGAGATTTTGATATATATGACTCGAGAATTATAAATTTGAGTTTCAAAAAAATATTAAATTGTGAATTACGCATTTTGACTTCGTTTTGTAAGGGGAAGAAGCCGCCGGAGCGGTGATGAACAACATTTTGTATTCTGTATATATTCTAGGGACATGTCCTGAAAAGTCTTGCAAGCAGTACATAACGGAAGAGGGAGACGTCCCTTGTAAAATTAAAGCTTAGAGAATTCGCTTGGAAGGCAACTCTATTTGTATTCTCTTCCCCAGTAATATGATTTCTATATGATTTCTAAAAGAAAATAGAATATGTATTTGATTACGCAAATGGTTTCGTGGGAAGTTATTTTAAACTTTATTTCTGAAGTAATATTCTACTCTCCTAAGTCTATGGAGATCATGTGCGAATATGGGAATGATTTACTAAGAAAATTGTTAGGAACTTATGAAAGGAGTTAGCTATGTTATACGTATTTGGATTTGAGATTATTATATCTGAAATACAAAAGTAGGAGATATTTCTATGCCTTGGCATATCAGATTAAAGTTGCTTTTGTAATATCGTATGGAATTATACAGAATTTTTATGATTCCTCCAATTGGGAATATATATTACTTGTTTTATGAGATATTCATATTATTACTTGATTTCTACATAGATCATCAAAGGAGATTTAGAGATAGAATGATGATGGAGAGACAGAGATGGAATGAAAGAATGGATGTTTGTTTAAAAGTTGAGCTTCTAGGAACAAATCTGAATATCCTATATGCATGATGATTTTTTTTTGAATGCACCTAGACTTAATGCATGTATGAATGACTTTCTTGGATGCACCTAGACCTAACGTATGTGTGCATGACTCAATCTATGCGTTCGAACCTGTAAAGGCTACCTACATATCCCAAAAGAGTGAATCAGATCGCTTGTAGTTCAGGACTACTAAATGCAGAATGCATGAGATGAGATGGAGAGTATGGATGCAATGAGACTCCTAAATGCCTAATAACTCTAGTTATGCATGAAATGTGTGAACGACGGACTATGCAATGCAGGTTGACTCTTGTATGAATGCAATCCTAATTGATATGATATTGTAATGACTTCAGAATCCTAGACTTGATAGACTTCTAATGACGTTAGAATTATAGATTCGATGAACTTTCGAGGATGCTAGACTCCTAATATGTATGAAACTCTACTGGACCTAGACTCCTAAAATGGATGGAATTCTGATGGATTTAGACCCTTATATGAGCGGAATTATAATGGATTCGAAACTCCTAAGATGAATGAATTCTAATGGATTTAGACTCTTAGGATGGATAGAATTCTAACGATTTTAGACTCCTATTATGCATGGACTTTTTTATGGATTATAGACTTCTAAGATGACAAGAATCCTAAAGACCTTAGACTTCTTAGATGGGTGAACCTAGACAGGGTTAAGACTCCTAACATGGATAGAGTTAGACGGGGTTAAGAACTATAAATGGAGTGAAACTGGATGAACCTAGACATATGGGTCAAATGAACTTCTAATGGATTTAGAATTCCTAAGCGGATGAGACTTTTACAATAAGATGGACACTAAAAAGAATCCTAAATTATGTACACATGAAAAGATGGATAATATACATGAGAGGATAAGATAGAGAAAAAGGATGAATTTTCGAAAAAAGATATGCGATAGGAAAAAAAGGTGGATATTTTTTTTTGAAAAAAAGTGGAGATAGAATTTTTGAAGTAGATAGGAGATCGAAGATAGGATGAAATTTTGAAAAAGATAGGAGAATGATTTTTGAAAAAAATGATGGGGATGAATTTTCAAAAAAAAAGATGGGAGATAGAATTTGGAATTATTTTTGAGATGGATTTTCAAAAAAGGAAATGAGATATATTGAAAATGGGTTTTTGAAAATTAGAAAGTGTGGACAAAGTTGGACACTAAGCTTAACAAGCAATGTTGAAACCGAGTACGCACAATCAAACGCAAGAAGCAGGAAAGGATATTGCGTTGGGCGCAAGAAGGCACGCTCGACGCGAGGAGGAATGCGCTGGACGCGAGAAATGATGCGCGCGACGTACGGTTGGTTGCGCCAGACGCCAATAGATGCGCATAACGCTGTACCTGCCACTAGAGGAAAAAAGCCCAAGGGCTGCTATGCAAGGGCTGCGGTTATATAAAAAACGCAGCCCTTAATCCATTAAAAAAAGTATGGAAGGAAAGTGGGAATTAAGGGCTGCGGTTAGCCCAAAAACCGCAGTCCTTTATAATAAAGGGCTGCGGTTTTGGGCTAACCGCAACCCTTCTCTCTCTTTTGGACTCGTTATTTCGCGCATTCGTTTCCCACTTTCCCTCGCAACATTATTCATCAATTCGCACCAAACCCTACCTCTCTTCTCTCACCCAAACCCTACCTCTCTTCCTCTCGTGAAATCTCTCCCCACCACCCCGTATCTTTCTATTCGCCGGCGACGCTCCTCCTCCCCCTGGCGCTCTGCTCCCTCTCTTTCCTCCTCATGCGGTGCTGCTATTGTTACTGATTGGTGTTAGAGTCACCACGCTACCTCCTCCCTCCACTGGGTGGTGTTAACTCATCATTCCTCTTCTTGATTCCGTTCAAAGGACCGAAATTTCCGTCTATGTTGGCGATAAATTGCAGACCAAGGTTTTTTTAAGGGTTAATCTCCCTCACTCTGTCACAATCTGCCAACAACCGTTGCTTCTCCGTCACCACCGACGACTCCTCTCCTTCCCTGCCGCAAGTGCCGCCCACCACTCCAAAGAACGCCACTTTTTGGTTAGTTTTTGATAAATTCATATGTAAATTTAGTTACTTCAAATAACTTGTTTTTGGGTGGATTTTTGCATGAATTACTTGTTCGACGCGGCTCCTCCGTCGGTATTGCTTCGTGCGCCGTTGTTGTTGTTGCCTCTGCGTTGCTACGCCGCCACCGTTAGCGGTCTTTGTCCCTCAATTTCATCCCATTATCGAGTGCCATCCTTCTTCATTATGTTTCCTTATTCAATTAGGGCTACATTGAATTGGGAATTGATGGTTGTTCTTGATTGTTATCGTTGTCATATTGCTTTAATGTTCTTGTTGAAGATTAGTTAGTGTTGATGAAGTTGTTGTTGTTGTTATTGAATTAGTGCTGTTATTGTTGTTAATAAGTTTTCATTGATTAAATTCTGGAAATTCCTATATCTATCTACCGATTACAAATTACTGATTTCATTCTAGTTTTCTTTTCTATCTACAAAGTTCGATTTCCAGCATCAATTCAGGTTACTTTTCAAGGAAAGAAATTGAAGGAATTCATTGTTGTTAATAAGGTTTGTTTAGGACTAATTTTACTATATATGGTAAGTTATAAGATCTAAACTATGTACTTTAGCATAAAATATTCGTGTTGCATTAGCTACAATTTTAATCTGCAAATTTCAGCCCAAAGTTAATTTTTAGTTGATGGGGTAATTCAAATATTTTTTGATTGGTAGTAATTAGAATTTGAAGATGGATGATACTTTGGTCGCTGTAATTTCACTGCTACTTATGTTTGCTCTAGTTCCATTGTTTTTATGGAAACGTCGTCACGATTCTAGAGTTGCTGAAACACCTGATGAAGAGCCTCGGGTTCTTATTATGTTATTAAGTTAAAATCCTATATTATTATGTTATTGTTAAAATCTGATGGTGTAATATTTCAGGCTTCTTAGAGGGAGAATGTGGTTCGTGCTACTGGGGCTCGTCGTATGCGCAGGAGGCCTGCGGTGAGGGCTAGTACATCTTCAGCTGCAGCTATAGCTGCTGTTGAAGGTTTGAATCTTTTTGAGATTAATGTTTATGTTGTATTATTTACTGTGGTTCTTGTTGGTTGATTCTATGCTTCGTTTGTTTGCGAAATGGTCTGTTTTAATCATTAGATGGATGTGGGGTTGATTTGGTGTAGTTCTTCTGTTGGCTAGTAACTAATGCCATGGTTTTATCTATGTTGTTAACGTAGATATAGATGATGAGAGTGATGATGGGTGCTGGGGCGGATTATGAAGCTAGAGGAACTAGAAAAAGAGATAAGAAACGACAAGAGTGTGAAGCACAAAGACAGGTGAAATGAATTTTACTCCCTCGTATTCATAATATATAAATGAGTGTTGTGATATGATGCAAAAAAATGACCTCGTCATTTATTCTAACTCTTACCTAAACAATCATTATTATATAAGATATTACCAATTATCATCTTCAAACATATGTGCTTGATAACGTTATGTTTGGATCCTTTGGTATCAATTGTGTGCAAAAGCTAAATAGGACACTTATATGGGTGTATATATTAGAGAGGTTATTTTTTACCAGCTTCTAAGTGCTAGTTGTAATTTTTCATATCCGCTGCCACCTTTGTTCATTTGTTTTATATAGCAAAGAGTGGATGAAGCTTAAGTGTTGTGACATTTTTCCTCCACTACTATGTGTTCACAGCTGTTAATATCCGGCTATTATTCAATTGTTTGTCAAAGTTACTGATTCATTGATTTCCACTTTCTTTATTGTCTAACCCTCTACTCTGATCATTCTTGAAGGCTGAACAACCTACACGAGACTCAAGGCAAGCTAAGCAAGATTCTTATGCAGAAGCAAGAAGAAGGAAAGATGAGGAACATGAAGCAGAAGAGCGTCGACTAGTATGCAGAAGGGCGTTACATATTAACTTGTAATGTATATTTGGAGTATGAGAAAAGGTATGCTTATTCTCACTCATTTTTTTTGCTTTTTATTGAGTTATGTTTTAGAAATTAGAACCCTATTATCTGAAGTTGATTCTTCGAGGATGAACCTTATTTATCTCCTTTTCCCCCTTAGTTGAAGATGATTGTTCGAGGAATTAGTATGGGCATTGTAGCCCCTTTTGGGATCATGGTGCTGGTTTTGTTTAATTATTTTTGGCCGTTATTGCTTGCTTCATGCTTAAAGTTGGTGAATTTAGTTAGTTATTGATATTTGTGGGATTTCTTGGCTGAATATGCACCTAAGTGATTGTTTTAGGGCTTTAATTGTTTGATCCATGATTAAGTGGTTGTTTTTTAGACTTTAACTGCTTGATCATCTATCTAAAACTCCATACTATTGTAGAATTATGTCATGTGTATGGGACAGATTCTACTGTCCAAATACTGTAATTCGTTTATTTAGTTAGGAGTAACTTTGCTGATCTGAATGCGAAATATCTGGGTCATGTGCATGTATTTGACAACCCAAAACAATTGACCCAAAGAGTAAATAACCTGAACTTGAAGTTTACCGGATCTGAATCCTATCTGACCCATCAGTTCGACTTCTCGACAAGCATTTCAGTAATCGTCATGATTTTTTTCTTCTTTTGCCTATTACTCTATAGGTTGAATGTTTATAAGTTCTATTAGACATACATTGAAATGAATTTGTTGTTTTCGCTACACTTTACTTGTTGAATACCAAAGTATTACAATTATTATCTTATATTGTCAAATTGACATCATGACCTTTAGTCTATTCTTTTTCTCTGTGTACTTTTTGTGTATCAAAAGTTTCATGCTACAACACTCACGCTATTCGTTTTAAGCCCTGCCCTCCCTGCTGCCCCCCTTGCTACACCTCCACCCTAGCCCAAAGACCCCCCTGCCGCCCGCACCCCGCCCCGCCGCCCCCCGCCACACCCCCCACCCCCCACTGCCCGAAGAAGACCCCCACCCCAAGACCCCGCTCCCCCTGCTTGCCCCCCCGCCACACCCACCCCAAAGACCCCCCGCGCCGCCCGCACCCTGCCCCCTGCTACACCCCCAACCCCCCCACCGCCCAAAAGATACCCACCCACCCAGACCCCCTAGCTGCTCCCCCCCGCTACACCCCAGGTTCACCTCCAAATTATAGCGATTTTGGTCAAGCCAGGATCTATCATCTCCAGAGAAGTTGCTTTCGAGGGATATCCGGATGCTAGTCTTTGTGGAGTAGTTGTAATGCTATTTTGTGTTTGTGATCCTGCTCATATATTGCAATTCGAACACTCGAGGGCAGCCTCAAACTAATGTGCGTAATTCAGTTATTGTTTTCTTTATATTTGTGTAAAAAACCATAATTTATGATACTAATATATATATATAACTGTTTGGGAACATTTAGGACAAAAAAATGCAAAAAAAAAAAACAAAAAAAAAAAATTTTTTTTTTTTAGTCATAAGGGCTGCGGTTCGGGCAAAAACCGCAGCCCTTGGTGGGATAAGGGTCGCGGTTACGGGCTAAAACCACGACCCTTAACTCACCAAGGGCTGCGGTTTTGGCCCTTAACCGCAACCCTTAACACAACAAGGGCTACGGTTTTTGCCTTGACCGCAGCCCTTAACGCGTTAAGGGCTACGGTTAAAAACCGCAGCCCTTCCAAAATGCCAAGGGCTGCTAGTCCAATGGCTGCGGTAAAAAAACGCAGCCCTTGGGCCCCTTTTAACCGCAGCCCTTGGGTTTTTTTCCTCTAGTGTGCGCGGGACGCAGCTTAGCTGCGCGGAGTGCAGATTAGAAGCGTGTGTACACTGGAACTCTCTATCTTCGTGTGATTTCGTTCAACAGTTTTGACTCGAAAATCGAAAATACGAAGCAATTAATGGCACACACACAATATGCACAAGTAGGATAATAATATGCAAAGTTCTCAACTTAAAGTCCAGTTCTATGTTTGAAACTATGGTCAGGTTTAGGTTAAGGCTGAAAAGGGTCCATGACTAAGAGATTGATCCCACGTTTCGTACCCCTGCTTAAAGAGGTGGCCACGTGTAAGACGCACTCCAGTCTCAAGTCAGGAACAAGAGAACAATGCCATGGTTGGGTAGGTTTGCTTATGACTAAGATCCAACACTATCGCTCAGGAAGCTTTTTGGAAGGACAAAGCGCAAACCCCCCCGGGGTGACCTCACACATAGAACATGTGCTAATGAGGCAAGGAAGATTGTCCTTATGGTGGCTGAACAATAGCCATGCATATGCAAAACAATATATTATTCTAAGGCATAAAAATAAGAATGAATCGTATTTTTCAAGTTTCACCCACTCATTTTAAAAAAATTAATTTTTTAAAATCCTCCCCAGTGGAGTCGCCAAATTGTAGGCGTAGGATTTTTGAATTCCTTTAATGCCTACACGCGGTGTGAGCGCGTTTATTTGACTACCCCATTGTTAAGGTTTTATTAAAATTACATTTTTGAAGTCGCCAATAATTCTTTAAAGGAAGAATCATAAACCTAATTGGATATGGGAAAAACATAGGGAAAAATTATCCAATGTAGATTTCCTCGTCATGACTCCATAGATGGTCAAAGTGAAACAAAGATTGAGTTCGGGGGTGAGTATGCAAATATGGTCATAATGAACCACATTTGCCCATTGCTGGCCTCTACTAAATAACGATTCATTACAGATTTTATGCAAAAGAATAATCATATAACGTTTTAAGCACCCTAAAAATAATTAATCTAGATTGGTTCAGGAAACACACAAAAAGACTAAATTTTTATTAGACAATCAATATTAATGGGTTCCTAGTAGGTTCTCCATCTTATCTGAATTAGTTAGAACATTTATTAGGTCTTGATTAACAATAAATACAAGGTGATAAATATTGCAATCAGGCAAAAAAATAATATGTTCATGAATAAGAAATAAAAATAACAAAAGAATATAATGCAGGGAGTTAGTATAATATATACAATACTTACAACGCAGGGATATATTAATAACGTACATCATGAATAGAGTGTTAGTAACTTCAAGAAAATAATAAAAATAAATAAAGAAAGCAAATAAAGTTATTTAATTTAGTTGACCCTCAAAAATTATACCACCGTCCGAAGCTGTTGATTTGTACGGATCTTGGAAAATTGAAAGTCGTTTGAGTCTTAAAAAAAAGATTTGTATTTTGAAAAATATTGATGTTGTCGAATAAAATAAGTTGGTCTGTACTATGTATTGCGCGGATGATGAATATTTTATAGTAGTATTAGAGTAGGGATAGGTATTAGGCGGTGAACAAGGATTAAGATGAAGGATGTGTTTTGTAGCATTAGCGTAGTGATCGTGCTGATAATGCAATATGTTTTTGTGAGGATGAATGTGATGATTAGTCAATGATGATGATGAGTGATGTGGCGTGAATATGAGGTGTGATTAGGGAGAAGAATTGGTATGAGTTGGGGCGTAAAAATTATATGAGCAGGTGATGAATATTAGTGAGAGATTTTGTGTGTGTCGAGTTGTGTGAAGGTGTGCGAGAGATCAGAATTGTCGAGTGATTGTGAGGTAGATGGTCGTGAGAGTGAAACCGTGAGTTATGAGAGTCGTGAGTGTATTTTTGGGGTTGTGAGTGTTAATTAGTCAGTCTGCCGATGTGAATTGTTAGGAGGATATATATAGGTTTAGGTAGTTGGGTTGCAATAGCTTTCCGAAAGTTAGTAGGCTTCTAAAAAGATTTTCATAAAATAGTTAGATAAAGATTTTTGAAAACACTTTGGAAAAAAGATGATTTTTTTATAAAAAGATTTTTAGAAAATAGTTAGACAAAAGATATTTAAAAACACGTTGGAAAAAGATTATTTTTATATAAGATTTTTATTAATAAAACTAATCAATATAATTAATTAATTCCATTAATTCCATTAATTAAATTGGGCTAGAAAAGGGGTTTTATTAAATTGGGCTTTTCATAAAACTGTTTTTAAAAGGTTTTCGTAGATGGGCTTTTAAAAAGTTATTTTAAAACGTTTTAGGAAGCGGGCTTATTAAAACTAGTTATAAAAAAGGTTTTCGGAAATGGGTTAATAAAAAGAGTTAGAAAATGAATTTGGGCTTAAAATATTTTAGTTTAGACTCGTTCTTTTTTCTTTCCTTGATCCGGACCAATTGGAGCAGGGTATTGGTCATCATAGGGTACTAAATGGGGAGACACGATTATGTGTCTATAGTTAATAATTATTGTTATTGTGGGCAAGCTAAGTTAATTAGTATCTCTTTAAAGAATGCTAGTTAAATGAGATTATACTAGAAAGAATGAGTTAGACTAGTTTAAAATTATCAAAAACAAGAAGTGACTTCTGATTCTTATTATTGTTTATATTATGGTTATGGATATTGATGTGAGGAGCTCAAGTATGTTGGATGAACCAAGACTCGATATGGAATAAAGGTAGAATTCGGAGATGGAAAAAGGTACACATTGTCCCTCCACCTTATAACTACACTCACTTGCGCAACTGAAAGTTGTATGAATTTCATGATTTTTCCTTCAAGGATTATAATTCTGACTTGAACTTGTTATGGGTTTATAATTATAAAGTTCAAATTCTTTTTGAATGTGTGATTTTAAAATGCTAAGTTTTGTGATTTTCCTTGAGTATATGATTTGACGCCGAGTGTTTGATTATATAGAGTTGTGCATTGATTTCCTAATTTTGAATTGATATATATCTTTGTAAGTTTTGGCTATGGAAGATAGTTTTATTCGAAAATTTGAAGGGAGTAAAGGTTATCCAAGGATACCAAATTCTATTACACTAAGTCAATCTTGTTTCGTGTTGAAGAATATTATTGTTTCTGAGATCTAATAGTAAAAGTTAATCGATGACCCACATTTTAAGATATTATATGAAAGTTATGGATATTCGATTATGAGTATTTAAGTAAAAATTGTTGATATAATTTCCAATGTCCTTACAAGTATAATATTTAGTGGAATTTCTGTATGCTTTGCAATAAGGGATATGATTAAGTCAATGGGATGATAAGCTTATGAAACCTAATTAGGTGTTCGATAAAATTCGTCTATATACAGTTCTAAGGTGTATAAGTGTACCAAAAGTTTCACTTATGTAATGGCATTAAGGATCCAAATGTATTGAAATGGTCAAGTGTTTCCAAATATAAGTTGTTATATAAATTCCGAAATATGTATAGGATACAAAGATTTTAAATATATTGGTTATCAATAACTTTGAGAAATATGGACTTGACTTTTGAAGACATGAGTTAAAGGTCTGACTATAATACAAGATTTTCGGGATGTATCTTATTATGAGTTGCGCGTGCTTGAGATTACTTGGATGATGAAAAGTTCAAGGTTAGAGATTTCATGGTGAACTGTTGTTTGGAGATGTTATATATAGTATAACTTAAGACTCGTGAAAGATTTAACTATATGATGGATTTATGATAATTACTGGAGTTGGGCATAAATTCTTCGGCATATTAGATTGAGTGTAAGCTGGTAAGTTACAAAGTAAGCTCTCTGATTCTGTTTTTGAGAAAATAGAAGTTCATATTAAAAATTAAGCTATGTTTTGAGCTTCAATTATAATAAGCTTGGACTATATTTCCTTTAAAAGTCTGTATTTAAATGGGTTTTAGCAAATGAACTTTGTAAAAGATTGAATTATACTAAATTATTGGAAACTCAAGTATATAATTTGAGTATGTATATGAAATATCCAATAGCGATTGTGTTACGAGATTTTGATATATCTGACTCGAGAATTATAAATTTGAGTTTCAGAAAAATATTGAATTGTGAATTACGCATTTTGACTTCGTTTTGTAAGCCGGAGCGGTGATGAACAACATTATGTATTATGTATATTCCGTATTCTGTATATATTCCGGGGACATGTCCTGAAAAGTCTTGCAAGCAGTACATAACGGAAGAGGTAGACGTCCCTTGTAAAAGCTTTGAGAATTCGCTTGGAAGGCAACTCTATTCGTGTTCTCTTCCCCAGTCTAATACGATTTCTATATGATTTCTGAAAGAAAATAGAATATGTATTTGATTACGCAAATTGTTTCGTGGGAAGTGATTTTAAACTTTATTTCTGAAGTAATGTTCTACTCTCCTAAGTCTATGGAGATCATGTGCGAATATGGGAATGATTTACTAAGAAAATTGTAAGGAACTTATGAAAGGAGTTAGCTATGTTATACGTATTTGGATTAGAGATTATTATATCTAAAATACAAAAGTAGGAGATATTGCAATGCCTTGGCATATCAGATTAGAGTTGCTTTTGCAATATCGTATGGAATTATACAGAATTTTTATGATTCCTCCAATTGGGAATATATATTACTTGTTTTATGAGATATTCATATTATTATTTTGTACAAGTGGAATGACAAATTGTGTTCAAGTATTGTTATATAATTCATTCATTATGACTTTTCTGTATCTTGTTTTCAAATGTCTCGCAAGAAAAGCTTAACTACGAAACTACGTTTTACGCCACCGAAAGAAATTTTATGGTTGGACAATGTATACTCAGTTTCGCTGATTTTGTTCTTGGAACCTGTCCTGGTGGGGGCAGAGTTCATGATTAAGTGTTTTGCAGGCATAAGGATTTGACAAGAGTAATTCAAGGACCAGAAACATAAAAGGGGTATAGTTGAAAGTGAATTGTCCTGGAGAATGTGATGGTTAATGAAGGATGATTCTTATGTTCTCTTATCGTATACTCCGGGGATCCAGTAAAAGATAAATAGAAGTCAAGAGCATAGATATTTCTGTTTTGAGGATTGTATTTAAGTTTATATTTTTGTTGTATGTGAATCACTAATTATGGTTTACTAAATGATAATTGAGACTTGTCAATAATGCTATGTATGATTAGCTAGCAGCTCGGAAGTGTGGGTCATTATGGCACACCGCGCTAGACTTGAGGGATTTGGGCTATTATGGACTTATGAAGGAGTTGGACTTGACTAGGGCCTATATGGAGATGCAAACTAGACCTAGGGAATGAACTTTTATAGTCCGAAGGCTGACTAGGGTTTACATATAATGCAAACTAGACCTAGGGAAAATTTATAGTCCTAAGACTAACTTTTATAGTCCGAAGACTGAATAGGGTTTAGATATAATGCAAACTAGACCTAGGGAAATTTTATAGTCCTAAAACTGACTTTTATAGTCCGAAGACTGACTAGAGTTTACATATAATGCAAACTAGACCTAGGGAAATTTTATAGTCCTAAGACTGACTTTTATAGTCCGAAGACTGACTAGGGTTTACATATAATGCAAACTAGACCTAGGGATATTTTATAGTCCTAAGACTGACTTTTATAGTCTGAAGACTGACTAGGGTTTACATATAATGCAAACTAGACTTAGGAAATTTTATAGTCCTAAGACTGACTTTTATAGTCCGTAGACTGACTAGGGTTCACATATAATGCAAACTAGACCTAGGGAAATTTTATAGTCCTAAGACTGACTTTTATAGTCCAAAGACTGATTAGGGTTTACATATAATGCAAACTAGACCTAGGGAATGAATTGGGCCTAAATGGATCTAAGATTTGGATTGGATTAGACTTAGGCTTAGATTGGAATGGATTAGGAATAGACTTGGACTAGACTTCACATAAAGATGCAAATGGGCCTAGATTTTGATATGCACTAGACTTATATGGGCCTAAGATCGACTCTAATGCTACCGAATGTATGCACTAGTGGAAAAAAGCCTAAGGGCTGCGGTCAAAAGTGGCCTAAGGGCTGCGTTTTTTGACCGCAGCAATTAGAGTAGCAGCCCTTAATATATATGAAGGGCTGCGGTTACGAACCGCAGCCCTTCCATATTTAAGGGCTGCGGTCGTAAGAAAACCGCAGCCCTTGGCCACATAAGGGCTGCGGTTAATTGAGAAAACCGCAGCCCTTGATTAATTAAGGGCTGCGGTTTTCTCAATTAACCGCAACCCTTTTGTAATTTTTTATTTTTTTTAAAATTCAGCTATATAATATTATGATACGCTACGCTTGTTCCCTGTTTCCTTGCTGCTTTGCTTTGTACCATATTACAAACCTCATAATGAATATATATATATATATAGAGTTCCCAATTATATATGTAATAATTATATATATATAATAATAATAATGTTAAAGAGTACATATTAAGGCAAATATTAATTCTAATACAAAAAGCTACATTAACGCAACAACCGAATAGCTTGCCAACTTGTTTCAAACTTCTAGCTAGTTCTTGCAAAATCCTAACCAATGTATCATAGACAATCTTCACAAATGTAGGTTGCCAACTTGTTTCGAACTTCATCCAATTCTTCAATTGTGAATTCATCCAACCTTGGTGCGTCGTTATCCATGTAAACCTTGCAATAATATGAATATAATAAATTAATAAGATCAAGTCAAACATTTACAATATATAATAACAACTAACTCTTGCAATTAATTAGCTAATTAAACAACCAATTTTTGAGTTGATTTTGTCGATTTTTGTGAATTTGAGCTATATTCACTTCCCAAAACTACCTACAAGTTATATATAGGAGCAAAACTAACACACACCACTTACTTTATGCATAGTTGAAGTGTTAATGTCATATTTTGGTGCAAAAGATTAGAAGTTCAATTTTTAGGTTCGTTTCGGGGTCGTTTTTTGTGAATTTGAGCTATTTCACTTCCCAAAACTACCTACATGTTACATATAGGAGCAAAACTAACACACACCACTTACTTTATGTATAGTTGAAGTATATAAGTCATATTTAGGTGCAAAAGATTAGAAGTTCAATTTTTAGGTTCGTTTCGGGGTCGCTTTTTGTGAATTTGAGCTATTTCACTTCCCAAAACTATAAAACATGTTACATATAGGAGCAAAACTAACACACACCACTTACTTTATGCATAGTTGAAGTGTTAATGTCATATTTTGGTGCAAAAGATTAGAAGTTCAATTTTTAGGTTCGTTTCTGGGTCGATATGATTATAGTTAATTTATGCTACAATTTCCAAAATAAACTAATTCTTATCTATCAATTTAATATAAATTAAATAAACTAATTAGATACATACCTTTTGAAGATAATCGATGTCGAGACAACGGTTGACTATATCAAACATGTACCGCAAGACGTAATAGCCACAATCAACCCCATTCTTTTGTTGCGGACACTGAAATTCACCAAATTTAAACATCCAAAAACATTCATGTTAAATTTAAAGTATATGAAAATAAATGGTTAGACATAAGATTCACCAAAGTAGTTACCTCAACTGATATCCAAAAAGGAGCTTTTCCTAATCGAAGTCCAAGTCCATAATGGTGCTTCATCACACTACATCAATACATTATATATAAGATGTTTATTATATATATATATATATATATATATATATATATATATATATATATATATATATATATATATATATATATATATATATATATATATATATATATATATATATATAAATGTGTAATATTAGGTACACATATTGTTCTAGTTAAGTTACCTATTCAATAGTGACTTGACTAGTAAGCTCCGTGGTGGTTGTCGACGAAGAGAATCAAAGTGGTAAACGTGATTATTTAACAAACATATCACAATGAGCGTCCAATGGAGACTATATAAGAAAATAATATAAAGTTACTTATTCAACGATTCGGTGAATTTTGTTATCGATATATATGGAACAAGAAGGCAAGTTATCTAAACAAGGAAATAAAGTTATAGAAAATAAAGTAAAGCATCAAGTTTGGTATAACAAGCTTACGCTTCAATATATGGAACAAGGATGAACTTCTCTTCTAACCGATGTGATTGTTTGAAACTAGTATCGAGATATTCTTTCACATCGGTTTTGTTTTTTAAACAATTGTCATCTCGCATCGTACTTGGACATAACCAACCAATCTTTGTCTCACTCATTTTTTCATTCAATTCAAGACACAATAACCCGAGAAATTAAAGCATATAATAAAAAGTAAACATACTTATCATGTATGGAAGTTGAAAACTATTATAAACTTGTAAAGTAAGATATGTATGTATCACCTCATGAAAGCTTGTATCATTGTTCCACTCAACATTTCTCCACGTAAGAATTCTTTAACATCGTCTTTGGAAATCCATGTAGATGACTCATCAGCGTAGTTGAATTGTTCCTTCCCCAAAGGAACATGTATTGCAGTATCATCGAGCAAATCACTAACACACTCATGCAACCAATAACATGCCTTAGTAAGGCCTTGCACCACCAACGGCTCGAGAAGTGGATTGTTTGACATACTAACTTGGTCATCGAACACATTTGGTTCAATTTCAGCATGTCCAATTGCCTCCTTAGCCATCTTGTTTTGTGAACCGACCTTTTTAGCCTTCTTGTCATGTGAACCATCCTTCCTTGAAACCTATTAAAAAGTAATAATAAGAATATTACTAATTATTATATATATGACATAGAAAAGTAATATAATCGGAGTTGATTATTACATAAACTAACGCATATATATATGTATGTTTATCGGTGTACCTCATCCGAAAATCGCACCCATGCACGCGGCCACGTAACATAACTACCATGGGCGTCACTCGGTGTATGTAGACTAACCTCCGGTTTTGGCATCGGAAGACCTAAGTCTTCAAAACCGGGCTCAATGTAGTCGATGCTCACCACATAGTGATCATTGTTCACTATCCGGTGATGCACTCGTACTCGATCACCAGGAGGTCAGTGCATGGCCACTAGCTACCACAATCGACTATCGAATCATTTTCTCGAACTAATAGTCGGCATAGGGTCTCCTCCTTTGAATCAAAACAAGTCATTAATAGTTAATTGCGATGAAACAACATATTTAGAATTGCATGCACTTAGGGACAATACATAGTTAATTAATAAAGCACGTTGATTAAGCGTGATAAATTAAACCAAATACGGTGATTACCTTCAACTCGGGTATTGGTGGATCAAGTGCGGGTATCGTTTGATTATCTCGTTGCCGTGGGGGGGATGTGCAAGGGGGGGCGAAGTAGCTAGGGGTTGGACGGGGGGAGCGGGGGCAGCGGGGGAAGCGGGAGGCTAGAAATATATAAAAAGACATAAATCGGCCGAAATATATAGGCCTAAAATGATATTTATTTTCCCGAAATCCAACCATCAACAGGATCAACACCAGCAACATACTATGCCACAAAATTACTGACCTCTTCAGCCACAATCCCTTGAATAATGCTACCTTCCAGTTGTGCAAGATTTCGAACTTTATCCTTCAAAGTACCCATATATCTCTCAAAAGGATAGCACCACCTCAAAAACACCTGGACCACACAGCTTAATTTCTCGAACTAGATGGACCATAATGTCAAAGAATGCGGGGGGAAAAAACATCTCAAATTTGCATAGAGTTTCAACTACTCGGCTCGCAAAGAATCGAGGGTCGACGGTTCTAGGACTTTGCTGCATATTGTATGGAAAAATGAACAAAGTTCGGTAATGGTGTGCCTCACATGCTTCGAAGTATCCCACGAATTGCAATCGGTAAGAATACTTGCATCATGACATGACAATCGTGAGATTTCATACTCGATAACTTCAACTCACCATTTAAGGTAACAAATCGCTTCATATTCGATGAGTACCCAGTTGGAACCTTAATACCATACAATGACTCGCAAAAAATCCGTTTCTCAGCTTTCGACAGCGTGTAGCAAGTCAGGGGCAAATAATTCTTCTCCGAATCATCCACCTTTTTTCTTTTCCCAATTTCCTCATCAAGCCCTTCCTCCACTACTTTCTTTTTCCTTCCCGCCCTTTTTTGAGCCCACAACTCCGGTCGAAGCTTATTTTTTTCCAAGTGAAGACGTGACGCTTTAACATCCTTTGTCTTACCTGGAATATTCATAAGTGTCGCAAGAATTGCATCACAAACATTCTTCTCAATGTGCATGACATCCAAACAATGTCTGACTTTTAAATCTTCCCAATATGGGAGTTTCCAAAAAAATAGACTCCTTTTTCCATAATCCCGTAGTTCCATCAACGTCATTTGCAGGTTTACCATAGATCGTTTCAATGCCCTTAACCCGATTATAAACTTCAAGTACCGCTTAATGGTCTACGAGCAACTTCCTCTTTAACCGTCCCATCGAAGGCCTTTTTCTTAAATCGATAGGGATGGTCGCGTCTAAGGAGCCTTCGTGTGCGCATATAGACATGTTTGCAGCCCTTAATGTGTGTAGACTTCATGTCATCTATACAAATCGGGCACGGTTTTTTTCCTTTGGTCTTATACCCAGATAAGTTCCCATAAGCTGGAAAGTCGTTCATTGTACAGAAAAGCATGGCACGCAGAGTGAACATCTCATTAGCATACGCATCAAATACCGACACTCCTTCGTTCCACATCTTCTGTAAATCTTCAATAAGTGGTTGAAGGTATACATCTATATCATTTCCAGGTTGTTTCGGCCCCGATATGAGAAGCGACAACATGATGTACTTGCGTTTCATGCACAACCAAGGAGGCAAGTTATAAATCACTAAAACTACGGCCATGTACTATGCCGAGAACTAAGATTGCCAAAGGGATTCATGCCATCCGTACATAATCCAAGCCTCAAATTCCTATCCTCGTTACCAAACGGCTTATGCACCCTATTGATACTTTTCCACTCGGGGGAATCAGCCTGGATGCTTAAAGAAACCGTCTTTCTTCCAACGATCCGCATGCCACCGCATATTCTTCGCATCTTTTTTATTGAGAACATGCGCTTAAATCTAGGTATTATGGGAAGATACCACAACACCTTAGCTGGTGGTCCTTCACTACCCCCACCCCCTTCACGCTTGTACCTTGATAATCCACAACGTGGACACTCATCTAAATGCTCATACTCATTACGATAAAGCACACAATCGTTTGGACAAGCATGTATCCTCCGGGTACTCTAAACCAAAAGGACACATGAGTTTCTTAGCATAATAGTTCGACATTGGCGAGATCATTTCCATCGGGGAGCATATCGGCTAAAACTTCCAACAACGACGTGAAACTCGCAATCCGTCCAACCCGCTTTCGACTTAATATTGAAGAGTGTTATCACAACTGGAAAGTTTGGTGTACTTCGTACAATACAATGGCCTTTCAGCAGCCTCAGACATAGACTCAAACATACGAGGTCGTTTGCAAGACTGATCTTCAACCTCTTGTATCATCTCGTCTACCCGATCTCTATCATCATCCCCATATTCATCATCACCATACTCACCATCCTCGAAATCATCACCTAATTTATCCTTCTCCTCTTCACATACATCGTTCATTATCCTACAACTTCTTGCATATCTCCCCTCCTCACCATGCCAAACCCATACGTGGTATTGAGGCCTAAACCCACGACGAAAGACATGCTCCCTAAGCAAATGAATACTACTAACCTTGCTCACATTTCCACAATCTAAACAAGGACAATAAAAGTCGATCGCTCCAGAAGATGCTTGATATTCTAATGCAGATTTACAAAATTCTGAGACCCCATTCACAAACTCAATCGATTCACGGCTACCATACATCCAAGTACGATCCATCTCATTCATGAAAACCTCTAATTAAACACAACCAATTATAAGTATCAATCATTTAAGCACATTCACATGCAAGACAATCACATATTGAAAACACGCACATACAAATGGAGGCTAAGAGAGTCACATGTGCAAATGTATGCATGCATCCGAAGGTCCTTATCACTCCAACCTAACCCATCTTTGGACGTTTAATCTCACTAGTGAATATATGCCAACTCTTCAATTCTAAGGAAAATCCGGCATTTTTCCCTACGAGTTCTCCAAGTACACAATGTAGATAATTGATTATCTACATATGTACACAGAGAACAATGTAGAGAAACGACAAGCCAAGACTTTCCTTAGAATTGAAAAGAAGACATACATTCACCACCTAAGTGAGATCAAACGTCCAAGGACGATCCCAAACAGGGGGACTATTCAAGACTTACTCCTAGTGAGTAAGTCTTGAACAGTATCTAGGCATATGATTGATGATATGATGATTCATATAACTTATACATTTCATAGCTTAATTAAATTGTTTTCATCCAATCTCATATCAAGAAATATACATACACATATATAGATTGAATCTACATATACACAATAAATGAAGATATATAATGAATTGTCTTTATCATAAATACATACCAATAACAACTAATATGGAGATCGATCTCTATATATACTCTGCACTATCTCCTAGTTGATTTGCCGCTTCCAATATGCTAATATCTAGGACATAAAAACCGAAAAAATTGTTAGCATATAGTAAATGCAAAAATTATAAGAAATACATTCATATATATAAATTATCATATCTTACCCACATTGAAACACATTACAACTAACTTTTCTCATTTAAACAATTAACAAATTATAAATGAAATTTGTTTGCATTAAACTAAGTTAATAGCTAATGTAGCTAATCAAATAATTCAATTAACATATTTTCGGGTTCCGAAGCACGACCCTTTTGTATAACTTTTCTCGCAATTTCAATCCACTCAAATGCAACCTTTAATTTCTCTCCCAAACGAATATATAAACATATTAGAAAATAAAAATCAAAATAATTAAAAAGGCAACCTTTAATTTCTTGAACAAATGCGTGAGAGAGGGTGGGCGGCGCGCAGGTGGGTGGCGCGCAGGTGGGTGGCGCACAGGTACGGTGGGTGGCGCGCACCGGTGGCGGCGCTCGAGGTGGCGGGGTGCGCAATCCGGTGGCGTGGGTCTGCGTGGTGCGCCTGGGGATGGCGCGTAGAAGGGCTGCGTGGCGCGCACGGACGGTGGACCGGAGCTCGGGGGGTGGTTGAATTCGAAAGCTAGGGCTCGGGGTGGTTCAATTCGCAAGGGTTGGGCTCTAGGGGTGGTTCGTTCTTTGTGCGTGGTGAGATAAATTTTCGCGAGTGATAAATTGGGTGGAGCGAGGGAATTAAATGAGAGCGAAATTGGGGGAAAAAAATAAAACAAAGGGCTGCGATTGTATGGAAAACCGCAGCCCTTCCATTAAGGGGTCAGGTCGGGCCCAAAACCGCAGCCCTTTATTGCACGAAGGGCTGCGGTTTTGGGCTCGACCGCAGCCCTTAATGGAAGGGCTGCGGTTTTCCATACAACCGCAGCCCTTTTACAACAGCAAATGGCTTTTTTTCCTCTAGTGATGGACTCAAATTAGACGGGCCTAAGATGAATGCAAAATGGACTCTAATGCATATGGGCCTACAATGAATGCAAATGGATTGAATGGAGTTGTTTGGATTGTATGAAGGTGTTTGGACTGGGCTTAGAATTTTCGAAATTCGTTTTTGAAATGAACCCCTTGTTTTATCTTTTGTTAGGAAAAGATGATGGATTAGTTTTGAAAATATTTTTTTTCGTAAATGTCGTATATGATGGTGTTTCGTAAATGCTTTTTGAAAAAGGTAGAATAGACATGGGTGTAGGATTGATTTTGAAAAAAAATGTAAGTTTTGAAATTGATTGAATATGATTAGGTAAGATTGGTAGGGAAGATTAGGTAGAAGGAATAGCAGGGAGAAGGTAGACATGCATGACAATTCTAACTCTACCATGACCTCTTTTCTAGATGCATTTTTTAGGACAGACTCGACCTTACATGAAAATACTGACTTTTTTTTTTGAATTAGGTGAGACCTTTGATTAGACCATGTACTATGCGAATGCAGACAGACAAACATATGACTGAACATAGGATCGACCATTATGACTGAACATAGGATCGACCATTAGCAAAACTGTAATGTCATTTCAAGGCATAAAAAGAGTATGAATCGTATTTTTCGAGTTTCACCCACTCATTTAAATTTATATTTTTTCAAAGTCCTCCCCAATGAAGTCGCCAAATTGTAGGCGTGTTTTTATTTCGCCTACGCTGTGTGAGCGCGGATTTGTATTTGACTACCCGACTGTAAAGGTTTTTGTTTTGAAAACGTTTTTGAATTCGCCAACAATTCTTTAAAGGAAAAATCATAAACCTAATTGGATATGAGAAACCGTAGGGATAAATTAGGGACTTATCCAATGTAGATTTCTCCGTCTAGACTCCATATATGGTCAAAATGAACCAAAGATTGAGTTCCGGGGTGAGGGTACGAATATGGTCATAATGAACCAAGTTAGCCCATTGATGGCCTCTACTAAATAGATTCATTACAAATTTTATGCAATAGAATAACCAAATAATGTTTTAAGCACCCTAAAAATAATTAGTCTAGGTTGGTTCAGGAAACATATAAAAGACTATTTTTTTGTGATATGTTATTAGGCAATCAAATTACAGGGAACCTCGCAGGTTGTCCAAATTAATCTCATTAATATTAGAACAGTTCTTTAGGTCTTTGATTAACAAAACTAACATGTGGGTGATAAAAGCAATAAAGCGGGACAATCATATAATATGCATAGAATAATCAGGCTAGTATATAATAATGTATGAAAATAAATAAAAAGAAAGAAAAAGGTTTAGAATATACAGTAGAGCGATTTTATATTAAAGATCTACATCATGAAAGAAAACAGTTAGTAACTTCAACATAAAAAGAATTTATTTAAGGAACCTCAGGATTATACCGTGGCTTGGGTCTGCGAGATTGACAACATTCGGGACGAGCAATCGTGAAGCATGAAAATCTGAATGTGTGAAAGTATGTAGATTTTAATGTGTTTGTATGACAATATGTGTAGATTTGAATGTATTTGTGTTTGAAAGTATGAGTTTTGTAGGGAAGTTTTGTAGTTCGTAGAGAGGTTCATAAGATATTCGTCGAGTTCGAAGTGTGTTAATGTGAAAAATCCGTTTTTAAATCTATACGGAAATCAGGTCTATTTATAGGGAAAACGACACTGCGCCTCACACGCCAGTTGCGCCTGGCGCAGGCTGACGTGTCAAGCGCATGCATGGGATGCCCAGTAGGAAGCATACACGTGGTAGGCGTTTTGAAAAAAGATAAGAAAGAAAAGCCGCGTCTCAAGCAGAGACTTGCGCTTGGCGCAGGACTCTATATGACATAGAAGTCTATGTGGCAGTTCTGTGCGCGTGGCACAGGCCGTGCGCTAGGCGCAGGCTTACGTGGCAGTCTACGTGTCAGACACGTGCGCTCGGACCGCCTTGTTTTTGAGACGTTTTGACAGTTTTTTGATAAAAACGCGTTTTAAAGATTTTCTTTTATCTTTTCACTACGGATATATGATTTTACGGGATAAATCCAATTATGAAAATATCTTTGAAAATATTTATTTATTTAAATAAAACAATTAATTATTATTTAACAATTAATTGGGCTTTTCAAAGGATTGGGCTCAAAATACAATTAATTATCATGAATAATTGATTGGGCTTTATAATAGGACTTTAACACTTTTCGAAATGGTTTTGGATGGCTTTTCAGACTGCTCTCCCCTTGGATCGGACCAATTAAGACCACTGTATGTTTCATCATCGGATCCTTAAATGTGGAGACACGTTTATGTGTCTACAATAATTCAAAAGAGAAATCAAATACAAAGATTCAGTTAGCAATGGAAACGAAAAGAGAGGGATTCGAACCCTCGGTACGAATGACTCGTACAACGGATTAGCAATCCGACGCTTTCGTCCACTCAGCCATCTCTCCCCGCTGAAAAGAAAATAGGAATAGTAAAATATTAAATAAAAAATTTAGAAAAACTTTTAAATTGAAAAATATGCAATAAACTCGACTTAATTAGACTAAAATTGAATTAGAGGTCTATATAACAATAGTATTATTGACATTTCCAAAATAAATTATTGTTTTCTCTTGACTACCAGACAAGCCAAAGGCCTTAGAAAAAGCTTTGAGTGCCTTCTTCATTAATACAACTGACTAAACATCCCCTTACTAAAAAGCATTTAATCATTAACAAAAATTTAAATGAGTGAGACTAAGGGAAGCACATCTGTAGTTAAAAGAGAATTCTCTATTCTTAATCATCTTGTTCATCAATCTGGAGAAATACTCCATAGTAATAACAAAGAGCAGGGTGATATGGGATCACCCCGCCTAAGACCTTTCTCCCCTTTATAAAATCCACACAAACTTTCATTAATGTTGAAGGAGAAAGATGTAGTGGACACATAAAGCATTACCCACTTAATGAATTTGTTTGGAAACTTAAGCCTAGCTAACAGCTCTTGAAGAAATTCCCAACTCAACGAGTCATAAGCTTTCCTCAGGTCAACCTTCATTGTGCATCTTGTAGGTTGAGACTTCCTATAATAATTCTTCAACATATCCTGACAAATGAAGATATTGTGCAAGGTTACCCTATTATCCACAAAAGCAGTCTGCACAGGATCAATGATTACAGGAATAACCTTTTTTAATCTATTGTAAAGCATTTTATAAATCACCTTCTATAAAACATTACAGCATGCTATTGGCCTAAATTGTGTAACATCCACAGGCTGATCATGCTTAAGGATCAAGCATGAAGTAGTAGCATTTATTTGCTTCAATAATTTCCCAGTCTCAAAGAACTCCAGCATAGCTTCTATAATGTCACTAACAAGGCAACTACATGCTTTCTTATAAAAGCAACTTGTGTACCCATATAGCCCAAGTGCTTTTTTTTTCATCAATATCAAAAAGTGTCGGCTTCACTTCCTCACCAGTAAAACTACACCAAGCTCATCTTGTTGTGTTCAATATCGTAGACACAAAATACTGTCTATCCATTGAGTACCCAATGATGAAACATACCGTCATCCTAATTGGTCCTATCCAAAAAGAAGAGCAATCGAACTAGCTAAGCCCAAAAGCATTTCAAAAATATAAAGTCTACCCAAGCCCAATTTTAAAAGCCCAATTAATTATTCCCGATAATTAATTGTATTTTTTAATTTTTTAATATTAATTATTCTTGATAATTAATTTTTTAAGGATATTTAGAAAATCAAATTTTTATTCCTAGAGATAGCTGATTTCGAATTTCAAAGGATAAAAAAGAATCTTAAAACATAAAAAACCGACTACAAAGTCAGTGAGCGCAACGCATAGGCGGTGTGTGAAGCGTACAAGCTGCGCGCCAGGCGCACAATTTTCCCTATCTTTTCACGATTTTTTCGTTTTGATTTGCTTATAAATTGCTCGTTTCTTCGAACGACTTTTCAAAATGCTTTCCTACGACCGCTACACATAGCTATATTCCAACACATAAAAACACTAAAACTCACATTCAAACACATTCAAACTAGAATAGACTAGGATTAGAGCAAGATTGGCATGGGCTTAGATTGGATCTAAGGTGGACTTGACATAGACTAGGGTTCACATAAAGATGCAAATGGGCCTAAATTTTGGAATGAACTAGACTTATATGGGCCTAAAATGGACTCTAATGCTAGTGGGCCTAATGTAAATATATGAACTCAAGTTCAAATGGGCCTAATATGAACGCATGGACTCAAGTTTAAATGGGCCTAACATGAATGCAAATGGATTGGAATTGGATTAAGGGTGTTAGATTGGATTGGATTGGATGAAGATGTTTGAACCGGGGCTTAGAATTGTCAAAATTCGTTTTTGAAAGGGACCCCTTGTTTTTATCTTTTATTGGAAAAGATAATGGATAAATTTTGAAAAAGATTTTTTTGAACGGGTGGTATGATGATGATTAATAAATATTTTCGAAAAAGATAGAACAGAAAAGTGTGTGAAATGGTAGATTTTGGAAAAGATATGTTTTTTTTAAAGGGATGGAATATGATAAGATAGATATGATAGGGAAGATTTGTTGGATATGAGGGATAAGATGGGATGAGGTAGAAAAACATGACGACTCTAACTCTATCAGGATCACTTATCTAGATGCACTTTTTTTAAGATAGACTCAACCTTAAATGATATGCGTGAAGAGATCGATTTTATCTTTGTATTAGGTGAGTTTTGTTTGAAAAAAGATATCCTAAAGAGATCATGAACGATGATGCGCAGATAGATCGAAATCCGGCACATAAACCTGATGAAAATGAAACACGAAAAAGCTGAGAAGCTTGCGCCACACACAATGACGTTGTGTGCCACGCAAGAAACTTGCACTTAGTGCACGAAGCTTGCGTGCCATGCAATCTCATGCGGAGGCTTGCGTGTGACGTAAGTTTGGTGCGTTTGGCGCATCGGTTTTATGGAGTGGTTTTTCATTTTGTCGATGTGTTGGTCGATTTTTCGATGATCTCTAACCTAATTCGAGGGGAAACACGAGGGGAAATCATGTTGAACATAAAAAACAAGCAATCAATAATGTCATACAGGCAAGAAAATTTATGCAATTCGAACCTAAAGTCAAGATTTATGTTTGGTACTATGGTCAGGCTTTGGTTAATGCTTGAAAGGGTCCATGACTAAGAGATTGATCCCACTCTTCGTACCTTTGCTTAAAAAGGTGGTCACTTGTAAGACACACTCCAGTTCTCAAGTCAGGAACAAGAGAACAATGTCATTGTTTGGTACGTTTGCTTATGACTAAGATCCAAGACTATTGCTCAAGAAGCTTTTTGGAAGGACAAAGTGCAAACCCCCCCGGGGGTGGCCTCTCGCATAGAACATGCGCTAAACAGGCAGGGATGATTGTCCTTATATGCAAAACTGTAATTTTATCCAAAGGCATAAAACAAGTATGAATCGTATTTTTCAAGTTTCACCACTCATTTAAAAAATTAAGTCACCAAATTGTAGGCGTATTTTTATTGCCTACGTGGGATGAGTGCATATTTGACTACCTCATTGTAAAGGTTTTATTGAAAAATGTGTTGAAGTCGCCAACAAGTCTCTAAAGGAAGACTTATAAACCTAATTGGATATTGGAAAATCATAGGGACAACTTAGGGACTTACCCAATGTAGATTTCTCCGTCATGACTCCATAGATGGTCATTGAAACAAAGATTGAGTTCGGGGGTGAGGGAACACATAAGATCAGGAATCAAATTCGCCCATTGATGACCTCTACTTTATATCGATTCATGTCAAGTTTTATGCAAATAAACAACCACATAATATTTTGATGTAATCTAAAATTAATCTATGTAAGTTTATCAAACAAACAAAAGATTAAATTTTTTGTCACATCTTATTATGCAATCAAATTACTGGGAACCTAATGCGATTGTCCAAATTATCTAAATTTATCATTGGAACATATATTTAGGTCTTTTATTAACAAAAATAAGCATGTGAGGTGATGAAAGTATTAAATCATACAGCATGCATATGAACAATAATAATATAATATGAAAGAAATAAAAAGAAGAGTAGAGATTCGAGAAGAATATACAATATAGCGTTGATTCCTTACAGATCTACATTATGACAAGTAAATTGTGAGTTAAAAAGGAATTAAGAATTAACCATCCAAAATTATATCTTTGTCGCATGGGTCTTGTATTATAGGCTGCAAGATGAGAAATCTTGAAGCTTGAAATAATAAATTCGAAGGTCATTTACATTAGATCCACTAGCATTAGAGTCCATTTTAGGCCCATATAAGTGTAGTTCATTCCAAATAGGCCCATTTGCATATTTATGTGAACCCTAGTCTATGTCAAGTCCACCTTAGGTCCAATCTAAGTCCAATATCAGCCCATGCCAATCTAAGTCTAATCCCATTCAATTCCAGTCTAAGTCCAAATCTAGTCCATTTCCAAAGTTAAGCCCAAGTGCATCTCCAAGTTTAAGTCAAACCTATATGCTAATCCTAGTTGGAGTCCAAACTTAAGTCCATTTAGTCTCAATTGATATCCTAGGTCTAGCTTGCATTTCCATATAGGCCCTAGTCAAGTCTAACTCCTCCCTAAGTCCATAATGGCCTAATCCTCGAGTTTAGTGAAGCTACTCATCCCTTAAGACCACAACGACAACCCCTAAGTCTAGCGATGCTAGCATTCCTTAAGACCACATAGGCAATTTTTGAGTCTAGCCTACTTACTCTAATGTAAGTTCCAACGTCTAGTCGTCTAGCCTGCTTACTCTAAATGTAAGTTTAAAGTCTAGTTACCTAGCTTGCTTGCCTTAAGTCAAGTTCAAAGTCTAGTTTTCCTTATTGTCCAGTCTTCCTTATTGTCTACCCTACTTACCCTAAACGTAAGTTCAAAGTCCAGTCTCCCCTATAATCACCAAAGCTCACACTAGTAGAAAAACATTGATTTGCGTCTCCTAAATTGTGTCGTACAAACTGGGAAATCGACGTAGAAGGCTAGGACCGTATCATTTGTGTCGAATACGGGATGAATGCGACGCAAACCATGGTTCATGTGCGTCGGATTTGAGGTGCATCCAATGCAAATACTTAAAGAAAATGGGTGGGAGAATCATATGCATCGGATGCTGTTCTATGTTCAACGCAAATAACTAAAGCAAATGGGGCACAATGAACAAAACATTTGCGTCGAACGTCTTTGACGTGCGATGCAAATCATTGGGCTTAGGTGATTTGCGTCGGATCGTATGGGCCCATCCGACGCACATCACAACTAATTCCCCTTATTATTTTCGAGTGATTCAATCCCTCACACTTCCTCTTTCTCTCTATCCCTAAAAATCTCATTCACTCTATCGCTCTCTAACCGTCGCTCCCTCCCCTTCTTCAATCGCCTGTGAAATCTTCAATCTCCCCATCTCTCTCTAATCAACCATTCTCTCCCTCCCCTTCTTCTCCTTTCAGCAGAAAATCGAGCGATGACAAAAGGCAATCAACTGATTTCGCCGACGACAAAAGAAGCCCCGAGTTTCTCTCAACAAAGCTCTTCATTTACACTTGCCAATCAACTGGAAGTGCTTCCCTTCTTCAATTCTTTGATTATGCAGCACAAACAGATTTAAAGCAACAAAAACAAAAACCCAAACGAAATTATTTGTGAAATCTTCTCTCACTCGCCGGAATCGTCTTCGTCCTCTCTCCGTCGAGCTACTTTCTTTGATTGGGTTTTTCATTTTGTAAATTATCTAGGGTTCTCCTCACACACCTTTGATAGGTTTTGTTTAGGCGAAAATCAACTACTATACCTCATAAGCCTAAGCAGCAGCAAGCTTTTTGTTTTATAGAAAACAAATTCGAGGTAACTGGTTTTAGAGTTTTAGGGTTTGCTTGTTATTAGATTAATTTCTACTTTTTTTCTGTTGTATCTTTTGATTGTCACTGTACTTTGTTAATTATCTCGCGTTTTCGCTTTTTTTTTATCACATGTAAGATGCAATAGTTACATTTAAAAATAAAAATCCATTCTTATGCATCTTGAGTCTGGTTTTTGAATTGTATTGGATGAATTGTTGCGAGATAGTAATTTTTATGTTCATGGAGTTATTGATTTAATTATCTAGAGAATGAGATGACCTCATGTATCCTTAAACTGATGATATGTGAAAATTTCGTTACTTGCTTTCTGAAAAATGGACTGCCTAATAGGTTAGATTTTGGTTATTGGACTTTTTTGGATGTCCTAATCTTGTATGCTTTTTTATTTCCTATTAGTGATTGCTCAAATGTTGTAATTAAAGCTATAGAATTTCAAGTGTGGAGGAGCACCGTGTAAGAATTTACATTTCTTCACTAGTGGAAAAAAGCCAATCCGATCCGGTCAAAATTGGGCTTACGGATTCGGTTTTGGTCCGGATCGGGTGGGCTCGCAGCAGTATATAATATTTAACTGATCAGGTCCTAAACCGGATCAGTTGAAGACTAACTGATCCGATTATGCGTTAAAACCGGACTAATTAAGTTGATTAACTGATTCGGTTTTAACACTTAATCGGATCAGTTGAGGCAAATTTGAATTATAAAAAAAAGACGCAGGCTTGCAGTAATCTTTCACTTTTTCATTTATGGGCCAGATGCCATAATACAGAGAAATTAGGTAGGAAAGTGGAAGAAACTTTTTCAGTTGTCAGTTTTTTGTATATGATAATGTAACTGGGATTTAATTTCATTATATTTTTGTCAAACTAATTAACTAAAATTTAATTTCATTAGATTTTTAATTTGTCAAATTGATTAACTGGGATTTAATTTCATTAGAAACGAAAATGTCAAACTAAATTGAGAAAATACAAAGAAAATATAACAAAATTAACTAGCAAAATACAACGGAATTATATCAACAAAAATATAACAAAATTAAATCGATAAAAATATAACAACCCATTCTACAATAAATTGAAAACGAAGAGAGAAACCCTACCTGATTTTCAGAATTTACAAAAGAACAAATAAAAACGAAACTAATGAATCTAATACAAAGGACGAAAATAAAAACAAAACCCTAACATCAAATTTATTTCAAAAAATAAAATGCAAAAACAGTAAACAAGAAACCCTAACTGATTTTCCGAAGAAAAAAAATTACAAAAAAATGAGGCGTGAGTGGGGAGCAACGAGTCAATAACGAAGAGAGAAAATGTTGAGACACGAGTCGACGGCGGTGTTGGTGGATCGAGGAACGAGCAAGGAGAGCGAGCGACGACCGGTGAATCAACGGCTGAATTCGTTCGTAAGTTGACGGCGGTGTTGGTGGCTGTTGGGCTTACCGGTGGTTTAAGGGATGCGACAGCCAGTAGAAGGAAGGTGTGAACACCAGTGAGAGAGGAAGAGAGATGATGAGATTATGGTGAGAGAGATTAGGGTGAGAGAGGGAGAATGGGGTTTACGTAGGGTGAGAGAGGGAGAATGAGGTTTAGGTTTTCTGAGAGAGGAGCGAAATAAGGCGCGAGAGGGGAGCGAAATGGGCCAACAATGAAAATCTTGTGTGTTTTATAGTTAATTTGGGCCAACTGATCCGGTCCATCCATTCCAACCGGATCAGTTTGGTTCGCATAAATTGTGCGAAATTATGGCAAGAATAACGGATCCGGTTTTAGGCCCAAATCGGATCAGTTGACTTTAGTTGATCCGGTTTGGGCCTAACCGGATCGGTTATATTGTGACAGATCCACTTTTTTCCACTAGTGCTTGAGGGTTCTATTGTAGTTTAGCTGCTTCTTCAATATACCACATTATGGTTTGTGTCATTGGGCATCTTTGCGCTTCATTTTTATATTAAGAGTAGGTGAGTGCTGATTTTTTTTGCTATCGACTGCAGATAACATTTTGTGTTAACGTCAGCTCTATGCCTGCTCCTGTCTCTGATGCTGAGAGGCTTGTCTAGAATGTCATCGAAGCAGAGCTTCTATCATTCAGGTTTTCTAGTTTTGTGTACAACAATAGATAATTATTTGGATTCATCCAAATCTTTCAATCTAATTGTTTCTCATTCCTTTCTATATACAGTCAAGTGAATGAAAAATCCTTAATATTGTGGCAGTTCATCCTATAATAATATATGTGTTCTGGACCAGTTTATTTTGCTGCAGCATAATATTATTACTCTCACAAGCTTTATATCTTTGATTGAGGCTCCAAACTTCATCATAAACTTCAATTTCATCTTTTTTAACACTCTCATGGCTTCACATTACTATCGCTATATTAGATTTTATAGTGGAGAATCAGCAGAGAATGACAAGGGAAGAGAGTTTAAAAAGTTCGCAATTTTACTCCCATGTATGTAAGATTTTCTAGAATCAACTAAGCAATGTTCTTTTTAGTGCAATGGATTTTGAAACTTGTAAGTTAGGTTATGCATGACCAATTAAGAGGATATGAAAAATGGTTGTTGGGGATTTTCAATTTGTTTTATTGCACATTTGTGCTCAGTTTTAGAGGAGATTTGCTTAATATGTGTGTAGAATTGTAGTTTTGGGGTTTTTGTTGCTCCAGCATTCGAATCATAAACACATTGGTATGTTTTTCCATCAGATGAAGCAAATATCCTTCTTATGCTATATGCTAAATTCAAGCAAAAGATAGGAAATCATGAAAAAAGGGGGTTGATCGGCTTGATCCGTTGATATGACGAAATGGCAAGAATGGGAGTTTTGTTCTTCTAACCTAAGCTAATAATTGTTATCTTATTCGAGTTTTTAGTGATTGATTTGTATTTTTTTTTCAAATATAGCTTCTTCAATATCTCTTGTTGGCACTCAAGGACAGGTTTATACCTAGATATTATGTAGCTGCTGCGACTGATAATATGAGTTTGCAGAAAGCTCGAACATTTGAGAGCTCCTCGAGTAATGAGGTAATTGGCCCCTCCTTTCTGTTTCCACGTCTAACTTTTGTATTGGAGGGGCATTCAAAGATTCGTGTTATGAATGTTTTCCATTGTAGTGGACTTGATTTTGAGAATAGTATACTTCATAATTTTTCGTTTATGTCAAATGCTAGTGCTTATTGCTATGTTTTTGTGTTGTTGGATTCTTTTTGTATAACACAAGACTTAGACTACAAGCATATACATATATTAACTAGGGGTGTGCCTTTGTTTTGGATTTATTGAGCATGAAGAGAACAAATAGTTTTGGGTTGCTTTTGTTTTGTAAGCTTTGTGGTAGGGATTCAAAATCTAATCTCCTTTTGTTTTTTTATGCGTTTTTTTTTTGTGATTTTGTTGCTTTTCGAGTTGATTCATTGTTTCTTCTCTTTATTTTCTCGTCGTGAGGATTTTTCGGATCTATGGAAAAATCAAAGGAGAGTTTTGAAGGATTTTGAAGAATTCCAAGATTATTTTTTTTAATAAGAAATAAGTCATTTGCGTCGCATCCTAACAAAAGTGCGACGTAAATTAAATGCCCTTTTTTGTAATAATAAATAATCATTTCCTTCGGTGGTAGAAAACAACCGACGCAAATGACCTTTTCTTTGTTGTAAAAAACAGTCATTTGCTTCGGTTCTTTGCCAACAACCGAAGCAAATGAACCTGGGCAAACCTCATTTGTGTCGGACATACGTGTACATCCGAAGCAAATAGTTCTAGAGAAGCTTGGTGTGGTGCTGGGTAGATGGAGCCATTTGCGTTGCACATGCCTTCAGATCCGACGCAAATAACTTAACAATTGCATCGTGTCCTCATCCAACTGAGATCTTTTACGGCACATTTGTGTTGAGGCCTGTAGCATCGGACCCATATCCAACGCAAATGATGGTCTGGCATCCGACACAAATCAACGATTTTGTACTAGTGCCAGTCATTGAGTTTATTCTGCTTGCATAGTCCATTCCAGTCCGTGTCTGCATATGCATATAGTTATGCCCATGTTTCCATCGTGGTCAAGCCCATACTAATCCATATTCCACATCCTTGCCAAACTATCCATCAATTCCCATTTGTCATTTCCCATTTCCAAACCGTCCAACTCATTTCCCTTTCACATTTTGAAATTCATGTCCAAAAACATACAAGTGAGGTCCACTCGATTCCTGTTCAGGATCGGTCGAGAGATTACAACTTAGGAACGCCTAATGGAGAAACAAACAATTGAGCCTACTCTAAAGGTCATCATGCACACTATCACCATCCCGACTTCACTTAGAGTCATGAGATTACTTTTGACCACCTTCACAATAGATGCACGATCACTTTTATAGGGTCTACTCCGAACCCTGAACCTAAAAATCCATAAGGTTCAATAACCTAAACTTCTACTGCAAATTCCATCTGACATCAAGTGTTGGATCCTAAAAATGTGCAGCTGTAGGCGTGTTTTTATTCGCCTACACGGTGTGAGCGCGTATTTGACTACCTCATTGTAAATGTTTTATTGGAAACGTTTTTTCAAGTCGCGAACAAGTCTTTGGATATTGGGAAATCATAGGCACAACTTACGGACTTATTCAATGTAGATTTCCCTGACATGACTCCATTAATGGTCAATGAACCATGGATTGAGTTCAGGGGGTGAGGGTACGAATAACACCAGGAATCGAATTCGCCCATTGATGGCCTCTACTTAATATCGATTCATATCTATATTTATGCAAATAAACAACCACATAATATTTTAGTGCAATCTAATAACTAATCTATGTCGGTTCATTAAACAAACAAAAGACTAATATTTGGTGAGATGTTATTATTCAATCAAATTACAGGGAACCCAACAGGTTGTCCAAATTATCTGAATTTAATGTTAGAGCAGTTCTTTAGGTCTTTGATTAGCAATAATAATCATGTTAGGTAATGAAAGCATTAAAACATACAATCATGCATATGAATATATAATATAGCATAAAAGAAATATAAAAAAGATAAATTTAGCGAAGAATGTACAGTATAACGTTATTTTTTTAAAGATCTGCATCATGACAAGTAGATTGTTAGTAAAATAAGAATTAAATTAGAATTGACCCTCAGGATTTATACCTTTGTCGCCTGGGTTTTATGCAACGATCTTCAGGATGAGCAATATTGAAGCTTGAAATAAGAAATTTGAATGTATGAATGTGTTTGAATGTATTTAAATATGAGTTTGTGTGTTTGAATATGAGTTTGAGTGTTTGAATATGAGTTTGAGTATAGGAGAGTATGTGCAGAAGTCGTAGGAAAGCATTGTGAAAAGTCGTTGCAAGAAAGGAGGTATTTATAAGCAAAGGAAACTGAAAATGAATCGAAAAGATAAAAAAATTGTGCGCCAAACGCACAGCTTTTCATCACGCGCACTTGCTTTTTGGCCGTTTTTTTTATTGTTTTAAGATTTTTTTTTATCCTTTGATAAAATCTATCCTTTGAAATTCGAAAACAGCTATCTTTAGGAATAAAAATCTAATTTTCAAAATACTAATTATCAAGAATAATTAATATTATAATATTAGTTGTAATGGCTCCGAAGAGCACAATTAAGACCAATAATCAATGAGGGACGGGGGTAAAAACTCTATATAAAATAGACATATCAAACTCCCCCAAACTAGACTTTTGCTTGTCCCTAAGCAAAACATGTCTGAAAATCAAGAGTTCAAGGAAACAATAGTCGTTTCACCCCAACATAAAATCGTTGCAAAAACATTTAGGTGACTATAGATCGAATCCAAACACACCACAAATCACAATCTGTAAAGCTCAACAGATAAGCACCAATCAGGGATATGAATCAGAAGAGGCCACTAGACATGCACTACAAATCAATGAGAAGGATCTCACAAGGGGACTCTCCACTCATTTGGAGAACACTCTCCAAGCAGTTAAAATGACTGCTTTTATCCAACCCCAAGTTCCCATCCCAACTCTCACACTCATGTGTTTGAAGGGTGATCAATAACACTCAATTGCCAAACTTCACCAAGTTAGTCCATAGGCTTGTGTCATCTCTCCATATTAGGTAAATATTTAGGAATGGGGTGCTCCAGGAAGTGAAGTATTACTACAACTTTAATGATACAACTCACACAATATATTAAATTTCCACACAACTACAACCAATTTTCTTGGAAAGCCTTACTTATCTCATATTCAAAAGTTTTATACTTTAGCTACTAGCTAATAAGGATAGAGGAGAATCAACAATTAGGACTCGAAAATAGTAATGCGGAGTCCTTTTTCCATGTACACAAATTTTTCTCTTTTTTCATTCACACCATTAACCAATTTCATCCATCAAATGTCAACCAACATACATTTCCTAAATACTTCACAACAAAAGGTAAAGAGATGTATTTTTGGAAAATGAGGAGCTCTTAGCGTGGTTATCAAAAGAAATAGGCCCAGCTCAGAGTGGTTAACTAGGGGAAATAAATGCAGGGAAGGCTATTTGGTCTTATGGTGCCATTTCCTACGAGAGTCATAATCATTTTTGTTTAGCCATCAAATAGTCAATGCATCAATGGAGAGAAAGCAAAAGTTCTAGCATCCCTCAGAGAAGTGGGCATACACACATGAAAGGAAAAAAAACTGGAATATATGTAGTTTTAAGGCACAGAAGCTCACAGTTAAACCCAAACATGCTTGTAGGACATATGGAGTGCCACAATTATGATTCTTATCATAGATCAAAGTACGAAAATGTCATGCTCTGGTGATCAATCATTGTTTCATGCCCATCAACAATCCAAAGTCAAAACACAAATATGATGGTACGGGGCACAGGGAAACAACTATTCAACTTGACTCTGATTTTCTAATAAACTCGTATTTTTGTTCTTTTTGTTTTTTTTCTTTTTTTCTTTTTTTTTGAGATAACTAAAAAGGGAAAACTAACTAGCTATGCTGAACTAAACTACGAAAGCATTAAACTATCTATAGAGTGAGAGAAAAATGCCATATGTACAAGAGACATCCTCCCCCAAGCTGAACTTGGCAATGTCCTCATTGCAACAAGGGGAAGGAAAAGAACATGGACCTCAGTCGTCCATAGAGTAATCATCACCATCATCATCCTCATCACCAGCATGAGTACATGTACCGGCGCCACTCCCCCCAGCACCACCACCATAGGTGGGGTTCTAAGTGTACCAACTGGGGTGTGGACCAGCCTCAGCTATCGTACCGAGCCTGCAATACTCATCATACATAGGAAATATAGCTAGATGCCCGGGCGGAACTTTTGCCTTACAATTTTTGGTGTTGTGCGATTTTTTTCGCTAGGAGCTGATGCTTGCGGGCCTGGCCGGGCGAGAAGCGCCCGGGCGGTGCCCAGTGAACCTCTCCTTAGAATTTTTTTGTTTTTATGAGGAAATGGAGCGTGCGGGCCTGGCCTGGCGAGGTAGGCCCGACCCACCCGGGCGGTGCCTGATAAGTCGGTTTTTAGCTGCATATAGGTAGGTATTAAGTCTCATTTTCATGAAGATTTTAGTGCATCTTAGATATATTTGCATGATTTGGGCATTCTTTTGAACCATTGTGTTATTTCGAGATACTTTTGGCTCTTTTATGTGATTTTCAGGTTATTGAGTCCGATTGTGACTAAGAGAAGCTAATATGGTTCGTAGATGGTCTAGATTGCGGTTTCCGGATGCGAGAAGATGAGTTTGAGTGCTTTGGGGGTTGAAGGAACGATGATATTGAAGATTACTTTCTTTGCGAGACCAAGCAGAATCTCGCTTGCCCACGCACCAAGGCGCACGCCCAAGCAGAATCTCGCTTGCCCACGCACCAAGGCGCACGCCCAAGCGAGATCTCGCTTGCCCGTGCACTATTGTAAACCAAAGCATCAAAATCCTTCTGTTTCGCGTGCACGCCCAAGCGAGATCCCGCTTGCCCGTGCACTATGTTGCACGCCCGTGCACTATGTTGCACGCCCGTGCAACTTCTCGCTCGACCGTGCATGCTGCTGCCCGACTATTTTCTCGACTTTTAATTATTTCATTCTCTAGTTTATGTAAGCAATATTAGGTTTTATTAAACATACTTTTGGGCACTTTTTCATTATTAGAAAATAGAGTATTACTTTTAGAGAGCTCTTGAGAGAAAACTCCATTATTAAACCTTGAATTCTACAAGTTTGATCCATTGAAGTAAAGACTAAGTTTTTCTAATTTCCTCTTTTCCTTTACTATTATTATGTCTTTCAATTTATTTATCAATTGCTTTGTTATTTCAATTATGAGTGAGTAGTTTTATAATCTAGGGTTAAGTTGAACCCTAGCAATGATTAATGCATGAATCCCTCCCATAATTCCAATTTGATGTGATTAATTGTTCTTGTTTGATTGAATTGTGCTTATTTTCATTATCATACTAGGGATAGGTGATTTTGAATTGATTCCTTATGTCTTGTTTTCAATGGAAATTGAATCTAGATGGATTTGTTGATTCAATCAAGAGTATGAATATCTCTATGGGAATAAGTAGATAAGATTACTAGGACTTTATTTGTGATGCCATGTTTAATGTCTCTTTCTTGCATGATTCCATGGGAATAGGTATGATTGCTTGTTTAGAGTAGCCATAGGTACTCGGGAGAGATCTTTGGTATTTTTAGGGTGCATTACTCCTTTTGGATGATTGATTATGTTATTTGGGATGGGAACTATTCATGTATTACTCGTGCTAGTGGGGATACTTAATTCTAAATGCCTTTATTAATTGATTCTACCTCGTGTGCTATTAGTAGTTATCATAGTTTAGTGTTAGTATTAGTTCAATATCTTTTCCACCATTGTTTGTCACTTGTTTAGTTAAATTGAGTCAAGATACCTAGTGTTTAATACTGTTTGTCTCTGTGGATTCGACCTTGACTTGCCCTGCTACATAGTTAGGAGGTTAGTTAGGAATTATCTTTGTTAGGTGCGCGACACGCCTATCAAATTTTAGCGCCGTTGCCGGGGACTAACGGTATTAGATTAGTTTATCTTTGATTTAGTTAGCTAAACTTATTTTTGTTCGATTATTGTTACTCTGTTTGTTGTTTGATCTCTTTTCCTTCAGTCTTCTTTGTTGCATGCGCACTCGTAGCAAGGGTCCAGAAGATCTACCTACTCTTGATCGCGAGATTGAAGCTACAGCAAGGAGATTAGGAGGTCAACGAAGAAGACAACAACAAAGATCAACAATGGGAGATGAAACACCACCAAAGTCTCTACGGGAATATGCTATGCCCGATGAGACCACCACCACCATCACCAGGCCAACCACCAATGCAACACACTTCGAGCTTAAGCCACAATTTATTCAGTTTATTTCACAGGACTCTTATGCGGGAACACCAAAAGAGAGCCTGCCGATCATTTGGCTAGCTTTCTAGAGAAGTGTAATACTTTGAAACTAACAAATGTTTCGATGATCGATTCGATATTGTGCTTTTCCTTTTTCTCTCGGGGATGAAGCAAAGGAATGGTTAAAAAGAAGAAGAAGTGAGAAAGATCGCCACATGGCCGAAGCGAAGAAGGCCTTTCTCTACAAATTCTTCCCTCCTATGAGAACTTCAAAGTTCGAAATGAAATATCCGGGTTTTCAACAACACGAATTGGAGTCTCTCATGAGGCATGGCGAGGTACAAGGCTTTGCAAAGACAATGCCCACACCATGGCATTCTCGAGTGGTTATTGATTTAGACATTCTACAATGGTCCAAGCATGAGGTTAGAAGTTCTATTGATGCCGCATTTGGCGGTACTTTCATGGCCAAAACTCCGAAGTTGCTAAGACATTGTTGGATGATATGGTCGCCAACAACTATTTGAATGACTGGAGTGTGTCTCGTGGAGCCCCTAAAAGGGGAGGTAAGTATGAGGTTGATGCTATTGCTACTTTGACTAACACCGTGCATGTTTTGGCGGCGAGGTTGATCAATTGAGTAGCGGACCAATAGCACCTATTTGTGAGATTTGTGAAGTGCAGGGTCACTCATTGAATGAGTGTCAATACAACACCATGGGTATGATATCTGAGCAAGCCAATGCCCTCCTAAACACCAACACAAGACCACAAAACAACCCATACTCAAACACATATAACCAAGGTTGGAAGAATCATCCCAGTTTCTCCTATAAAAATAACCAACCTCAACCTCCACACACCAACTACTCCCAACCAGCTGGCTTCCAACAAAGACCACCATTCAACTCCTCCTCCTCATGCTCAACATCCAACCTTGAAACCATCATAGAGAATTTAGCTTCTTCTCGAGCAAAACAAATTGAATATCAAGCGAAGCGAATGACTTCTTCAAGAACTCCCTTCAACAAATTCATGCTCATAATAAAATGATGGAGAATCGAGATGACCCAACTTGCTCAACAAATCGGTCACCTCTCAAAACCTTCAGGCCAACTTCCGGGACAAACCGAACCAAACCCAAAGGGGTATATCCATGCTATCTCATTGAGAAGTGGTAGAGAATTGCAAGATCCCTGTAGGAAGGTGAATGACCAAAGGAATAGTGCAGAAGAGTCCAAAAAAGCGAGTGAAGAAGATCAAGGCGAAAAAGTGTTGGAAGAGGAAGCTAAAGAGACTGAGAAAAAGAAACCTGTTGTCATACCTATTACACCATACAAGCCACCTGTTCCATTCCCTCAAAGATTGGCACAAGCAAAGCAAGAGAAGAAGTATGGAAAGTTCCTTGATATTTTGAAGAAGTTGCATATTAACATCCCTTTCTTGGATGCTATCTCGGAGATGCCTTCTTATGCTAAGTTTTTGAAAGACATGCTTTCCAACAAGAGAAAAATTGAAGAGAATGTCACTTGTTTCACTAACGGTCGAGTGTAGTGCTATTTTGCGAACAAGCTTCCAAAGAAGCTAGGAGATCCAGGCATTTATTCTATTCTGTTAAGCTTGGTGATATTGAAATCAAGAATGCCTTATGTGATCTTGGGGGCAAGTGTCAGTCTCATGCCCTTGTCAATCTGCAGGAAGCTTAATATGGGTGAACTGAAACCCACACGCATCTCCTTACAACTAGAAGATAGAACAGTTAAGTTCCCCCTTGGCATCCTTGAAGATGTTCCTCTTAGAGTCGGAAAATTTTTCATTCCATGTGATTTTGTTGTTATGGAAATGGAAGCAGATGCAAACGTTCCTATTATTCTTGGGAGACCCTTTTTGGCCACTGCTGAAGCTATAATGGATATGAAAAAGGGAAAAATCACCTTTGAAATAGGTGATGAGAAGATGGAGTACACACTCACAAACTCCATGGCTTCTCCATCTATGGGAGAAATTGTAGAGAGAGTGGATGTTCTCAATGAGGATACCTCGGTTATATCTAGCACTCCTTCTTCTGCGTCGATTGACAGATCACTTGCAAAAATCCAACATTCGGTTCTTTGAGATTAAGGCGAGCGAAGTGCATTATAAAGAAGAACTTGTCATCCATATTTACAATCTTGGAAAATTTCAATACTTGGATGCAGTCACCAGGGTTCCCGAACCCTTCGCTCTCCCCTTCTTATTGAGGATTTGTGAGTACCCTGCCCCTTTCTTTGTGTCTACTCTTTACCTTTGTCACATTGCGGACATTGTGACATGCTAGTTTGGGGGAGGGATTTACCACATCATCTGTACATATTCATCATTTAGGCATTCTTTATTCCCTGTTCTCGCATATAGTTTCATTATTAAGTTGCATTTTAGGTTGCATTTAGGATTAATCTCTGCTGATAGTACACACTAAGCTTGGTTCTATGCTCATCTCTATGTGAAGTCTAAGCATGATTTGAATAACTCTGAACTATTTTTTATCTCTCCTTACTCGTTGTGATTTGAATAGTTTGTGGTAAGACGGTTTGATCCTCCCAAGGGAGTCTTGACTATACTTGTTAGCCAAAAATTTACCTAGTGAGGTTATTTAAGCCTAATGGACTAATATCTTCTTAGTCTTTCTTTTCATGTGTGATGCTCTTCCTTGGTTACTATTCTCTAGAACTTGCATTGATACTCCTTGAGACCGCATTGACTTGTTTATGCATTGAATATGATTGAGGCAATTGTTGATTTCTGAGCTACATAGCCAAATGCCACCTACATTGATTACTCCTTTTTGTCACCTTTGTGAGCCTAGCCTTTTCATTTTGTTAACTACATCTTTAGCCCTTTTACCTTGTCCTACCTAGGGGATTGTGAAGCTATGTTGATGAAGTTAAGTTGTGACATTGGAGATTTATTGTGGTGTTTGATGTGATATAATGCTTAGTTAGAACTCATGATATGTGTTGAGTTCATTTCCTCAAAGTTACTTTTAATACTCCTATTAATTTCTTCTATAGATGATTTTGGTTAAATCCTTCGATTAAAAACAAACAAAATGAAAAAAAAAAAAATTGTGATTTATGTCTTTAGTATTCAATAAAAGGAAATTGGAGTTTCTATTTGAGGAGTTATGGTTCAGTTAATGAAAAAAAATATGAAGTGCAATTGGAATGCTTGTGTTTGGAGTTTGGTAATTGTTGTCAAAGGTGTTTGAAAAGCTTCACTTTCCCCTTTGAGCACCACTTTCCAAAAACTTTCCATACCCATACCTTAAGCCTTCATTACAACCAATATGAAGTCCTCATGATTCTTTGCATGTAACGTAGCCCCGTAGCGGTGGAGAGTGAGAAGATGTGCAAGCTTATGGTAGGATATAATCAATAGAATGGAGCCTTGAGCGATTATTTGACCCTTTTATACACATGAGTGTTATGTGCACGACTAGAGTGAGGATTATCATGTATGGTCAAGGCAAGCTTGGGGGAGCAAAGTGTTAAGATTGTTTGTCAAGTCACAATTATAAGATCTAGGACTTAGATTGAATAGTTTTGTGTTTATTCCCCTCGTGGTTCCATTTTCACATTGAAGATTGATTTGAAAACCTTGTTGTGTGTGTGCTTGAAGAGTTTTTGTCTTACTTTTCCCTATGTTTTATGTTGAAATGCTTGAGGAGAAGCATTAGTTTAGCTTGGGGGAGTTTGATAAGTCGGTTTTTAGTTGCATATAGGTAGGTATTAAGTCTCATTTTCATGAAGATTTTAGTGCATCTTAGATCTAATTGCATGATTTGGGCATTCTTTTGAGCCATTGTGTTATTTGGAGATACTTTTGGCTCTTTTATGTGATTTTCAGGTTATTGAGTCCGATTGTGACTAAGAGAAGCTAATATGGTTCGTAGATGGTCTAGATTGCGGTTTCCGGATGCGAGAAGATGAGTTTGAGTGCTTTGGGGGTTGAAGGAACGATGATATTGAAGATTACTTTCTTTGCGAGACCAAGCAGAATCTCGCTTGCCCACGCACCAAGGCGCACGCCCAAGCAGAATCTCGCTTGCCCACGCACCAAGGCGCACGCCCAAGCGAGATCTCGCTTGCTTGTGCACTATTGTAAACCAAAGCATCAAAATCCTTCTGTTTCGCGTGCACGCCCAAGCGAGATCCCGCTTGCCCGTACACTATGTTGCACGCCCGTGCAACTTCTCGCTCGACCGTGCATGCTGCTGCCCGACTATTTTCTCGACTTTTAATTATTTCATTCTCTAGTTTATGTAAGCAATATTAGGTTTTATTAAACATACTTTTGGGCACTTTTTCATTATTAGAAAATAGAGTATTACTTTTAGAGAGCTCTTGAGAGAAAACTCCATTATTAAACCTTGAATTCTACAAGTTTGATCCATTGAAGTAAAGACTAAGTTTTCTAATTTCCTCTTTTCCTTTATTATTATTTTGTCTTTCAATTTATTTATCAATTGCTTTGTTATTTTAATTATGAGTGAGTAGTTTTATAATCTAGGGTTAAGTTGAACCCTAGCAATGATTAATGCATGAATCCCTCCCATAATTCCAATTTGATGTGATTAATTGTTCTTGTTTGATTGAATTGTGCTTATTTTCATTATCATACTAGGGATAGGTGATTTTGAATTGATTCCTTATGTCTTGTTTTCAATGGAAATTGAATCTATATGGATTTGTTGATTCAATCAAGAGTATGAATATCTCTATGGGAATAAGTAGATAGGATTACTAGGACTTTATTTGTGATGCCATGTTTAATGTCTCTTTCTTGCATGATTCCATGGGAATAGGTATGATTGCTTGTTTAGAGTAGCCATAGGTACTCGGGAGAGATCTTTGGTATTTTTAGGGTGCATTACTCCTTTTGGATGATTGATTATGTTATTTGGGATGGGAACTATTCATGTATTACTCGTGCTAGTGGGGATACTTAATTCTAGATGCCTTTATTAATTGATTCTACCTCGTGTGCTATTAGTAGTTATCATAGTTTAGTGTTAGTATTAGTTCAATATCTTTTCCACCATTGTTTGTCACTTGTTTAGTTAAATTGAGTCAAGATACCTAGTGTTTAATACTGTTTGTCTCTGTGGATTCGACCTTGACTTGCCCTGCTACATAGTTAGGAGGTTAGTTAGGAATTATCTTTGTTAGGTGCGCGACACGCCTATCAGTGCCCAGTAGGAGATGCCAAGGCTTCAACCCACTTAGAGACATAATCGACCGCAATCAAAATGTAACAATTTCCATTGGAAGATGGGAATGGTCCCATAAAGTCAATACCCCAAACATCAAAGATTTCAACTTTTAGAATACCTGTTTGGGGCATCTCATGCCGTCTCGAAATGTTGTCGGTCCTCTGGCAAGCGTCACATGACATGATGAAAGACTGTGCGTCCTTGAACATTGTGGGCCAAAAGAAACCCGACTCATTGAGCTTTGCAACAGTTCTCAAAGGGCCATGATGCCCTCCATAAGGTGAGTTATGACAACGATTCAAAATTCCATAGACCTCCCACTCAGGGACACATTTGCGAAAAAGACCATCTGAACATTCATGACACATGAAAGGATCACCCCAAAAGTAGAATTTATCATCATAGAGGAACCTTTTCTTCTGTTGGTAGGACAAATCAGGAGGTAGTATACCGCCTACCAAGTAATTGGCATAGTCGGCAAACCAAGGAATCTGTGAGGTGACTGCATATAGATAATCGTTAGGAAAAGAATCATCTATAGGAGTTGAGTTCATACCATCTTCATGCCGGATCCTTGACAAGTGGTATGCAACTACGTTCTCTGCTCCTTTCTTATCACGAACTTCTATGTCGAACTCTTAGAGCAAGAGAATACATCGAATGAGCCTAGGCTTAGCTTCCTTCTTGGAGAGAAGGTACTTCGGGGCCGCGTGATCAGTGTAGATAATAACTTTAGACCCAATCAGATAAGATATGAACTTCTCTAAAGCATAGACAATAGCCAAAAGTTCCTTTTGCTGTAGTAGCATAGTTGACTTGAGCCTCATCCAATGTCTTGCTAGCATAATAGATAGCATGCAAGACCTTATCCTTGCGTTGACCGAGCACGGATCCAACTGCATAATCACTTGCATCGCACATTATCTCGAAAGGGAGTTCCCAATCGGGAGAACGGATAATAGGTGCAGTTGTCAAAGCTTGCTTGATCCTGTCAAAAGACTCAAGACAATCATCAGTAAAATCAAATGGAGCATCCTTAAGAAGGAGTTGGGTCAGTGGTTTAGCAATTTTTGAAAAATCCTTGATAAAGCGGCGATAAAACCCCGCATGACTAAGGAAACTTCGTACCCCTTTAACATTAGTTGGTAGTGGTAATTGCTCAATCACTTGGACCTTAGCTCGATCCACTTGGATGCCCCTATCAGAAACAATATGGCCTAAAACAACTCCTTCAGTTACCATAAAATGACATTTTTCCGAGTTTAAGACCAAATTACATTCTTCACATCTTTTCATGACTTCAGTGAGATTAGCTAAGCATGTATCAAAAGTAGTACCATACACACTAAAATCATCCATAAAGACTTCCATGATAGACTCTATGAACTCAAAAAAGATACTCATCATGCATCGTTGAAAGGTGGCAACGACATTACACAAACCAAAGAGCATGCTACGATATGCAAAAGTTCCATAAGGGGAGGTAAACTTTGTCTTTTCTTGATCATCAGGATGAATGGGAATTTGGAAGAAACCTGAATACCCATCCAAATAACAGAAATATTTATGACAAGCCAACCTTTCAAGCATTTGGTCAATAAAAGGTAGAGGAAAGTGGTCCTTTTTAGTGGCCATATTGAGTCTCCTATAGTCTATACACATACGCCATCCAGTCACAGTTCTTGTAGGAATTAACTCATTCTTTTCATTTTTCACAACAGTCATACCACCTTTTATTGGTACTACTTGTACATGACTTACCCACTTAGAATCAGCAATAGGGTAGATAATACCTACATCAAGTAGTTTCATCACTTCTTTCTTAGCCACTTCCTGCATGTTTGGATTCAGTCTCCTTTGTGGTTGAATGCACGGCTTATGATCATCCTCAAGGTGTATCCTGTGCATACAAAAATCGGGGCTTATACCCTTCAAATCATCACTACTGTACCCAATAGCCTTCTTATGATTTTTCAAAACAGCCAGAAGTTGGGAGAGTTGGCTGTCATCGAGTGCAGCATTGACAATTACAGGATTTAACTCATGCTCATCTAAAAACACATACTTTAAGTGAGAGGGGGGAGGTTTAAGTTCGTGTTTCTTTACCTCAATATTGCACGTAGATCGAACTATCCTCTTTACCTTTTGGCATTCACCAAGGTCAAACTCTTCACTTGCTAGAGCCTTCTCAATAGCACCTACCTCATTGCTCCAAATACTGCCATCACCTGTGGAAGAATCAAGACAAAGTACCGCCTCCAAGGGATCTCCATAGAGAGCTTGGGGCATGTTATCATGGCAAATCACATCAACCACATCAATACTATAGCATTTTTCCTCTAGCATAGGACTTTTCAAAGCGGTGCTCAGATTAAAAGTGACCTCATCATCTCCTACAGATAGTGTAAGCTTACCATTTTTCACATCAATTACTGCACCTGCAGTATAAAGGAATGGCCTACCCAAAATAATTGGAATTTGCGTATCTTCCTCCATGTCAAGCACAACAATATCAACGGGATTAAAAAATTTACCTACTCTAACAGGCACATCCTCTAGAATACCTAGGGGGTATTTAACAGAACGATCAGCCATTTGCAGAGTAATATTAGTAACTTTTAGACTCCCCATATTTAATTTTGAGGAAACAGATAATGGCATAACACTCACACTAGCACCCAAATCACACAATGCTTTATCAATGAATAGTCTACCAATGTGACAGGGAATAGAGAAACTACCAGGATCTATTAATTTTGGTGGAGATTTATTTTGTAAAAAGGCACTACATTCCTCAGTAAATGCAACTGTTCTTACCTTATTAAAAGCCCTTTTTCTAGTCAATATATCTTTCATGAATTTTGCATAAGCAGGCACTTGAGTAATAAATTCTGTGAAAGGGACAGTTACCTGAAGATTCTTGACGACTTCCAAAAACTTACCAAATTGTTGGTCCAGCTTACTCTTAAGTTGACGATTTGGAAAAGGAAGTTTGATAGGAGGAACCTCAATAGCAGGCTTTTTGGCTTCATTTGTCTCTCCATGTTCAGTCGTTTGCTTAGAGTTCTCCTTATCAGTTTCAGATTCATCTCGGACTCGTTCCCCATCGTTCCTCACAATCACAGTATCATCAGTAGGCATGGGTGGTCCATTAAAATGAGAACCACTACGGAGAGTGATGGCGTTTGTTGAGTCTGTTGGCTGAACAGATTGTGCTAGGAGAGCACCTTGTTGTCGAGTAGAGTTCAAAGTAGCCAACTGTGCCAACTGGTTCTCCAACATCTTGTTGTGACCTAGAATGGACTCAATCTGTGCCATGTCAGTTTGTCTGTTTTTTTGCATCTGCAGCATCATATTTCTCATCTCAACCATCAGAGGATCGGCATGAGGTGCTTGTTGAGATGGATTGAAAGGTGGTCTACAGAAACCAGGAGGATGTTGAGAAGGTTGTTGGTAGTACCTCTGGTTCAATTATTGTGCATGTGGTTGTGGTACAGGAGGATTTAGGACATTAGTGCTCTTGTATGACAGATTCGGGTGATTTCTTAATCCTGGATTGTATGTGTTGGAGTATGGGTTGTTCTGCCGATATGATTGGAAGGCATTAACTTGTTTGAGCGAACTCCGACACTCCTGTGACCAATGTCCAACTATACCACAATTTTCACACAAGATCTCAGATGTAGTACCTAAAGCAGCAACACTCGCGGGAGAGGAGAGTTGCATATTATCAAGCTTATTATTGATTGCATTCATCTGTGCAGCCAATAGGGATATAGAATCAATCTCATTCTTGCCTCCCTTATTATCTAGTCCTCGAGGGTTGCCATATTGAGAGTTGTGGATAGCCATCTCCTCGATTAAGTCATGTGCGGCATCAATTTCTAGTTTCATGAATCTCCCGTTTGCTGCAGAGTCAAGAATAAGTCTCGAGTTGTTCCCCAAACCATTGTAAAATCCCTGAACTAGGAACCATTTTTGTAGACCATGATGGGGGCATTCTCTCTGGAGGTCCTTGAATCTTTCCCAAGCCTCATATAAAGATTCGTCATTACCTTGGGTGAAATTTGTGATCCGACTACGCAACCTAGCGCTTCTCTCGGAGGGTAGTACTTCTCGTAGAAAGCTAAGGCCAAGGTATTCCAGTATGTGATCCCAAGAGTGGCTCGATTAATCCCATTGTACCACATCTTTGCCTTTTCTCGAAGTGAAAATGGGAAAAGAATCTCCCGAATTTGATCTTGTGTTACTCCCTACTGCTTAATAGTAGAGCAATATTGGCAGAAGTCCTGATAATGTAGATTAGGGTCTTCCTTAGGTCCACCACCAAATTGTTTCCTTTCGATCATGTTCAGCAGTGCTGGTTTGATCTCAAAATTAACAGCTTCGATTTCGGGCATTTGATTACTCTTGGGAAGTTCAGCCAAGGAGGGCTGGGAAAAGCCAGTAAGTCTCGGAGCCATCTCTGATTCTGTTGGAGTAGTAGAAACAGTACTTCTAGAATCAGAGTCAAAATTCAAGGGTTTATCTCCCCCTGAATTATCTCGCAACTGTCTGAAGAAGTTCTTCTATCTATGAAAGGATCTTTCAATTTCAGGATCAAATGGGAAGCCACCAGAGCTCAAACTCTTGCGCATAGATGAACTAAAGAATAAACAATTAAGAGATATTGTCCCAAAGAACAAGTGTTCTCTGAGATCAGAATATATAATCTAGACTCTAAAACAATTAAAGAAAATGGAACAAAATCGTTTTCCCCGGCAACGGCGCCAAATTTTGACGGGCTAAAGTCGTTTCACCTAATCAAAAGTAATCCTAAAGTCCACTAACAAATAGTAGTCAGGGAAGTAGGGTCGAATCCACAGGGAAACATTGTTCTTTTCCTAATTGTCGATCAAATCTAGACTATAAGGAACGAGTGTTTGTTGGTAATTATACTAAACTAGACAATAACTATATCAAGAATATCAATAATAAAGAGTCTAGGGCGTAGGTTCACCAATGAACAATATTCCAGGATGAAACACAACAATCAATAATGAATAATGCAGTTAAACAGGTTGATTTGCTCTCTCGAGTCGAAAACAACCATAGAATGATATTAACAAGCTCTCGCAATTTATTAATACCAACTCTACCTATTGAAACTAGCCTTAATATCAAGATTATACCTCTCGGCGCATAACCTAATATTGCAACACTATAACAATCAAATCTGGCCAAATCGGATTGAATAGAGATAATACATTCAATAAGAATCAACATTCATCATCAAAAATCAATACTTTATAAGCATCCCTTCAAAATTGATCATGGATCCCCTTAACCCTGGAAATAGACTACTCAATCATAATTGGAGAAAACATACTCAGAATGAAATAAGTAAACATGGTGAATTAATAATCAAGGATTAAATAGGAATAATGAGAGAAGAGAAGAAATACCAATTGTAGAACCAATCTTGCAAAATCAAAGCTTCTATTGAAAATTCAATATAAATTCGGGAAAAGGTACAACTAGGGTTCTTCAGTGAATAAAACGTGCCTAGAAAACTAAAGACTGAAATTCTAATCTGAAAACGTAGTGTTTCCAACCTAAAAGATAAGTATTTATATGAAAATAAGAGTCAGCGCAACACGCGCTTCAGATTCCATAAAAACAGCCCCGCCCGACCAACCCGGGCGGTTGTCAAGTGGCCTAAATCTCTTGTCACGCCCGACAGGGCGATCTTCAGCTGCTTCTTTCCAAGTGAGCTCGTCTCGCCCACCAACCCGGGCGAATGTTGCCCGATCCGGCCCGCAAGGCAACTTTGCTTCCACTCTTTTCCAGCTCCAAAATGTGGCTAAGTCAAATATCGCCCAGCCGGGCGGTCTTCAGGTCTATGACGACCAAATTCCAATCTTCAAAGTGTCATAACTTCTGCGTTATTTGTCGGAATTAAGCATGTGACCACTCGTTGAAAAGCTCTTGAATTGTAGAATCGAACCCAAGTAAAATGTTCGTGCTCTCAAAAGTATATCATCTCTTGCAGTGGTATAAATGAGTAGGAAATGCACCAAAACATGCTAATTCTTATAATAATCAACCTGAAACAACAAACACACTACAAGGAGCACATTAGTACTAAAAATGGCTCCGAAGAGCACAATTAAGACCAATAATCGATGAGGGACGGGGGTAAAAACTCTATATAAAATAGACATATCATACACCTAGTGGCCGACAATATAGGTGGATGATTGCCGCTCGTAAATCCATAATCCTCCCTAATCCTGACTTGGTCCAATTACCTATAGGGGATGACTACACTGAGAAAGCCGTACCACCCACCTACCTTCTCCCTATAGGTGATGAGAGAAACCCCCCTCATACTGCTCCAGTCCCTGAGCCTCTCCAGACTTACCGTTGTCGTGAACCTACTACCTCCATCCCTTCTTCTTCTTCGCACCCCCTCCCTCTACTGCTGATTTTGCGGGTGTGATGAGTGTTTTACAACGTATGGAACTGAATATGGCTGCCAATACTCAGGCTATTGAAAGCCTTGAGCAACGTGTGGACACTATCCACACTGACCAGCATCTAGCTATGTTTCCTATGTATGATGAATATTGCAGGATAGGTACAATTGCCCAAGCTGGTCCACACCCTAGTTGGTACACTTGGAACCCCACCTATGGTGGTGGTACTGGGGGAGTGGCGCTGGTACTAGTACTAATGCTGGTGATGAGGATGATGAAGATGATGACTCTATGGACGACTGAGGTCCATGTTTCTCTCCTTCCCCATGTTGCAATGAGGACATTGCCAAGTTCAGCTTGGGGGAGGATGTTTCATGTATATATGGAATTTTTTCTCTCACTCTTTAGGTAGTTTAGTGCTTTTCTAGCTTAGTTCAGCATAGCTAGTTAGTTTTTAGTTAAAAAAAACAAAAAAAACAACAAAAATACGAGTTTATTAGAAAATGAGAGTCAAGTTGAATAGTTGTTTCCTTGTGCCCCGTATCCATCGTATTTGTGTTTTGACTTTGGATTGTTGATGGGCATGAAACAATGATTGATCAACAGAACATGACATTTTTGTACTTTGATCTATGATAAGACTCAGAATTGTGGCACTCCATATGTCCTACAAGCATGTTTGGGTTTAACTGTGAGCTTATGTGCCTTAAAACTGCATATGTTCCAGTTTTTTCTTTTCATGTGTGTATGCCCACTTCTCTGAGGGATGCTAGAACTTGTGCTTTCTCTCCATTGATGCATTGACTATATGATGGCTAAACAAAAATGATTATGACTCTTGTAGGAAATTGCACCATAAGACCAAATAACCTTCCCTACATTTATTTTCCCTAGTTAACCACTCTGAGCTAAGCCTATTTCTTTTGATAACCGCGCTATGAGCTCCTCATTTTCCAAAAATACATCTCTCTACCTTTGGTTGTGAAGTATTTAGGAAATGTATTTGGTTGACATTTGATGGATGGAATTGGTTATTGATATGAATGAAAAAAGAGAAAAAAAAATTGTGTACATGAAAAAAAGGGACTCCGCATTATTATTTTCGAGTCCTAATTGTTGATTCTCTATCCTTTTTAGCTAGTAGCTAAAGTATAAAACTTTTAAAAATGAGACAAGCAAGGCTTTTCAAGAAAAATAAGAAGGAAAAAGAAAAAAAAAGGAAAGTGAAAAATGTTGAGTTAAAATCTTTGCTTGGATTATATGAAAGGAGAAAGGAGATGAAAGAAAAGAAAATGGATTGTAGTTGTGTTGAAATTTAATAAATTGTGTGGGTTGTATCATTAAAGTTGTAGTAATACTTCACTTCCTTAAGCACCACATTCCAAAATATTTATCGCACCTACCACCATGAGCCCCATTACAACCTTTAATGAGTCATATGATTTGTTTGCATGTATAGTTATCTAATGTGGAGAGATGGCTCAAGCCTATGGACTAACTTGGTGAAGTTTGGCAATTGAGTGTCATTGATCACCCTTCAAACACATGAGTGTGAGAGTTGGGATGGGAACTTGGGGTTGGATAAAAGCAATCATTTTAACTGCTTGGAGAGTGTTTTACAAATGAGTGGAGCGAGAGTCCCCATGTGAGATCCTTCTCAATGATTTGTAGTGCATGTCTAGTGGCCTCTTTTGATTCTTATCCCTGATTGGTGCTTATTTGTTGAGCTTTACAGATTGTGATTTGTAGTGTGCTTGAATGTGATCTAGAGTCACCTAAATGTTTTTGCAATGAGTTTATGTTGGGGTGAAACGACTATTGCTTCCTTGAACTCTTGATTTTCAGAACGGTTTTGCTTAGTGGCAAGCAAAAGTCTAGCTTGGGGGAGTTTGATATGTTTATTTTATATAGAGTTTTTACCCCCATCCCTCATTGATTATTGGTCTTAATTGCGCTCTTCGGAGCCATTTTTTGTACTAATGTGCTCCCTGTAGTGTGAGACGGTATGCAAGGATTAAGGTTAAGCAAAGCTAAGGAAGATGAAACGTCTTGCAGGGTCGGGATTATGCAAGGCTAGGATAGATGAAATGTAATGCAAGGTCAGGGTTATGCAAGATTAGGAGGTGTGGATAGGTAGAAAGATAGAATGATTTTCGATTTTGAAAACTGTTTTGGCAATGAATCGGGGTCCGCAAGTGAGATCCGCAGATTATAACTCTTTGGGATTCTGATTTGGAGGAGCCGCTACATATATTGGAAGACCCCACTTTGGGTAAACTTGTCTTGAATTAGGCACTCTGAGCCTAGATTAGAAGCTGCTTGATTTGAAGTGAGCATTCAAAGCTGTTAATCTATATGACACTTAGGAGCATTGATGTTTTTCATTTGGATTTGATGTAGGCAAAGTCAAATATCGCTAGAGACCATGGAATTATCGAAGAGTCCTTCAAGGACAAAGAAAGTTTGGATTTAAAAATAGAAAGGTTTTTATATGACTTAAATAAATGTAGGTGGGAGAAGCCTTTGACATAGTTAGGTTTAGACTCGAGTCTATGCCGGGATCTAGAAATAGTATGCTTCTAAATTCTAGAAAGTCAAATCATTAGATCTTGATTAATTTTATATTATTGAAGCGGTCGGACCTCGAGATGAGGATTCCTACGTATCCTTGCGGAATCAGACCATTCGTAGTTCCGGATCTGTTTTTTTGTTATGCCCTAACATTAGCCTAGGCTGCCCTTTTGGGTTTTTCAACCTAGCGGACTTGGACATACCTTGAAGAAGGATTTAGGGTTGATGGGAGGTTGAAAGGTTTGAGGTTTCCGATTATGTAGGCAATTGGTTGGGCAAAGGTAAGGATAGAGGAGTTGGATTATATGTTTTTCATGGATTGAAGGATTTTGGAATGAGGGGTAGAACTTGTGTGCAAACCCCCTTATATAACTTGAATTTTTATTTCTTTGCCTTTGGCTTTTTATTTTGGCTTTTGCATTTGCTTTGTGCGCTTTCTTTTGCTTTTGCTTTTTTTCGCACTTTGAATTTTTTCACTTTTTTTTGCCTAGCACTGATATTTTTTTATGTAGTGAGGCTTGCACACAAGTTTTTATGGTTTAGGGTATTGGAAGGTTTGAAGGCTATTTGTGAGGCTTTTATTTTAAAGACTATTTGGCTAAGGATCATGGAGATTTTCAGGGGTTTTTTTTGGGTTGTATGGAGATGATTTACGGATGATGGATTTTTGAAATGATTGAGGGAGAAGGAAATAACTCATAATCCAAATTATGTCCATTTTTTACTTTTTATTTTTTCATTAATCAAGGTCATTAGATTGATTTAAGTTTCATCATTGAAAACGAAGCATAGATGATGGTGAAAGGCCAATAAAAATAAAAGTAAAGTGAAACAAAAATGAAAAGGTTATAATAAATGAAGTCCTAAAGTGACATAGAGTCGATGGGAAAGGATAAAAAATGGCTTAGGATAAGGACTCTCTGACGCAACCTAGAAATCCGGAAATAAATAACTAAGCCTATTGAATTGTTGATAAAATGTTGAATAGATACTTCATTCAAGATGTTTATGAGAAGATCAAGGGTGATAGAGAGAAGTAATTTGGGATAAATTGGTTTGGAACAGGATGTGTGTTCCAAAACACAGGTTTATCAATAGGTTAGCAATACAGTCTAAAATGCAGACGTCATCAAGAATAATTGTAACACCCCGTATTTTTATATTCATTTAGTAACTATTTGTAATACATTATTTAATGAAAATAATTTCAGATTCCTTTTATTTAAAATACTTATTTTTACTAGCTTTGATCTTACCGTTGAAGTGGTCAAAACAAATCATAGATTTACTAGGTTAAGTACCAATACTTATCATATTAATATTATAAGGAGAGAGAAAGTAGAAAAACAAAAGAAAGAAAGGAAAAGAAAGAAAAGAGTTGTACAACGTTCTTACTCCTCCATAACTCACGGCCAACATCTTCTACTTTTCTCCAATTTCTTGCCTCCATCAACATTAAAGCTACAAAATTTCCATCGACCATCATCATACTCTAACCATCATTCGCGCATCTTCACCATCTCTCAGTTTTTTGGGTGTTTCGAAGAGGGAAAAATTGGGTTTTATACTTGTGATTTTCGGGTTGATAGTCGGATCGAACCAAGAGCTTGTCGGGTCCTTTTTGGAGTAATTTCACTCTCATTATTTCCCCTAACTAAGTAAGTTCTAAACTTAAGTTTTAGTTTTGATTTTTGTTTGGTTTTCGAATTTGGGGATTTTGTTAAATTAGGGTTCTTGAATAAATTAAAATGGCGGAAATTTATGTTATACCAAATATGTATAACTGATCCATGTTTGATGTTTGATACAATTTAGTTATCATATTTTTGAGTTTGGCTTCCAAGATTATTATTTTCGAAACTTGTCTGAAATATTATGTTGGATTGGTGTGTATAAGTGTTGTAGTTGTGAGTGGCTATGTCGGGCGTTTTATCAAACAACTTGAAGCATAGAGTTGACAGTTTTACACATTTTTTTGGCAATACATCCTGACTGAGACTTATTATAAGGTCTTTCATTGTACTATTTACCGTTTTGCAATAAATTATGGGCATAAAAATCTTCTTAAATATGGATCTTGTTATGATACGATTTAAAATATTGCATAGCTGCGGATTCTCATTCCGAAGGGAATCTTTGAGGTATTGAATTAAATACACTCTAATATGAGAATATATATCATTAAGCGTACCACATGTATTGAAAAGATTTGTTTGGATGGCCAATTCCTCATCAAGGAGGAAATATGCCATTAGCTGCATTGTGAATATGATTGTAGAAAAGATATATATACATGGATAAGTATAGTTATGTGATATTGATAATAGTGTTGTATTGTTATATGTGGTTGTGTTCTTTTGATTTGGTTAAGTCGTTTAAGAAAAATCAGTTAAAGCTCATTAACTAGGTTATGTCATTTATAGGTGAATTATGTGAAGTATAGTCAAGTGACTTATACTATATTATTATATTGTAGATTGCGGGTTTGTAGAGGAACCTTTTTGACTTGAGATTGAGATTCATTAACTGTGATTGCTGATAAGGTAAGATTTCTTACTATGCTTGTACAAATGAGTTCAGAAATTTTTTACATTGTTTTGGAAATTTATTTTAAGAATGAGATCATTTTATGAAATTTGTACTTTGAGTTTTAAGTGGTTCTCGAGATTTATATTGAAAGAGTTTATGAGATTATTCATGAGATTTATATTAAAAGTAGGAAGTTTCTCATTGTTACCAAGTTTAATTAAAATGTGGGGTTATCGTTAAGCGGTATTCCTCGAGTATGGAAGTATGTTGAGTTAACAGTGTCTCAACAATTTATTTAGTTGTTGGGAGTATATTGATCAATACTCATGCCATTCGCCTTCCTTCTTGGTACATTGTCAAGTTAGGGGTATGCATACTAGGGATTTTGGTGTTTACCTTATCTAGTGAGCCTAGCTAGCTCATTGGATTTTTAATACTCCTACTCACATGTTACAAAACAGTTATATTAATGTTTTGCAGACTTATTTATAAAGAAAGAACGAGATATTGAATTTGAGGTTGTTGGAAAGTTATTATATTATATATATAATATGTACAGCTTTTAAATGAATTTGGAAGATATTCCTATATCTCTTGCCTGCACATTGGATAGTTTTGTTTTACTACAATATTAAATCTTTCTCAGCCGTTGGCTGATATTACAGTGTTTAATGAGCAGGTACTTGAAGATAGTTAGCTTCTGGTTGGGTTAAGGAGTGCGTTGGATCTCCTTTACCTTAATAGACTTTATTAAGACTTCCGCTGTTATTTATTTGACTTTATAATTTATATTTCGGATTGTAATAATTAATTACATTCTATTTAGTTGGTCTGTAATAATTATTTAAAACATATTGTTTATTATTTCTAGTTAGAACCATTAGCCTTGCAGTTATTATTATTAATTATCGCGGCGTAGCACCTTTGAAATTTCCGAGTGTATTTATTATAAGATGTTTTTAGAAGTATTGGAAATTCAGGGTTGTTACAATAATGGCACAAATTGGAATCAGTAAATCTGATTTGTGTATAATTTTTGTAATGAAGTAGTTGAGAATTACACACACTTGTTCTTTCACTGCAAATATAGTGAAAAATGTTTACCGGAGATTAAAGCTTGGTTGGGCATCACAACAACCAGGATTACATTGCAGACAATCATCAGATGGATATAAGATTGCAAAAGATCGAAGTTTTTGAAACATGTGATATATGTCGGGTCATTTGGCAAGCAAGGAATACCAGTTATTGGCACAAATGTATTCTAAGTGTGGATCATACTGTCAAGCAAATGAAAAGCTTAGTTAAGATGAGAATTGGCATTGTGTTGCCACAGAAGATTAGTAGGAAAGATTAACTTTGGTTTGGAAATTTGTAGTTGTATACTGAATTGAATTGAGATGTAATCCTTCTGGATTAGTTGTACATTCCTTTGAGTAAAAGGGTCCAACTTAGTTGGTTCATTTTCTCTTAGGAATATTCTAGGTGTAACTTGGTTTGATGCAATGAAACTTACTTACTTAGCAGAAAAAACAATTGTTGATAGATTGTGTAAGGGGTTATTGGTGATGTTGATTATCGTTGTAGAAAGTATTAGAAGTCTATCATCATCGACCATATTTTGCAATTGTAGACACAAAATTGTGTCTCCTCATTAAGTACCCAATGATGAAACATACCGTCATCCTAATTGGTCCGGTCCAAAGGAAGAGCAATCAAACAATCCAAGCCTAACTTTAAAGGCCCAATTAATTACACATTGAATTAATTGTATTATTAATATTTTTATATTAATTATTCTTCATAATTATTATTTCGAAAATCCAGATTTTTATTCCTAAAGATAGCTAATTTCGGATTTCAAAGGATAGATTTTATCAAAGGATTAAAAAAATCATGGAACAATAAAAAAAACTAGCCAAAAAGCAAGTGCATACCGTCGTCCTAATTAATCCGGTCCAAAGGAAGAGCAATCAAACAATCCAAGCCTAATTTTAAAAAGGCCCATTAATTATACATGCTAATTAATTGCATTATTATTAATATTTTAATATTAATTATTCTTGATAATTATTATTTCGAAAATCAAATGTTTATTTCTAAAGCTAGCCACTTTTGGATTTCAAAGGATAAATTTTATCAAAGGATAAAAAAAACCATAAAACAATAAAAAAAAATGGAAAAAGCAAGTGCATGCGCGTGACGCAAAGTTGTGCGTCTGGCGCGCAGCTGTGCGTGTGGTGCAAAGCATGTGTGTTAAGCGCATAGCGGTGCGCTAGGCGCACAGTTTTTTATCCTTTTGTCTTGTTTTCAGTTTCCTTTGGCTATAAATACCTCATTTCTTCGAACGACTTTTCACAATGCTTTCCTACAACTTCTACCCATACTCTCCTATAGTCTAACTCATATTCAAATTAATATATGGCAAAAATCGTAATTAATAACTGGCAAAAATCGCAATCACAAGCAGATGTCATATAACATGGATGCAAAAGTTCTCAACCTAAAAGTCCAATTCTACGTTTCAACTATGGTCAGGTTTAGGCTGAAAAGGGTCCAAGACTAAGAGATTAATCCCAAGCTTCATACCTTTGCTTAAAAAAGGTGGCCACGTGTAAGACGCACTCCACTTCTCAAGTCAGGAACAAGAGAACAATGCCATGGTTGGGTGGGCTTGCTTATGACTAAGATCCAACACTATCGCTCAGGAAGCTTTTAGAAGGACAAAGCACAAACCCCTTGGGGGTGGCCTCATGCATAGAACATGCGCTAACGAGGCAAGGAAGATTGTCCTCATTGTGGCTTAAATCATAGCCATGCATATGCAAAACAATATGTTATTCTAAAGCACAAAAAGAGAATAACTTATATTTTTCAAGTTTCACCCACTCATTTAAAAACATTAATTTTTTAAAAATCCTCCCTAGTGAAGTCGCCAAATTGTAGGCGTGATTTTAGTTTATTCGCCTACGCGGTGTGAGCGTGTATTTGACTACCCCATTGTTAAAGTTTTATTGAAATACATTTCGAAGTCACCAACAAGTCTTTAGAGGAAGACTCATAAACCTAATTTGATATTTATGAAACTTAGGGACATCTTTGGGACTTATCCAATGTAGATTTCCCCGTCATGACTCCATGAATGGTCAATGAACCAAAAAATTAGTTCGGGGGTGAGGGTACGAACATGGTCATGAACCACGTTCGACCATTGTTGGCCTCTACTAAATATCGATTCATAGCAAGTTTTATGTAAAAGAATAACCAAATAATATTTTCAAACACCCTAATTAACATTAGTCTAGATTGGTTTATGAAACACATAAAAGACTATTTTTTACTGACACGTTATTAAGCAATCAAAATTACGGGTACCTAATAGGTTGTCCAAATTATCTGATTAATGTTAGAATAATTTCTTAGATCTTAATTAGCAATAATAACATGTGAGGTGATGAAAGCATAAACAGGAAAATCATTGAAAATACATAAATAAGAAAGGAAGAATGGAGGTTAGAATATAAAAAAGAGCGGGTTTTTTTATTAAAGATCTACATCATGAAATAAAAAGTTAGTAACTTCAATAAAATAACTAAGAGTCAAATATTCAAGGACCCTCAGGAATATACCGGTGTGCCTTGGGTCTGAGGGAATAACAACCTTCAGGAGGAGCAATCGTGAAGCCTTTCAACGAAAACTGGTGAAGATCGATCAAAGTTATGTGTTTGCAAATATGGGTTTATCTATTTGTAAATATGTGTTTATGTGTTTGTAAATATGAAAGAATGGAAATATGAGAATTTGAGAATATTTTCGCTTTGAGAGATAGCAAGTATTCGAGTGTAAAGAGTGTGTAAAAGTTTCTCTTAGATCCAGAAATAATTAGCTTCTTTATATTAAAAAATTGAAAAAGTATTGCGTTCGACGCACCACCACGTGTCAAGCGCACTTTGGTGCGCTGAGCGCAATCCAGCCTGTGCGCCAAGCGCACAGCCTGCGCCAGACGCACCACCAATCTGGCCAACCTTTTTTAACGCGGTTTTCTAAAGATCCTTTTTATCTTTTTTCTGTAAATCTGGAAACCAGCTATTTTACGAGATAAAATCTGATTTCAACTTAAAAATCATTTACTTTAAAATATCATTGGAAATATTTTTTTGTTTCTGAAAATATTTATTAAAATAATAAATAAACACAATTAATCATCACGGATAGTTAATTGAGCTATTCAAAGGATTGGGCTCAATATATATAATTTGTTGGCTCTAAACAAAATGACTTATCAGGAATAATTAATTGGGCTTTAAAATTAGATTTAGGATCTTTAATACAAATAAATAGGCTTTATGCTTTAAAAACAGTTTTGGGCCTGGCTATTCGGACTGCTCTCCCCTGGGTCGGACCAATTACGACCGCGGTATGTTTCATCATTGGCTCCTTAAATGAGGAGACACGATTATGTCTCTACACTTCTGTAGACACAAAATCGCGTCTCCCCATTGAGTACTCAATGATGAAACATACCGTTGTCCTAATTTGTCCGGTCCAAAGGAAGAGCAATCAAACAATCTAAGTCCAATTTTAAAGGCCGGCCGATTAATTATTCCTAGTAATTAATTGTATTTTTAATATTATAATATTAATTATTCTTGATAATTAGTATTTTGAAAATTATATTTTTATTCCTAAAGATAGTTGTTTTCGAATTTCAAAGGATAGATTTTATCAAAGGATAAAAAAAATCTTAAAACAATAAAAAAAAAACCGGCCAAAAAGCAAGTGCGCGTGATGAAAAGTTGTGCATTTGGCGCACATTTTTTTTATCTTTTCGATTCGTTTTCAGTTTCCTTTGCTTATAAATACCTCATTTCTTGCAACGACTTTTTACAATGCTTTCCTACGACTTCTGCACATACTCTCCTATACTCAAACTCATATTCAAACACTCAAACTCATATTTAAATACATTCAAACACATTCACACATTCGAATTTCTTATTTCAAGCTTCAAGATGTTGCATAAGACTCAGGCGACAAAGGTATAAATCCTGAGGGTCAATTCCAATTTAATTCTTATTTTACTAACAATCTACTTGTCATGATGTAGATCCTCAAAGAATTAACGTTATATTGTACATTCTTCGCTAAATTTCTCTTTTTATATTTCTTTTATGCTATATTAATTATATATTCATATGCATGATTGTATACTTTAATGCTTTCATTACCTAACATGATTATTATTGCTAATCAAAGACCTAAAGAACTGTTCTAACATTAAATTCAGATAATTTGGACAACCTATTGGGTTTAGTACTAATGTGCTCCTTGTAGTGTGTTTGTAGTTTCAGGTTGATTATTGTAGGAATTAGCATGTTTTGGTGCATTTCCTACTCATTTATACCACTACAAGAGATGATGTACTTATGATAGCACGAGTATTTTACTTAGGTTGGATTCTACAATTCAAGAGCTTTCCAACGAGTGGTCACTTGCATAATTTCGACAAATAACGCAAAAGTTATGACACTTTGAATATTGGAATTTGGTCGTCATAGACCTGAAGACCGCCCGGTTGGGCGATATCCGCCCCAGCCGGTCGGGCGACTTGACTTAGCCACATTTTGGAGCTGGAAAAGAGTGGAAGCAAAGTTGCCTTGTGGGCCCGGTCGGGCGACATCCGCCCGGGTTGGTCGGGCGAGGCGAGCTCACTTGGAAAGAAGCAGCAGAAGATCGCACGGTCGGGCGCGACGAGAGATTTAGGCCATCTGACAACCGCCCGGGTTGGTCGGGCAGGGCTGTTTTTAAGGAATATGAAACGCGTGTTGCGCTGACTCTTATTTTCATATAAATACTTATCCTTTTAGGTTGGAAACACTACGTTTTCTGATTAGAATTTCAGTCTTTAGTTTTCTAAGCACGTTTTATTCACTGAAGAACCCTAGTTGTACCTTTTCCGGAATTTACATTGAATTTTCAATAGAAGCTTTGATTTTGCAAGATTGGTTCTACAATTGGTATTTCTTCTCTTCTTTCATTATTCCTATTCAATCCTTGATTATTAATTCACCATATTTACTTGTTTCATTCTGAGTATGTTTTCTCCAATTATGATTGAGTAGTCTATTTCTAGGGTTAAGGGGATCCATGATCAATTATGAAGGGATGCTTATAAAGTATTGATTTTTGATGATGTATGTTGATTCTTATTGTATGTATTATCTATATTCAATCCGATTTGACCAGATTTGATTGTTATAGTGTTGCAATATTAGGTTATGCGCCGAGAGGTATAAACTTGATATTAAGGCTAGTTTCAATAGGTAGAGTTGGTATTAATAAATTGCGAGAGCCTGTTAATATCATTCTATGGTTGTTTTCGACTCGAGAGAGCAAATCAACCTGTTTAACTGCATTATTCATTATTGATTGTTGTGTTTCATCCTGGAATATTGTTCATTGGTGAACCTACGCCCTAGACTCTTTATTATTGACATTCTTGATATAGTTATTGTCTAGTTTAGTATAATTACCAACAAACACTCGTTCCTTATAGTCTAGATTTGATCGACAATTAGGAAAAGAACACTGTTTCCCTGTGGATTCGACCCTACTTCCCTGACTACTATTTGTTAGAGGACGTTAGGATTACTTTTGATTAGGTGATACGACTTTAGCCTGTCAGTGTACAGTATCGGGCTGAAATGAAATGGTCAAGATCAAGGTAGGTGGGCCCCTGAACTCCTGTTAAAGCATGCCAAAAGAGCCCCAACAACATAGTTTCGGGTTTCTTTCTATCCCCCGAATAGTCACCCCAAAAAGTTGGGCAAATTTCCTAAGTGTCACTCTACGGTTTGTGTTGGCAATCCGAAAGTATAAGACATGATCATGTGAGGAATGCTTACGAATTTCAAACGGACTTAATAATTCAAGCGTTAAATCGACATAAGTTCCATGATACATTGTAAAAAATGCACCAATACCAACCCCCGCAAACAAGGTCCGTGTGATTTCGGTAATACCAAGTGTAAGCAAGAGATCTCGACTAACAAATCTAGTAGGAGAAATCATGCGATGTTTAAGTTTTTGGAAACGTACCCTTTGTTCTTCGTCTTTAAATATAATGTGGGGGTATGTAGGGTCTGCCTCAACTACGGGAGTGTCATTCCCACGTGCACCACGACGAGCCGCCATTGGAGAAGATGAGACACCTTGAAGAAACAACAATGGTGGAAAAAGTTAGAAACTTCACAAAAATCTGATTAAAATCCTCGTATATGTCACAATTAAGTGTAGGAACACTATTTACAAGGCAAAATTATCAAGAATTATCACAAAATTCAAACCTTTACTCAATAAAACCAAGAAGGATAGAGACAGAAAGTGAGAGATTTAGGAGAGGAAGGGGATAATTGGAGTGGGGAAAGTGAAAAGGATGAATGTGAGGTGAAGAATTGTGGAAAAAAAATGAGAGTTTGGGTTGGAATGATGGAGTTTAGAGGAGAGAGGGTGATAGGGTTTGGGGTTTTGGTATGAGGTGAGAGAGAGAGAGGAAGAAGATGAAGAAGGAGTTGTGAAAGAGAAAAGAATTTCGTGGGTTTAATGAGTGAAATGCTGGCTCGCTGCTCGCCGCCCGACCGGCGTAAACCGCCGCACCCGCCCGGGCCGAACTTTTCCTCGCCACGGGCCCCTGGTCGGGCGAGATACGCCCGACCCACCTGGGCGGTGTCCAGTGAGCTCTGTTTCGTACTTGTTTTTGTGCATTTTTTTTGTTTCTTCTTCTTTCTTTCTTCAAGCTTCGAATTTTCGCAACTTGACACACATTGCCTGCACTATGGGGTTCCAACATATGAAAAAAAATTCTCTCACTACTCTAAAAATAAAAACTACAAGAAAAAGGAAAAAAAAAAGAATAAATAATCGGGTTACCTCCCGATCAGCGCTGGTTTATAAAGGTCCCGCATGACCGTTTACCTCCCTCATTCGTCAAGTGGTGATGGTGCTTGGAGGTAGAGTTCCTCAACTAGAACCACAGTAGCACCTGTGTGGTATAACTTCAAGCGTTGCCCATTAACTTTGAACTTTTCACCTGTTGCATTCATAACCTCAATATAACTAAACTTGTTGACATTATTAGTGACAGAAAAAGGACCAGACCACCTAGACTTCAACTTACCAGGGAAAATTTTTAGTCTAGAGTTATACAGTAAGACCTTGTCACCAATAGAGAACTCTCTACTCAAGATTTTCTTATCATGTCATCTCTTAGTGCGCTCTTTGTAAAGATGCGAACTATCATAAGCATTCAAATGGAGTTCATCAAGCTCATTAAGCCGCAAGAGGCACTTTTCCCCCGCTAATTTAGCATTAAGGTTTAGCTCCTTAACGACCCAAAAAGCCTTATACTCTAACTCAACAGGTAAATGGCATGCTTTTCCATAGACTAACCTTAAGGGGTGGTGCCAATAGGGGTCTTAAAAGCAGTTATGTAAGCCCATAAGGTGTCATCTAACTTGTCACTCTAGTCCTTCCTAGATTTGGCTACCACCTTCTCTAAGATAATCTTTATCTCACGATTAGACACTTCTACTTGACCACTTGTCTGAGGATGATATGCTAGGCCAAACCTATGATAGACACCATATTTCCAAAGTAGGGCCTCAAAAGTTCTTTTGTAAAAATGGGATCCACCATCACTAATAACAACCCTTGGTACCCCAAACCTAGGGAAGATAATCTTTTTGAACATTTTCATAACGACTTTTGAGTCGTTAGTTGGTGATGCAATGACCTCTACCCACTTAGACACATAATCAACAGCAACAAGTATGAAACTATTTCCTGAGGAAGAGGGAAAAGGACCCATAAAATCAATACCCCATACATCAAATAATTCAACTTCCAAAATGGGGGTTTGGGGAATCTCATGTCTACGGGAAATATTTCCCGTTCTTTGGCATGCATCACAGGACTTAACAAATGTACTAGCATCATGAAATAAAGTAGGCCAGTAAAAACCAGACTGAAGTACCTTAGCAACTGTTTTGGAAGGCCCAACATGGCCTCCACATGGAAGGGAGTGGGAGTGCTTCAGAATGTCATGCACCTCCCATTCTGGGATACAACGCTGATAGATTGTGTCAGCACAAAGCTTGTAAAGTAGAGGGTCATCCCAAAAGTACTTTTTAGCCTCATGGAGGAATTTCTTCCTCTGCTGGTAACTCAGCTCTGGAGGAGTATGCCCACTTACACAACACTTGGCGAAGTCTGCATACTACGAGGTGGCTGAAGTGACTGCCAGGAGCTTATCGTCAGGAAAAGAGTAATCAATGGGAAGACCCTCCTCTATATCCTCATACTGTAGTCTGGACATGTGATCAACTACTACATTTTCTGCTCCCTTTTTATCTCTGATTTCTAAATCGAATTCTTGGAGCAGCAAAATCCATCGAATGAGCCTAGGCTTTGCCTCCTTTTTGGCTAGGAGGTACTTCAATGCAGCATAGTCGGTATAAACAATTACCTTGGACTGAGAAAATAGGTCCTGAACATGTCTTGTGCGTAGACCACGGCTAGAAGCTCTTTCTTAGTGGTAGCATAGTTAACTTGAGCTTCATCTAGTATCTTGCTAGCGTAGTATATTGCATGTAGAACGTTGTCTTTCCTCTGACCAAGCACAGCTCCCACAAAGATAGTCACTAGCATCACACATAATCTCGAACGAAGATTCCAATCTAGAGATCGAATAATAAGAGCAAGAATCAAAGCTTGCTTCGATCCTATTGAAAGACACATGACACTCATCAGTAAACATGAACGGGGCATCCTTGAGGAGCAGCTGAGTAAGTGGTTTAGCAATTTTGGAGAAATCCTTGATAAAACGGCGATAAAACCCCGCATGAACAAGAAAGCCTCGCACTCCTTTGACATTCAGATGAGGAGGTAATTGCTCAATCACTTGAATTTTTGCTTTATCCACCTAGATGCCTCGTTCAAAAATAATATGACCTAGTAACACTCCTTCAGTAACCATGAAGTAGCACTTTTCCTAGTTCAGTACAAGACTCGCATCTTCAAAACTTTAGCCAAATTCATCAAACATGCATCAAAAACAAGTCCATACACGCTAAAGTCATCCATAAATACTTCCATAATGGACTCAATAAACTCGGAAAAGATGGCCATCAAACAACGTTGGAAGGTGGCGGGGGCATTGCATAGTCCAAACGGCATCCTTCGATAGGCAAAGGTACCATAGAGGCATGTAAAGGTGGTCTTCTCCTGATCATCTGGATGGATAGGTATTTGGAAAAAACCAGAGTAGCCATCTAGATAACAAAAGTAAGAGTGACAAGCTAGCCTTTCCAACATTTGATCAATAAAGGGGAGGGGAAAGTGATCTTTCTTGGTGGCAACATTTAATTTCCTATAGTCAATGCACATACGCCAACAAGTTCCTACTGTTGTAGCAATTAATTCATTTTTCTCATTTTTGACAACAGTAGTGCCTCCCTTTTTAGGAACCACTTGAACTGGACTCACCCACTTAGAATTAGAAATGGAGTAGATGATTCCAGCATCAAGCAATTTCATTACTTCTTTCTTGACCACTTCCTGCATATTGGGGTACAAACGACGTTGGCCTTCTATATATACTAGGACGATGATCATCCTCCAGGTGAATTCTATGCTTGCAAAAGTTAGGGCTTATACCTTTCAAATCATCAATACTATATCCAATGGCCTTTTTATGTTTTCTCAAAACAACTAGAAGTTGAGACATTTGACCATCATTCAGTGAAGCACTAACAATCACAGGGTAATATTCAGATTCATCAAGAAAAGCATATCTGAGAGAAGGGGGAAGGGGTTTTAGCTCAGGTTTCTTTACCTCCACCGGTTGAGTATCATGTACTAATTGTTCCTTCTCGTGACTGGTAATACTATCAAGCTCTTCACCTGTAAGAGTTGCTTCCAAGTCATCCACTTTAGCACTCAAGGGGCTAACATCACCTGTAGAAGATTCAAAATAAAGCAAAGCCTCCAAAGGATCCCGTATAAGGGATTGAGGCATATCATCATTAACCAACACATCAATGACATCAATTCTATAACAGGCTTCCTCTAGCATGGGACTTTTCAGAGCATTGATCAAACTAAAGGTCACCTTATCATCTCCCACAGTCAAAGTTAACATGCCATTCTTAACATCTATAATAGCTCCAGCAGTTTAAAGAATTGGTCGCCCTAAAATAATTGGGATTTGAGTATCCTCTTCCATGTCAAGCACAACAAAATCCACAGGAATAAAAAATTTACCGACTCTCACATGAACGTCCTCTAAGATACCTAGGGGGTATTTAACAGAACGGTCAGCCATTTGAAGAGTAATATTGGTGCATTTTAAATCTCTCATGTCAAGCTTTTTGCAAATAGTAAGAGGCATGACACTAACACTAGCACCCAAATCACATAAAGCTTTATCAATAAAAATGGTGCCAATGTTACAAGGGATAGAGAAACTCCCTAGGTCTTTCAATTTAGGTGGGGACTGATTTTGCAAAAGAGCACTACATTCTTCAGTGAAAGCTACAGTCTCAACTTCATTAAAGGCTCTCTTCCTAGTCAAAATTTCCTTCAAAAAGTTAGCATATGCAGGATCTTGAGTAATAAGTTTAGTAAAAGGGACAGTTACCTGAAGATTTTTCACTAGGTCCAAAAACATACCAAACTGGTGATCAAGCTTAGTCTTCAACAAGCGATTGGGGAACGGTACCTTGATCACAGGAGTGGTAGATGGAACTTTTCAGCTACTGTCTGCTTCTCTGCATTGCTAGCCTCCTCAGGAGCCTTGGAATTTTCAGTGACAACTTCATCCTTTTCTAGCTCAACCTGATCATCCTTAGGCACCTCTGGACCATCATACTGCGTTCCACTCCTAAGAGTGATGGCATTGGCAGTATCTCTTGGTTGCATTGGTTGTGAAGGCAATGACCCAGATGGCCTACTAGCAGAAGAACTAACCAACTGAGCTAGTTGAGTCTTCAATATCTTGTTATGTGTACCCAAATTTTCCAGCTGAGCTTTTGTATCTGCTTGAAAAGCATTAAAACCTTTCTGCATCTGAAACATCATGTTTTTCCACTTTGTCATGGCTGGATCAGCAGTAGGAACAGGTTGTTGTGGAGCTAGATTTCTCTGGAAGCCAGGAGGAGCTTGTTGTTGAGGTTGATACTGTTAAACTTGATTTTGAGGCGCATATGGTTGTTGAGGTTGAGGATTCAACACATTATTGCTCCTATATGAGAGGTTTGGATGATTTCTCAACCCTGGGTTATAAGTGTTAGAATAAGGATTGAACTGACCCCTGGGTACTGACTGAAAAGCATTAACTGCCTCACAGTAGCCCCCTACATTAGAAGATAGGAGAACAGGGCACTCTTGAGAGTTGTGCCCAAGTATCCCACAAGCATCACAAATGAAACTCGAAGCACTAGCCATCGCGTTAACACTCATGTGGGAGGAGGAATCATTACCTAACTTCAAAGAATCAGTCTTCTGGTATAGAGCAACTAGTTGCCCGGACAGTAAAGAGTAGGCCTTTACATCATGCTTGCCTCCTTTTTCATAGAAGAGTGAATAGTGGACGCTTTATTAGAAGCAAGTTTCTCCAGAAGTTCATACCCTTCATCAATTCCCTTATCCATGAAGAACCCACCGGAGGCTCCATTAATTACCCGCCTTGTATCTGCATCAACTCTAGTGTAGAAAATCTGACACAAATACCACTGGTCTAAACCATGATGAGGATAAAGGCGCTGTAGTTCCTTGAATCTTTCCCAAGCTTCATATAATGACTCGCCAGGATCTTGGGTGAAGGTCACTATCGCATGACGCATATCTGCAGTCTTTTGCTAAGGATACCACTTGATAAGAAAAATCTTGGATAGTTCTGCCCAAGTGGTGATAGTGGAAGGCAACTTGTTATACCAAACAGAGCTTTGTGTCGCAGAGAAAAGCCAAACAAGATCAGTTTCATCTCATCAGCAGTAACACCAGCTTGTTTCTAAGTAGCACAACATTGTAAAGACCGCTGCAGGTGCTGATTTGGGTCTTCAGATGGCAACGCATCAAACTGATTATTTTGAACCATATTCGTAACATGAGACTTGATTTCAAATTTCGTAGCAACGATAGTAGGCATCCGTACCCCAATGGGTACATTATCGGGAGATGGTTGGGCATAATCCCCGAAGTCTGCGGTAACATTCTCACCCATTGTAAGAGAAATAGGTGTGATAGGGAATTCTTGTTGTGGTGAGGATGGTGGAGGAGGTGTTTTTTGGGAAGGTGTTCCTGCAGACAACTTTGCTTGCTTAGTTTTCTTTCTGAGTCTACGAGCAATCTTTTAAATCTCCGGATCAAATGGAATGAGATTTGGGGATTTTAATTTCCTGCTCATACACCAAAAACACTAAAACAAACGTAAGATGCTCCGAAGAATAGGTGTTCTTCAGAGTAGGTAAGAGTAATACTACAATTCAGATAAAATAAAAATAAGTCGTCTCCCCAAGAATGGCGCCAAAATTTGACAGGCTAAAGTCGTATCACCTAATCAAAAATAACCTAAGGTCCACTAACTAGTAGTCAGGGAAGTCAGGATCGAATCCACAGGGAGATAGCTATACTATTGTAACTGAACTTTAATATTATACTAACTAAATCAGATGAAAATGGTTGGTTTACTGAACTAATCAAATCATGAATTTCAAATAAGGGAAAGACTAGGGAATGGTTCACCATGTATGCAATTCAGGATATCAAGAATGATTGAAGAACTGAATGAAATAATCTAACTAAAGCACATGTAATTTCTCTCTAACATTACCTCCCTCGAAGCTCACTAAGCCACTCTCACATGGTCATAGATCGCTAACCCTACTATTGAGAGCATATTCAAAATCCTACCTCTCGGTTTATAACTTTGTTATGCAACAATAATCAACACAGTTGGCCAAACTTGCAGATTAACTTAAATAACTCAATAGCAAGAATCAAACAAAATAATGAATTAAATAATCAATTCAATCAATCCCTCATATGCATACATTGATCCCCAAATCCCTAGAAAATTAACTACTCACACATAATTGGGGAAAACAATATCACAATTAAATAAGAAAACAACATGATGGAATAACAAAGAAGAATTGAAAAGAGAATAGTAAGGGATGAGAAACAATACCAATAGTAAGAACGAATATTCAATGAATTTGCAAAGTAGAATAAACTAGGGTTCTTGAGAGAATAAAAGTGCTTACAAAACTAATGACCGGAAATAATAATAAGAAAACGTAGTGTTTCTACTCTAAAAGGATAAGTATTTATATAAAAATAAGAATCAATGCAGCACGCGCTTCAAAAGCCTTAAAAATGCCCCACCCGGCGCGGGGCGGTGCTGTGTACCAAAAAGTCTTCGTCACACCCGACCGGGCGGGATCTTGCCCGACCGGGCGATCTTCAGCAGCTTCTTTCCCACAGGAGATCATCTCGCCCGACCAACCCGGGCGAATTTCACCCGGTCGAGCCCGTAAGTAACTTTGCTTCCAAATATCTTCAAATCCATAAATTAGCTAAGTCATATCGCCCGACCGGCTGGGGCGAATGTTGCCCGACCGGGCGGTCTTCAGGTGTAAGACAGCCGAAATTTCCATCATCAAAGTGTCATAACTTTTACGTTATTTGTCGGAATTAAGCAAGTGACCACTCGTTGAAAAGCTCTTGAATTGTAGAATCTAATCCAAGTAAAATGCTCGTGCTCTCAAAAGTATATCATCTCTTGTAGTGGTATAAATGGGTAGGAAATGCACCAAAACATGCTAATTCCTACAATGATCAACCTGAAACTACAAACACACTATAGGGAGCACATTAGTACTAAAAATGGCTCCGAAGAGCGCAATTAAGACCAATAATCACTGAGGGACGGGGGTAAAAACTCTATATAAAATAGACATATCACTGTGTATGATTACAAGAGGAAACATAGGACTTATGTGGAATTTTTAAGCCAAAAAGCTAAGTTAGAATGGCTTAAAGATGGTGATGGGAATACAAGACTGTTGCATTAGAGTATTAAGGTGAGGAAGACTCAAACTCAATAATGAGGCTGGGAATTGGTATGATACTGCTGATAGTGTTGCTGGTGCATTTTTGGAGTATTATAAAAATTTATGGGGTAGTAATATAGCACATAGAACTCAAGTGATGCAAGAGATTATTCAGGAGGGTCCACTTCTTACAGATGCACATAGAGCTATCTTGGAGGCTCCTTATACTATTGATGAGGTTAGAAAAGCTCTATTTTATGTTCTAGGTTGCAAGGCTCCTGGGCCAGGTGGTTTTGGAACCTATTTTTATAGTGATAGTTGGAGTATTGTGGGTGATGAAGTGGTGGCAGCAGTGTTAGAGACTTTGGAGAGTGGAAGATTGCTCAAGGAATTAAACAACACTGTCATAACCTTAATTCCTAAAACAGCTTGCCCAAAGAATTTTACTGAATTTAGGTCTATCTCATGTTGTAATACATTGTATAAATGTGTTACAAAGGTGTTATGTAGAAGGCTTAGACAAGTGTTACTAGATATCATCTTGGAAAATCAGGGAGGATTTGTCCATGGTAGGTTCATTGTCCATAACATTATGGTTGCACAAGATCTGGTTAAACACTATGGGAGGAATAAGGTTCAACCTAGTTGCATGTTGAAAATTGATCTACAGAAGGCCTATGATACAGTGAATTGGGTTTTTTTACAAGAAATGTTAACACATTTGGGGTTCCCAGTTGGGTTCATTTCACTGGTAATGACATGTGTCACCACCCTCATATTCTAATTGATGTTGAATGGAAATATGGAAGGATACTTTAAGACTGAGAGAGGGTTGAGGCAAGGGGATCCCATATCACCCTTACTGTTTGTAGTTTGTATGGAGTACTTATCTAGAATTCTGTCTAAGATGAGTTCTTTGGAGCAGTTAAAATTTCATCCAAGCTAAGGTGCAAAGAGAGCTGAGATTGACCCCTATGTGTTTTGCTGATGACTTAATTATGTGTTGTAAGGGTGAGTTTTCTTCCACATATCTGTTATTGAAAGCTTTCAAGCTCTTCTCTGACACTTCAGAGCTTAAGGCAAATGTTCATAAATCCGCATTTTATTCTTGTGGCATGACTGATGATGAGGTACAAAGGGTAATGCAGCTTCTGGATTTATGAAAAGTAGGATGTCTTTTAGATATCTTGGAGTGCCCATATGCTCCAAAATAATATCAAAAGCTCAATGTGAGTTGCTCATTGAGAAAATGACTGCAAAAATAAGGGTTTGGAGTTCCAGGAACCTATCTTATACAGCAAGATCAGAGCTCATTAATTCAGTATTGATGAGTATACATCGATACTGGGCCCAGGTTTTCATCTTGCCTAGAAGTTTATTGAAAGAAGTCACACAAGTCAGTAGGGCTTTTTTGTGGAGTGGACAAGCTTATACTCATAAAGCTAGTCTAGTTGCATGGGATCAATTGTGTTGGAGCAAAGCTCATGGTGGTCTTGGATTTAGAGATGTAATTGTGTGGAACATTGCTTGTTTAGGTAAGTATATATGGGCAATTGCAACTAAAAACGATAATGTGTGGATTAAGTAGGTGAATTCAGTGTACATAAGAACTGATCATTGGTGGGATTATAATCCTACAGCAGCTGCTAGTTGGTATTGGACAAGGCTTTGTCGAGTAAAAAAACAATTGAAGAGCTATTATAGTGAGAATGAATTTGCGGGCATTCAAGAATATTCAATTCAGGCAATATATGAGATAATTGAAGGTGAGAAAGATGTTGTTCACTGGGACAGAATGGTATGGAATAGGATGAGCATTCCTAAACACAGATTCATAAGTTGATTAGTTGTTCAAGGGAGGCTACAAACTACTGAGAAATTGGCAAGAATTGGTATATGTGCATCAGACCAGTGCTTAATTTGTTCTGCTGCTGTGGAGACACATACACACTTGCTTTTTCAATGCAAGTATAGTGAGAAGTGTATGCAAGTTATCAAAAACTGGCCAGGAATATAGATAAGAGCTAGTTCAGTACAGGCTATAATCAGATGGATACAATGTTGTAGGAGATCGAAGTTCCAGAAGTAAGTTATGTTTGCTGGTTCAGCTCCTGTCATTTATTATATTTGGCAGAGTAGGAATTGTAGTTATTGGAACCAGTGTGTCCCTAGCATTCACAGTGTAATAACACAGGTGAAGAATATGATCAAATTGAGAATTGACAATGTTTTGCCTACTAAAATTAGTAGGAGAGATTATACTTGGTATGTAAGCTTGTAAGAGTGTTGTGTTAGATGATGATGTGTATGAGAGGTAGATCGAATTGCTCTTGTTTCTGTGAATGGTTATGATGTAATAGGGTTAATGATTTGAGCTGGCCTAAAGGTTGAAGGGGTCCAACCTAGCTAGTTGGTTTGCTTCCCTTTAGGTTGGTTGTTGGTTGTAATGGTTTTTGCATCAATATATTTACTTAGCAAAAAGAAAAACATAGTTGTGGAACAAAAATTACATGGCATTAGATCAATAGTGCTGGTTATTTAGAGGAAGGACTAACAACAAAATTTAACAATATTTTTTCCCCTCATATTTACATTCCCTTTGTCCAAAGTTATCTATAGTAGCCATCGCTTAATCGATGGTTAAAACATAGCATACAAACCCAATGGTCATGGTTTCAAAGCTTGTTAAGTCTTCTTTATGAATGATTTATTCATTATACTAAAAACATATATAGAAACGTGACACGTGTCACTCCCTCATTAAAAAAAGAAATTGTGCCTAAATTATATGTGAGAAATTACGCGAAATAAAATATTTTATTTAGAATAAACTATATTCTCTTAAAGTAAAATCTTAGTTAATCTTCTTAAACTAGTTTTTTCAAAATTTTGAATTAAATTATGATATATTTGAGTTAAAATAATATTCCAATTTAATCCGAAAAAAATTATCTCATATACATGTCGAGCTAAGCTCGGGCTAATTTCTAACTATATGTTGAAGGTCAAGAGAAATATTTTTAATTAGACCCACATCAAAATCGTGTTTATTATATTTCACCAGGTCATTTCCAAGTGGCTAGAGTCATATGTGATTTAGGAAGTCTTGTGAAAGACTTGGAAAGACTATGAGAGTGTTTAGTTGAGATAGTTTTGGGGTAAAAAGAGAGGTTTGAGATTAATAGAGAGGTTTGACTAGTTCATACCTCTAATGGAAGTGTTTGGTTGAGAGAGGATTGAAAGAGAGGTTTGAGATCAAAAAGCTCATTTTCAAAAAGCTACTAGAGGAGCTTTTTCGAACAGAGGTTTGTAAATTTAGCCGTGTAATTACCAAATAAGGCCTATGCCTTGAAAATTAAATTGGGATGGGAATTGAAGCTGTTAGAATCAAAAGAATAAGGCTCATCATTAGACCAGGGCATGGGCCGGGCCGGGCCTATTCACGGGCTCGGCCCGCGGGCTTGGAGAAATGGCGGGCCGGGCCGGGCCCGAGCCCGAGCCCGTGAATGACGGGCGCGGCCGGCCCGAAATTTCAATATTTTGTCCACGGCCGGCCCGGCCCACGGCCCGCGGGCGGCTCGAGCCTCGTGCGGGCCCGGCCCGTGTTTTATGTTGTTTTTTTGGATTGTTGGTTGTTTTAGGCTAAAAAACAAAGAAAGGGCGTCCCCACGGCATATAAGCGACGTGACGGTGCGGCCGAAATAAAATTTCTTGTCCGCGACAGCCCACACGCCCACGTAACGGACAACGGCCGCCTCGAGCGGGCTGTGACGGGCCCAAATCGTTGCGGGCCGGCGGCCCGCGTGTTGGCCCGGCCCATGCCCACCTCTACTCATCATCCACTTCCAACTTCAACTCATTTATTATATATAGAAGCCCAAAAGTAGCTAAAAAATAATCCTCCACTATTATCCTATCCATCAACTCTCACTTCATCACTCTTTCCAATCCCAAAATGGCTTCCCTCCTCTCCCTCTCTTCTGCTCCTCCTTCCACTGCATATTCCTCTCTTCCTTACCCATCAACATCATCCAATTTCAAAGGAAATCTCAACAATCTTAGAAGAAACCCATTTAATTTAACCCCATTAAAACTCCATTTGAGGAGCATCATCAAAGAAAGCAGACCTCTTGTTATTGTAGCTTCTTCAACATTGGGTCCGAATAATGGGTCGGGTCAAGAGACCCGGTTTAGGCTAGATAACCTCGGGCCGCAACCGGGGTCGAGGAAGAAGGGGAAGAGAAAGGGACGTGGTCATGCTGCTGGTCAAGGTGGGAGTTGTGGGTTTGGAATGAGAGGTCAGAAATCAAGGTCAGGTCCTGGTGTTATGAAAGGTTTTGAAGGTGGTCAGATGCCACTTTATCGAAGAATTCCTAAATTGCGTGGTATTGCTGGAGGTAATTATTCTAACTCTTTTTATTTTCTTGGGTTTTGTTCATTTTATTTTGTTATTTGGATGTTCTTGTGAAATGGGTTTGTTTTTGTGAGTTTGGATTTTTCATTGTTTTTTTGTACCATCTCTTGTGATACAATGTACTTCATGACTCAATGACTCATGTTACTCACACCGGTACAAGTGTCTAACTTGACTATTTTATGAAAAGTAAAATAGAGTGTGGAAGTGTCTATACCCATGTCGGAGATCTGAGGATTGGAACGGGTATAACATACGAATTGAAGAGTTCGAGTAACATAGGTGCATCTAGAAACCTTTTCATGACGAGAAGTATATTGAGATTTGATACTTTTGTATTAAATCACATTTTAGCAAGAGTTTGAACAGCTGAATTAGTGAATGATGTATGTTGGATGGAGATAGGGCTGTTATCCTATATGTTGATTGTGTGCAGTAAATGTTAGTGATCCATCAATCTCCCTGCTTTAGGAACTGAGGTATCTTTAGCAGTGGTTAATGCGTCGAATGACTCCGTCATAATAATTGCTACCACAACTATCACATGATCTTTTCCTTTGTCAAATGAGTTGGATATGCTGGAGCTTCGGAGATAAAGCTATAAGATGATTTGTCATCTTGTATATTCAGGCGTTTGGTGCTTAATAATGGTGGATTACTTAAGCATATATCATCCTACTTTGCATTTGTCCCATTGTTTGTTTCAATCTCATTGAAATTATATACTTCCTCCGTAACATAAAAAATGCAACAATTAAATATTTTATAACTCACGAATAATACCCAATCGTTGCATTCTTTCTGTTATGGAGGAAGTAGTTAGTACTAATGTAGAACAATTCAAACAATGAATTTATGAAAAATTTGTAGCTCAACAACGGGGGAGTAACTATTTTGAGAATGAGATATATGTGAAAGTTACACTCATAAGGAAGTAGTGATTTTAGTTACTTGCCTTGCCCCCATAGACCTGTGGAGTAACTTGTGTCCCTTCTGACTTCAGTTCCAACAATGTTTTTCTCAGCAAGGTGAGTGTATCACAGGCATTGCGCCCATTGATTTCTTGGTTGATTACTTTACATTGGAATTTCAGTTCAGAATCATTTGCTTCCTCTTTTTTCTGGAGATTTTTAATAAAAGCTGATCTTCTAGTTTCATAAAAACCTCCAAAGTCCAAGCTCTCTTGCTTTCCTGAATAGACTATCAATGTGCTTAGCTTTCACAGTTCTTCAATCAGTTACTTAAACATCTTCTGAGCTTGAACTCTGAGAACTCAATTCCAGGAGTTCGAATTGCTTAGCTAACTTATCATCTTTAATCACCTTATCTCAATTCTGTCCTGTATCTTTGGAGGGGTGTCATTTTTCTCGCTTGTGTGGACCTAGAATTGTTCTGTGTGGTCCTGTCCGCCGGTACATATTGTTTGTGCATGGGACATATGTGCCTCTAAAATATCCTTAACCAAATGCTGGTGTTATTTCTTTGGTTCTTCCTGCCAAATGGTCTTGTTAAATCTTCTGGATTTTGTTAATTTGGAATATGCTGTTTGCATCAATACGAACAGCACCAAATCCTTCTAGAGCCCAAACCTCCATGTCCGCTACCCATTGTCCTCCTTGCTTGGCTCCTCCCCAAATGGAAATTATGCTTGAGCATGATATTCTTGGTCAAAGTGTAAGTGCTCCTAACCATATTACTTAAGTATGCAAACAAGTGTTCACTTTTATGAATGCTTTTATGAACATTAGAATGTTGTCCTGTGGGAAACATAAAAGGAAGCAAGGAACTGTCTGCTATTTTTTTTTTGTTCATATATGTTGGTTTACAGTGTTAACTGCACCATACATCGCTTTGATTGTGAGCATTACTCATGGCTTGTATCTGGGCATGCACTTACTATGAATATCACTGGACTGTTGTATATTTGGAAGATTTTTTTTTCTTCTCAGAGCAGAGAGCAATTGGAGCATAAAACATGAGAGGTACATAAAGTCTGGAAATGTTTGTTCACTTTAGTCCTCCAGTGGCCCCCTTTTATTGCTTCACCAATTGTACTTTTCTTTTGACAACTCTATGAAACTATTTGCACCTCAAAGTTGATAACTTAGATAGAGAACTGTGAGATAAATGCATTCATGGCTAGTATCTTGGTTCTTGACTTTTTGTTGTTTATGTTGGTAGAGATTTCCTGGAACCTGACCCTATGCTCCTGATTTTGAGCCTGTGATTACTTTGTGCTGGACATTTTATTCACAGAGTATTACCTGTAAATTTTCAACCTGTTTCGAGAATGAACCTCTATCTATGTTACTCGTGTACATTAATGGCATTGTCTTTCAACAGGAATGCGTGCTGGGTTGCCGAAGTATGTGCCTGTAAACTTGAGAGACATAGAAGTTGCTGGATTTAAGGAAGGTGAAGAAGTGTCATTAGAATCCTTGAAGGCGAAGGGAATAATCAATCCATCAGGCAGAGAGAGAAGGTTGCCATTAAAGGTAAGGATTTTATATTGAGGGCTGTGATATAAAGTTCCATATTCTAATTGCTTGCCTTGTTTAGGGTTACGTGTTAATATCTTTACTTGAATTTCCTCAAGCTGTAATGTGTTGTGTGCCAAAAATGATATCTGACGGCATGACACGTCTTGATCCTCATGTCGAACATAATTCATGTAACAGCACTTTTTCTTGTGTAAGTTACTATCCAAAGTGTATCCTTGGTGGTCGCCAGTCTGTGGTCCCATACTGTAGATTCAGAAACTTTTGGCAGGGCGTTCTTTCTGCAATATATGTAAAGCTATTTTATCATACTTTGCCCCGTGTTGAAGTATTGAGATATTATTTTTGCTTGCGAACAAAATTATAACATTGTACCTCTAATGTGGGGTCAGCCATCAGAGGTATATTTTCAGAGCATTACGATAATACCCAACTCCTTGACACAAGCCTCCTACTAAGAATTTGTCACGTCTTTTTCTGTAGTTAGTTCATATAGAGATATATTATGGGCTTTATAGCCTTTGAGACTCAGTGTGCTCCTTACTGAATACAATTTCTCATTGAGTTATGATTTACGTAGTTTTCTTATTCATTGCCCTTTTTTCCCCTAAAATAATAATGCAAGTGATCTTTCGTACTTGAGGGGGTATTTTAGATGAAAATAACACATGCCAAGTATATGAGAGCATTCCATGTTTTTTGTCTTCTTGTTATTTAGTGGCAACCTTGAGAAGTAGAACCATATGATGTTTCATGGCCAGAGATGAGCATCAATATGCTGGCTATGTTTGCCCTCATTGAGAAAGGATAGGCATTTATGCTGATAGGCATTTATGCTGCAATTCTAAAAGATTCTAGTGGAAGAGCTCTACAGGAGACTGCAGAACTAAATGTAAAGGTGTATAAGTCTATAAGAGCAAAACCAGAAGGGAACAGAGGCCTGCCCATCGTTTATACCTCCCTGTCCACTTGCCCAGGCAAGAATACAAGACACTAGGAATCAGATACAAGGGTGATATTCATGTATATTGCATAGTCAACTACGCCATCTGGAAACAGACTCCTCATATAAACCATCTGAATAATGTTCCAACTTACTGTTTTTACTGTACTTTAGCTGGGAGCCTGCTAAAGCTAAACTCTTCTCAGCCTTGATATTTGTAAACAGAAGCTGGGAACGTATTATCAAGGATCTGCTCCTCCCCCCGCTTCTTAATACACCCAATTAGCATGTTGCCACCAACTGTTCTAAGCTGGTGCAATGAGTTCCAATTCTATTCCCACAATTACTTGCAGAAAGAACTATAAAGTACAGAGGATTTCGATCCTCCATAGATTGATTAGGAAAACATCGAGCTGTGTCAATGGTAAAACCTCGGTGAACAAGCCACTCTAGTTTTCAATATAAGCTTTATGATTATATCTTCTTTGAGTTATTGATAATGCACTTTGATTGCGTAAAATATGATGTTTGCGTACATGTTATTTTCTTTTGATGAACCAATTAAAAGGGGTTCAGGGAGCTAATTTGGACGAGCAGTGTGCTACTGCTAATAATGTAGCAGTGAAGGAATGATGACCTACCGAATTATAATATATAATGGGTTAACATCACTAGTAAGTTTGTTTGCCATTTGGCTTGTCTAATCTTTTGTTAATTTATCTGAAGAAACTCTTTTGGTAGGCTGGTGGGGAATGGAAAAAAGTAGGAGCTATTTAGTTTGTTATAATTTGTGAACTTCTGTCATACTTCATTGTTGTTCGATTGTTTTCTTTCCCTTTAAATTGGGAACAACAAACTTGGTTAGGTTTCATAATTAAGAGAACAGAGCAGTAATCAATCTCGTAGCATGATTATCTTTTGTATATTACTGATTGTGCCTTTCTCTCTTCAGATTCTTGCTGAAGGAGAGATAAGTACAAAGCTGCAAATAAAGGCACGTGCTTTCTCAGAATCAGCAAAAGAGAAGCTTGAGGCTGCCGGATGTTCTGTCACAGTACTTCCTGGGAGAAAGAAGTACATCAAAGAATCAGTTAGGAAGAACCTTGCTCGTGCTGATGAATACTTTGCAAGGAAACGAGCTGCAGCCACCAACGAAACCGAGTCTGCTTGAACCTGATGTCAGTTATGTTACTCTAGATTATTAAGATCATCAAAGGTGTATGTAAAGTGTATCAATTCATTTTGTTCTTAATGGTTTTTTGTAGAGCTATCTTTTTGTCTCAGGAATTCAAGTTTATGGTGTAATTTTTATTACAGATTTTACTGATTTATTAATCGATTGATTATGGTATCTTTTGATTGCATGTTCTTCTCAGGAATTGCTGTTTTCGGAGTTGAGTAAAGACCAAAGCTTTTGATTAGCATTCATGAGCTGACAATATTAGCAAGTATTATCTGTGACTTGAGCAACGGATTGATCCTAGTCTTTGTTGATGTGAATTAAAAAGAATCTTAGCTTTTTGAAGTGTAACCAGGGAGTGGAGACTTTATCACTGCTTAGCAACCTCACGCTTAGCAACAGATTCTGAAATAAGTTACTATGATGAGACGATTGAATTTGGATAGAGATAGGTATTAGTTTTTGCTCCAAATTTAAATCGACCAATTGAAAACACTGGTAATAGAGTATGAGGAAATTAGCATGTTACTTAACCATGTTGTTGCCTACCAAATTGGAATTTACGCTCAAACAAATACAACCTTTATATCCAAAAAGGGATGCGAATATATTTTTAGCTAGGTTAAGATGAATGACCAAATAGAACCAACTGTTAGGACCGATCGATGCGGAAGCGTAATTACCAGGCTTCTAAAGCCGACGACACTGGTCGTGGCACTCGTTCTTCTCGTGGGAGTGGTGGTCGTGGGTTGGCACAGGCGCATCATGCCTCGTTGACTCCCACGCCTCCCTCGACTTCCTCCGGTTCTTCACAATTATTCTCCGCTGAACAGTGGAAAGTTTGGCTAGCCTCATTCGTAATGCAAAAAAATCTGATGATCGCTTGAATGGTACGTTTCTTACTACTGCTTGGATTATTGATATAGGGACTACTCATCATGTTACTAGTGAGAAATCATGGTTATTTAATGTTGTGGAGGTTGTTGATTGTCCTGTTGGGCTCCCTAACGGGGTCTCTATTGGTGCTACTTGCAAGGGTTCAGTTTGTTTGTCTACAACTATTACTCTTATGAATGTTATTTATGTTCCTCAATTCAATTGCAATTTCTTTTTCGGTTTCACATTTATCTAATGATATGTCATGTATTGTGCAATTTAGCTCTTCTATGTATGCTATACAGGACCCAATCATGAGGGAGCTGATTGGAACAGGGCATAGGAGGGATAGACTTTACTACTTCTACAGGGATGAGCCACCGGCGCAAGTTTCTATCAACAACATCTCTTAGGAGTTTGAGCTTTGGCATAGGCGTATGGGACATCCTTCGGAACGAGTGGTGAAGTTACTTCCTCCTCTTTGTGGTCATAACTCATAAGGGTAGTTTGAGTAAAGTGAAATTTGTTTTCGTGCTCAACATCCTAGAGACAAGTTTCCTTTAAGTGATATTTGAGCTAGTAGGATTCTTGAGAAAATACATTAATTGTGACTTATGGGGTGCTTATAGACATGTTTCATCTTGTGGTGCAAGATATTTTCTTACTATAGTTGATCATTTTTCTCGTGCTGTGTGGATTTATATTCATTGGAGGATTAAACTGAAGTATTTCGAATGTTTATGCCTTTTGTTGCTATGATTGATCGTTCCTCTGAACACCATAAAAATAGTTCAAAGTAAAATGGCACTGAATTTAATTGTCTCTTTGATTATTTTAGTGCCACTAGTATTATTTTCCAAACTTCTTGTGTTGCCACACCTCAGCAAAATGGGAGGATTGAAAGAAAACATTGACACATTCTCAATGTAGGGAGGGCTTTACGTTTTAAAGCGCATTGACCTGTTTATTTTTGGAGGGAGAGTGTTCTTGCTGCTGCTCATCTTATTAATCGCACCCCTTCTGTCCTTTTAGATAATAATAAATCTCCCTTTGAAGTCCATCCTGGTTATCCTTCTGCTTATGAGGCTATTCGCACTTTTGGATGTCTTTGTTTTACTCATAATCATAAAACTAAGATTGACAAGTTTACTAGTAGGAGTCGAAAGTGTATTTTTGTGGGATATCCTTTTTGTAAGAAGGGTTGGAAGTTGTTTGATTTGGATACAAATTGTTTTTTTTTTGTTTCAAGGGATGTGAAATTTTTTGAAGAAGTGATTAATCGCCTCAAGATATCACCATTAATCCCTCCTCTCTCTTTCCCATGGACACAACTATTCACCCCGATTTTGTTGATTTCCCTCAACCTCCTATTAGCCCAACTACACAGACTCCACCAATCTCCCCACAAACCTCATTAAAAATCGGCCCCAAGCCTACTACACCTAACACTGACCCACACCCAGCACCTCAAACCAAAAATGCCTCCACTTTAGGCCCCCCTGCCTCACCCTCTGGTCCATCAGAGCCCCCCACTCATTCTTCCTCCTGTGGTTGATGAAAGTTCATCTCTCTCTACTTCATCCTCACAGTCTCTCTCAAGTACTCCTTATCCTCTAGCTCACTATATAAATTGCACAAATTTCTTTGTGAATTACCGTAAGTTTCTTGCTGCTGTTATTTCTAACACTGAACCCATATCATTTCTAGAAGCCATGAGGAATGATGGATTGGAAAGCATCTATACAAGATGAGATTCATGCCTTGGAAGATAATGGCACATGGACTTTAGAGGAACTTCCTCATAGGAAGCGTGCCTTAGGAAGTCAATGGGTGTATCGTATCAAGTATTTGTCTAATGGTTGTGTGGAACATTTTAAATCTCGTTTGTCTGTTTTGGGAAATCATCAGGAGGTCGGTGTTGATTACAATGAAACTTTTGCTCCAGTTGCTAAGATGACCACAGTTCGGGCTTTTCTAGCCATTGCCGCTTCTAAGAATTGGGAACTCCATCAAATGAATGTTCATAATGTTTTCCTTCATGGGGATCTTGATGAAAAAGTTTATATGAAACTTCCTCCTAGTTTTCAATGTGATAATCCTAATATGGTGTGTCGTCTCCGCAAATCACTTTATGGCTTGAAGCAAGCTCCTCGATGCTGGTTTGCTAAATTGGTTTCTGCACTAAAAGCTTGTGGCTTTCTGCGGTCTTATTCTGATTATTCTCTCTTTACTTTCACTCGTGGGTCTGTGCAGATCAATGTTTTAGTCTATGTTGATGATCTAATTATTTCTGGTAATGATTCCGTTGCTTTGACTCTTTTCAAAACCTATGTAAGTGATTGTTTTAAGATGAAAGATCTTGGTCCTCTGAAATATTTTCTTGGCATTGAGGTTACTCGTAGTTCATCAGGATTAATTTCATGTCAACAAAAATATATCTTGAATATTATTTCTGAAGCAGGGTTGTTAGGAGCCAAGCCTAGTGGCTCTCCTATTGGGCATAATCATCGTTTGGCTCGCGCCTTAGGCGACTTGATGTCCGATGCCGCAGCCTATAGAAGATTGGTTGGTCGTCTGATTTATTTCGCTATCACTCGTCCTCACTTGGCCTATGTTGTGCATATTTTATCTCAGTTTATGCAGGCACCACGTCAGGAACATTAGGATGCTGCGATAGTACCCCTAGTCAGGGTATTTTACTTCGTTAAGACAATGAGTTATCTCTACAGGGGTGGTATGATTCTGATTGGGCTGCTTGTCCCGTCACTTGTCATTCTCTCACAGGTTGGATTACTTTTATTGCGTAATTCTCCTATTTCCTGGAAGACCAAGAAATAACATACTGTTTCTCGTTCCTCTACAAAGGCAGAATATCGCTTCATGGCTGCTATTACATGTGAGCTAAAGTGGTTAAAGGGTCTTCTCTTGAGTTTAGGTATCAATCATCCTAAGTCCATCACCTTATTCTGTGACAGTCCGTCTGCTCTACACATAGTTCAAAATCCTGTATTTCATGAACGCACAAAACATATGGGAAGTTGATTGTCATTTTGTGCGAGATGCCATCACTGACGGTCTTATCTCTCCATCTTATGTGTCTACTAAAGTACAGTTAGTTGAGTTTCTTTTGTCCAAGTTGGGCATTGTGGAACCATCTCATGCTCCAACTTGAGGGAGGGTATTAGGAATATATTTTCCAATTAGAAATTATTATTAAGTTAGGTATCCTTTTCCTTGTTGGATGCCAAAAACATTGTATAATATATACTTGTCATGGCATAATGAGAAGTCAAGGCTTTTACCCTAATTATTGTTTTACTGTAATAGCAAGGAAACAATATAAACAAATTTCAGGAGTGAAAAATTAAAGCGATAAGGAAAGCAAATTTAAAGTGGAAAACTTCTCCTCACAAGTAGAGAAAAACCACTAGTCGTTACATATTCGTTCGATGAATATTAGATAAACCACAAGCTTTCAAACCCCACGAATTACAATATCTCTCTGTGGTATCCGATTTTTGACTGTCTTAATTAACGGTCTGAATCCCACGAAAGTCTCTCATTGGACTATGAGTTTTAGAAAACTTGGAAGTCGCCACCCTATTAATATCTGAATAGGGACAGATTTATTTAATAAATTATTTTAAAATCAATTTCAAGAAAAATCATTTAAAACGATGATGACTTCATATGGATAAGGCTTTTTTGAAAAATTGGTCTTTCATACCATGAGATAGGGTTCGGGGTTTAGGTTAAGAGGTGCGAAAGTCTGGAACTCATCTCCTCTTCCGTTCTAAAGAACGGGCTCTTACTAAATGCGTTATTTTCCATTTTTAAGTAATCATGGCTATTCAAAAGAAAGAAAATCATATAATTTGCACATATACACATTAACCATTTTTATTTAGGACCAATATATCATTTGTACATGGTAGGTTTGAGCACTGAAGTTGCACTACATACCAATCATTGCGGGATTGGAATCCACTCATGGATCATAACCGTCGTAGTTCGAGCATATGTCTCACCCTAAATGGCCAATTCCACTGGGGAAAGAAGAGGAGAGAATAGATTATGAATAACTCACTTTTAGAATTAAACAAATCTATTTGAAATGAGGTAATCACTCCAATTAGTGATTGAAATGGGATTGAGATAATCACTTTAATTAGTGATAAAATATGAAGAATTAAGATAATCACCTTAATTAGTGATTAAAAATGGAGGTTAAGATAATCACCCTAATTAGTGATTAAACTTAAAAGGAAAGATAATCACCTTGATTAGTGATTAAAAATGAAGGTTAGGAAATAATCACCCTAATTGATGATTATTCTAGGTTTAAGATAATCACTCTAATTAGTGATTAAATGGGAAAAATAATCGTCCTAATTAACGATTATTAAGGTTTTAGATAATCACTCTGATTAGTGATTAAAAATGAGAAGAATAATCGTCCTAATTAACGATTATTAGGGTTTGAGATAATCACTCTAATTAGTGATTAAATGAGAAGAATAATTGTCCTAATTAACGATTATTAGGATTTGAGATAATCACTCAAATTAGTGATTAAATAATAATTGGAGATAATCACCCTAATTAGTGATTAGAAGAAGTTTGAGTTAACCGCTCTAATTAGCGATTAATCGAGGATTGAATTAACCACCTTAATAGTGATCACGTTTATGATTTTCGAGAGGTCTTAGAAGGTTTACTTCCTAATTGAAGGCTTTTGAGAAATAATCTTTATTGAAGATTATAAAGTCATTTAGAGAGAAATGATCAATTTGAGATTGAATTTGGAGATTTGTGTTTGGCTAATTAGAATTTGGCCATTTAAAGCAAGACACGTGAAACGGCCTAAAATCAATTCGGAGATCATAATTACCAATCTAATTATGTCAAATTATATGATTAATCCATTTGAATATGGAGAACACATTTTTAAAATGTAAGATGGATCATCATACAATTTAACTTAGTTAGATTTGTAATTTTTCCTCTTAATTGAGATTAGGTCATTTGATTCATATATTATGATATATTGGCCCAACATGCAATATTTGTAGCATTGGTTGCTCATTTTACTAAAAAAAGAGTTGTGGAATTATTTATGAAAATTATGCATAAACATCTCCATGTTTTTTTATTAATTGAGTGATGCAATAATTATTTACAACGAAACTATTATTACAACAATATGTACAAAATCTATGATCCATACAAATCTTCAATCTTGATCTTCACCATGATGCTCCTTGATCTTCACCTCCTTGAATGGGCTTTGGAATTCATGTTTATTTGTGAATTTATGAAAGTTAAAGATTAATTAACTTCTTTGATTTTGATTTTTTATGACAATTTTTATTGATTTTTATTTATATAATAAAATGAGTCATTTTAAGATAAACTTAAGATTTCATATTTTTTTTTATTCACATTTTCGTATGAAGAAAACATTTTTTTATGAAAGTTGAGTCAATTACTTTATTTCATTTTCCAGATTGCACTTTTGTTCTTGCACTGACTTACAAAAATCATAACTTTCTGTATAAAGCGTTAAATTGAGAATTTGATAGATCTATGGATAGATCGGTGAGTATTTTATGTTGTATCAAAATTTTACAAGTTTTTAGTGACCACTTGAATTATGGTGAATTTTATGTCAAAACTAGTCAAAACAGGACATTTATTGAATTTGTTCTTTGAGATCCAACTTATTGAACTTATTTTGAAGTAAAATTTGGTATAAACATTCTAGACATTTGAAAGACTAGACTGGAAATTTTTACTTGAATTTGACATTTTTAAGACCATTTTTATTTATTTTCTTAACTGAAGAGAAAATCGGTATTCTGAAATTTATTGATTTACATGAATGATTTTGTAAAAAAGATGTAAAATAGTATAAAATTCATATGAACATGATTTTTATATTTTTAGAAAGCTACTGATGTTTCTTCAAAGTTTATGTTTTAATATTTATCTAAAGGATTTAATTTTAAACTTTATTGACATAACAAGCTTAGGTGGGACTGGACAAAATTAGTTTTGCACAACAAAGTTGTATGATTTTTGATTATTTCCACAAAATTCTTTTTTAAGAAATTCCAAAGCCCAGTTTCTGGAAACATCTTGTAATTCATAGGAAAAATATTAAACCCTACAAACTATTCTGATAACACGGACGAAAAATGGAATGAAATACGAAATTAAAACTGATTATAATTACAGCATCACATTTTCTTTTTTATGGAGATGTTTATGCACAACTTGTCTTGAAATTTTTTATGAAATCATTTTTTGGTGATGAATAACAGCTTGATTAAGGAAAATCACATAATCACATTGTTTCCTAAGAGTCACCCCATTAGAGGTGACTATTCTAGGTGGGGTGATTTAAGGTTGGGAACCTATTAGGACTTCCACATACCCAAATCACTCCAAAGATTAAAAAATGATAAGAAGAAAACAAAGAAGAAGTTAGTAGATGATTAAGAAGATAATCAAAATAACAAGAACTTAAACTTTACCTTGCTAGCTCAATGATGCACTTCCTTTTTGTAAATTTTTCTACCTTTTTTTGTGATTTTCTTAATTTCTAAGTGAGTTTCTAAATCTTCTTAATTGCTAACTTAAACTTTTTTTGTGTTTTTTCTTCTTTTGATGAACTTCTTTTACTTACTAATTATCTTACTAACTTTTACTTTCTTTTGCTTAGATGGAAAAATTAAGGAGAAGAAGAGTATTAGAGAGAGAAGTTGAGAGTGAAGTTGAATTGTATTTTTTTCAACTTGGTTTTGAAGTGAATTTTGGAGGGTATTTATAGAGAAATGAGGGAAGTGAACTAGGGTTTGAAGGAGGTAGAAAATCAGATTTTTCATCCAAAAAAATCTGATTTTCTTCATCCCTAATTACCCTAATGACATCACTCTAATGACTTCACCCTAATGACATCATTAAATCTCTTTGGAAACATAAATATTCTTATTCTTTTTTAGATTTGCTCATTAATGAGGCAAGATCAGATTTTCAGAAAATATTCTTCCTAAAACATCCTAATATGCAAAAAAAAATGCATTGAAAATCGTGCAAACGAAACTGACCAGAATGCTGCGCCTAGCTCAGGAAGCTACGCTAGGCACAGCACCTTGCGCCTGGCGCAAGGTCCTACGTCTGGCGCAGGGCTAGCTTGTGCGCTAGGTGCACAATCATGCGTCTAGCGCATGATTGTGTGCTTGGCGCACACCTGACCTTTTCGGAAAAAATCCGGATTTCCCCCTCTTACACATGGGATTTGATTCTTATTCTCACATCTTTTCATGATTCTTATTCTCTAACTAATGGATAAAGGATGTGTTTAGTGGATAAAGAATATATTCTTATTCTTTATCCAATGAACAATGACTTGACCATCAAGAAAACTAATTAATGCCGATTTTGGGATACGACTAAAATCCCAACGCCTAATCGCGACTTGTTTTTCATTTTTCCGAAAGACTAACTTAAGATAATTAATGAAAACTCGTCAAACTAATGAAGACGAGCATGATTATACTACGAATCATTTTATTAAAACGGTGGTGGTGGTATTGACTACGACTCACGAAAATTATACTTCTAAGCCGAAACTGTATGATTAATACGCAAAATTGGAAAATCGTGCGACGGAATGAAAGTCGCGCTCCGAGGTGCACGCTCCACACTGCATGATGATTTTATTATTTTTATTTTTATTTTCAAAACCTTTATTTATCCGAAAAAGGGGTTCAAAATTTGGTGTCTACAGAATGCCCCACATTGGTCGAATTTTGGAGAAAATGATGGCCAATGTTTGAAAAGACACAAAATTTTGACAGAAAATTTCTTTTGAGATAACATATTCTCCGTAGGAAATAATTATCATGACTTACGATTTCTGTTGACGCTTTAAATAGAAAATCTCGGTTAATTTTCTAAAATAGGAGATGTGACTTTGACGTCGTTTTTAAATAGAAAATCCCAATTAATTTCCTAAAATTGAAAATGCGACCTTATTGTCGTCTTAAGTAGAAAATCCCAATTAATTTTCTAAAAGTTTTAACTGCAACTTTAATTTCGTCTTAGGTAGAAAATCCCAATTAATTTTCTTTTGAAAATGCGACTTTATCGTCGTCTTAACTAGAAAATCCCAATTAATTTTCTAAAATTTGAAATGCGACTTTATTGTCGTCTTAGGCAGAAAATACCAATTAATTTTCTAAATTTTGAAAATGCAATTTCATCATCGTCTTAAGTAGAAAATCCCAATTAATTTTCTAAAATTGAAATGCGACTTTAAAGTCGTCTTAGATAGAAAACCCCAATTGATTTTCTTTTGAAAATGCGACTTTATCGTCGTCTTAAGTAGAAAATCCCAATTAATTTTATAAAATTTGAAATGCGACTTTAATGTCGTCTTAGGTAGAAAATCCCAATTAATTTTCTAAATTTTGAAAATGCGATTTCATCATCGTCTTTTTTTTAGTCTTCTGAATTTGTCTTTTGTTAATGTGAGAAATTCCGACAATTAACAGGTCGACTCCAGTTTTTACAGTTTTTCATGGCTTTGATGACAAACAAGTTGTCAAATCATCATTACTTACTTTTTATGACTCCATGTGTTATCATGTCACCTTAAATTAGGACATTGTCAGGTCATGTCACCTTAGAGTGATGCATTGTTAAGTCATGTCACCTGAAAGGGTTGACCAAAGGTTATTACCCTCTATGGTGGACCAAACCTCATATGGCAAAATTTTATCTGTTTTTTTTTCGAAATCTTTCAGAAAATTTTTTATGCATCATGCTTATTTGCTTTATCGGAAAATGATGATCACTATAAAATAGATTGATTAAGGTCATTATTTTGAATGATCATTAGGAAAAAGGATTGTATCAATGTTCTTGATTCATCATTGACACAGTTTTTTTGTATGTTCGGTTTTAGCAAAAAAATTGCCATACCACAAATGCTTGGTCATTAGCCATGGTGAAGGATGCTCCTTATTATCCTATGGACAATACTCAAACTCATTATCCATAGCATAAATCATGGATGATCATCTTTTCCATCTATAAAAGGGGCATGGTTCTTCATTTCCAAATGCACCACTTCCACTACTCCAATCTTTTCTCTAAATTTTCCTTTCACAAAAATGGTTCTTTCTTATGAAGAAGTTAATGAAATGCAGAGTCGGGAGAAAAAACAACTCTCGAGGATCACAAGAAACTTGGAGCAACTAAGGCAATCTTTTTCCTCTTCCCGCTTCACTAAGGTGCTTATGCCTTTGCTTTCACTTTCTATTTGTTACGACATGATTCATACTGCTTCCAAATTTTGGGATGAAACTCGCCATGTCTTCCGCTTTGGAGACCGGGAGATTGTGCCTCTTCTAGAAGAGGTCGAAGGCTTGCTAGGCTTACCATCCAATGGTCCAGTTATTACACCTAGATCTCCTACAAGGATCTCGGGAGATTTATCAACGATCTTATATCTTCCCGAAAATCTTCATGGCAACTACCTACAATATGGTGAGGTATTTATTCTCAACTTATTGTTGACTTTTCAATTTGGCACTTGGCAATTCTCTAACAATGCCAACTATAAGATTGCTAGAGAAAATGCTTGCATTCTTATGATTTTGGGAAGTACCCTCACTAAATGGTCTTTAAATGCATGCCATGTTCGATTTCTTTCACTTATTCCTCAAATTATTAGCGGGGGTCGTCTTGGACCACTTATTTTGGGGAAAATTTTCCTTGGCTTAGATGAACTTAAAAGAAACCCTCAAGGCTTTGTGAAGGGATGTCCATTAGCCCTTCATTTATGGCTATTAGAAAAATTTTCTCTCATGAAACCCCACAAGAGTCTTACCTACAAAACTAGTCATGTCCGGGAGAGAAGCCTTCTTCCTTTCTTCTATCAACTTAGCAAAAATGGTGGGTGGGAGGATTTTTTCTTATATCAAGACATAAAGTGGGTCACAAGCCACCTTGGTATTAGTGCAATTGTATATTGCAATTCTGGTCGCAGAGGTGTACAATTACCCGGGCTTTGCCAAGTCACTTTCTACCTTCCATGAAGATGTTTAAGGCAAATTGGTTGGAAGCAAGAGCACATTCCTGCCCTCCAGGTTCTTCCATCTTGTACCACTTATGAGGCTGATATGAGTGGTATTCAGAGAATGCCTACTATATGGCAGGGGGCTAAAATTATATCAGCGCTACCGGAACCTTCCTTTCCACTGATTGATGAAGATTACCTTCAATGGCTTCTAGCGGATATTGGTCAAGATAAAGATTCAGACGGGCCTACCATGAAGAGGAGAAGGGTTTGAGAAAATTGTCATGTTTATTTTCTATGTTGTTTTTTTTTTAAAGTTTGTAGGAAATGAAGGCTTTATGTCTTTTTATGTATGAAATGAAGTACCCCAGTTGGGATGAATAAAAGATCTGTTTGTGAGAATTATCTGCTTGTGAGAAATTCAATGTGAACACAATTCTAAACACGTGCAGACTATAACATTAAATATGACATGCAAATCATAATTAACTAATCATATGACACATAAAAGCATAATATATAAACCTTAACAGTCAAAGACATTTTTTTTTTCATTTCTTCCTTTTTTCCTTTTTTCCTCTTTTCCGTTTTTCTTCTTTTTCCCCCTTTTTTTTTTTTTTTTTTCGTTTTTTTTCGTTTTTTTTTTTTTTTTGCATGTATCATATGAACATCTAGAAAGTCATGACATATTTATTAAGAACAACCAGATAGGATACAAGACCCACAAACTGCTTGGTTACTTGATCATGACAATTACAATTACTTTGATGCCTAAGCGTAATATTTCTTCAACTGATCAAGATTAGTGAAATGGGTGAACTCATTTCCATCAAAATCCATTAGTTTCACCGCTCCAGCCGTGGTGACATGCTTGACCAGGAATGGTCCAGACCAGTTAGGCTTGAATTTTCCTCGAGGATCATGCAGTGGAGCTCTATTTTCCTTTAGGACTAGGTCCCCTTCTTAGATGTCTCTATCTCGAACCCTTTTGTTAAATGCACGAGCAATCCTCCGCTGATAGAGTTGTATGTTATGCAATGCTTGTAGTCGGCGCTCATCTGCGAATGCAAGCTCATCATAGCGAGTTTTGTGCCACTGGTCTTCCGAGATTTCACTTTCTGCTATGACCTTGAGAGATTGTATCTCCACCTCAACTGGTAGGATTGGCTCTATCCCATAAACCAAAGAATACGGGGTTGTTCCTGTTGGAGTCCTAATTGATATCCTATATCCCCAAAGGGCATATGGTAGTTTGTCATGCCATTCCCTTGTCTTTTCAGTCATCTTGGCAACAATAGTTTTGATTGTCTTATTGGCTGCTTCTACCGCTCCATTTGTTTGGGGACAATAAGGTGATGACTGATGATGCTTGATTGCATATTTTGCAAGAGTAGTCTTCAAATGACCCTCAAATTGTGATCCATTATCAGAGATGATTTCAAAAGGTATGCCATACCGACAGATGATGTTGTTAATCACAAATTTCGAGACTTGCTTTGCCCCTAGCTTCAAAAATGATGCAGCTACAACCCACTTCGAAAAGTAATCGATTGCTACAAGAATATACTGATGCCCATTTGAAGCCTTTGGATGAATTTGTCCGATTATGTCTATACCCCAACTTGAAAACGGCCAAGGAGAAATCATATTATGTAATGACACAGGTGGCATATGATTGAGGTTAGCAAATATCTGACATTGCTTGTAGGCGCTGACAAAGCTGATGCAATCACCTTCTAGAGTGCTCCAATAGAAACCTGTTCGTAAAATTTTACGAGCCAGCATTCTTCCATTATTCATATGGGGTCCACATTCCCCTCCATGAACCTCTTCCATGATGACTTGTTTTTCGCTGTCATTTACGCAGAGTTGCAGAGTACCAGCAAACCCTTTGTGATACAGTCTGCCTTTTAGTATAAGAAAATGAGCAGCTAGCCTTCTGATGGTTATGCGGGCCTTCTTGCCACTTCCCTCTGGATATTGCATTGTTTTCAGAAAATTCTTGATATCTTTGTACCAGACATCATCATCATCATCATCTTGTTGAACCAGTGCGGAGACAATTTGTGCTACTGTCACGGTAGGCCCCTTCCTTTCTTCAATTAAAACTGACTGGTTCTTTGTACCATTTTCCCATGTTAAATTAACAGCGAGATTGGCTAAAGCATCAGTGAAACTATTTTGTTCTCGAGGAAGATGTTTGAAGCTGATGTCATCAAAATAAGGGATCAACTCTTGAAGGTACTCAGTGTAGAGCTGCAGTCTCTCATCTCTAACCCTCTAAATTCCTATTGTTTGAGATATGATGAGATTAGAATCTCCATACACAGTGAGATGTCTCACCCCTGCTACCAAGGCGGCCTTTACTCCATATATACAGGCTTCATACTCGGATGTATTGTTTGTTGTTGGGAAATCCAGCTTGACAGCAAATGGAATATGGACTCCGTCAGGATCTACTAACAAAACACCTGCTCCATTACCTCCCCTATTAGAAGCTCCATCAAAGTACATGCACCATTGTGGATTGTCAAGAAAGCATAAATACTCATCAGGGAATGCATCATCATACTCATCTCCTGACACTGGTTCTTCTGCTAGGGCTTCAGATATGGCTCGTCCTTTAATAGATTTCTGGCTGACACATTGAATATCAAACTCAGAAAGCATAGCATGCCATCTTGCCAATCTTTTACTAAGAATGGGTTTTTCAAACAGATACTTGATTGGATCAAGTCTTGAGATCAGATAGGTAGTATGAGCTTGAAGGTGATGCCTCAACTTCTTCGTGGCATAGACCAAGGAGATACATGCTTTTTCTAGTGGGGTATATCTTGTCTCATACTCAAGAAATTTCTTGCTGAGATAGTATATGGCAACCTCTTTCTTTGTTCCCTCTTGATATTGGGCTAAAAGAGCTCCCATAGCTGTTTCTGTGATAGTGAGGTACAAAATCAGAGGTTCTCCTAGTCTAGGTGGCATTAGAACAGGTGGATTTGAAAGGTATTCTTTCATAGAATCAAAAGCTTCCTGACATTCTTCATTCCACTCATGGGATGCTCCTTTTCTGAGCAGCTTAAATATAGGTTCACATCTCATAGTGAGTTGTGAGATGAACCTGCTGATATATTGAATTCAGCCGAGAAATCCTCTTACTTATTTTTCTGTTTTTGGAGGAGGTAGCCCTTGAATATCTTTTACCTTTTCAGAGTCCACTTTGATGCCATCTTGACTGACAATGAATCCCAACAACTTCCCCGAAGTGACGTCAAACACACATTTTTGAGGGTTCAGCCTTAAATTGTATTTCCTGATTCTTTCAAAGAAGGACCTTAATGCAGGAATATGCCCCTCACGATCTTCACTTTTTACAATCATGTCATCTACATAAACCTCCACAATATCGTGGATGAGGTCATGAAGGATAGTGGTTGCAGCCCTTTGATATGTGGCTCCAGCATTCTTGAGACCAAAAGGCATAACTCGGTAGCAAAAAGTGCCCCATGGAGTGATGAAAGATGTCTTTGTCATGTCTTCTTGAGCCATGAGTATTTGATTATACCCTGAGAATCCATCCATGAAGGAAAACATTGCATGACCAGCCGTACTATCAACAAGAACATCAATGTGGGGTAGAGGAAAGCAATCTTTTGGTGACGCAGCATTCAAATCTCGAAAATCGATGCATACCCGAACTCTCCCATCCTTTTTAGGTACAACCACTATATTGGCGAGCCAACTTGGATGTTTTACAGCTTGGATGAATTTGGCATCAAGCTGTTTCTGGATTTCTTCTTTCACTTTCAGACTAACCTCTGGCTTCATCCGGCGGAGCTTTTGCTGCTTAGGCTTGCTTTCAGGATGTAACGGAATGCGATGTTCCGCAATTTCTCTATTAACACCAGGCATATCAGCATAAGACCATGCGAACACATCTACATACTCTTTAATAATGCAATAAACATAGATTGTTCAGTTGGGGAGAGGGATGATCCTATTTTGACTTCTTTTACAGCATTTTCTGTACCAATATTAATTACAATGGATTCTTCCATGGGTTTTATGTATGTTTCGGTTGTATCAAGTGATTCATCATTATTAAATTCACTGTTAGAAATAACATCTTGCATGCAAATGTATTTAGATAAAGGTTCACATTCAATTTCCTCACTATCAGAGTCTTCTGACTGGGTATGTAAGGTAGATTGGCTGGAAGATGAGCTATCGGTATGATATCCATCTGAAGGAGGTGAAAAGGTATTTTCACGAGAGGGATGTGGAGGATGGTTTCCTAAAAACATTTTAAATTCTATAGGCCCGTCTTTTGCCTGACACTCAATACTCCACTTATGTTCAATGCTTTCGCCAAAAGGTATCATCAAAGACACCGGGTCAAAATCGCCTTCCCTAGAGGACTCAGAAGCGAAAAGCTTCTTAAGGACTCCATGTTCCAGATTATCCACACAGTCATTTTCTTTTTTCATGTTTTGTTCTCGGACAAACCAACTTTTGATTAAGTCCAAATTCCTAGCTTCATTGAAGAATATTTCTAATCCCGGTAAAATCTTCTGTTCTTTCCTACTAAGCCAAGGTTCTGGAAATTCGTGGTATGGCTCAGTATCTCCTTGCAGAATGAACTGACCATTGAGGGTAGAATAAGGTTTTTTGGTGTTTTGAGAAGTGCTGCTCGGATCATATCCTAATCCATGTCGGTTCTGCTTGTCTACTACAGGGATTGGTTGCTTCATTCCCCTACCATCATGCCCTAATCCGGCTCCTTGAGTATAACCCCTCTTCATCATAATTTGAAATCCTTTGGACAGAGGTTGCATGGCAATCCCCACAGGCTCTTTGACCGCATTCGTGGGTAGGGCTGAGGCGTTTGTTTTCTGACGGTAATTGGTCATCCTTAGAGAAGGGACAAATTTCTTCTTTTTGGACCTAAAGGTAGAGAAAAAGAATTAAAAGAAAAGAAAAGAAGGCTACACATTGCAGAATGCATTGTAGAGTACATACAATTTTCGAAAACAACTTTGCCATATCTTGATTGGAATGGTCCACCTTCGCAATTTTGTTTTTTTATTTTTTTATTTTTTGACCTTTTTAAATGATTTTACTGTCATTGGGGTTGAAAACATTTTTTTTTTCATTCTTCCATTCCCTGCTTAATATTTGAACAAAGACAGAAAGTATAGAGATTAGGGCATGTATGCCCATTGATGCGTCAATTCAGCATTCTGAAATTGCTCATGTGATGACTGGCATCTTGAATTCTGCTCACATTGCCTGAAATACAATGGTTAATATTTTTGAGTCGAACCCGAAGGTTGCCTACATATCCCCATTGCTCCAAGTGCATTTTATGGGGAATCAGACTCAGCGTAGTTCGTTATTTCAGAAAGAACTAAATTTTTTTATTTAATAAAGCAGCTGCACTCATATTGAGCTACCTACGTACCCCAGGTGTTACATAGGTGGAGTGATCTCACAGTGCAAGTGTAAGTGATAATGGGGATTCAAGCTGCAAGTAGTTCTCTAATACTAACGGACTGAAAGATTTTTTTTTTTTATGGGCTAACCCCCTATAGGACTTTTAACGAAGACTTTTCTCTTTCTGGGAGATGATCAAGTAGCTTTACGGTAGACAAGAGCCATGTTGGTGATTTGCTTGATGCGATAGATGAGAGCATGACATTGGTTTGTGCCGTGACCATGCAACTGATGATATTGGCAGTACTTGTGAAGATCTGACCCTACTGGAATTGCCCCTGGGCGTCTGGGAAGTGGATGAATCTTACCTTGTTCAACCAACTTGCGAAAGATATCGACTTGGGATTGAGGTTGGGGGGGCACCGACACTTTCCTTGCGGACGCTTCCTTATGGGTTGGACTAATGATGCCTCGATCAATCCGGCTTTGCACTTTGTAGTAAAGGTCATGGCATCGATCAGTTTCATGCCGAAATTGACGACAATAAACGCAGAGTTTGCTCATGTCTGTTCTAGGAAGGGGTAAACAGTGCACATGCGCTGGAACTTGAAGTATACCTTGTCTCCGAAGATGATCATACACCATACTCAATGGTTCATCCATCTTAGCATAAACCCTTGGATTTGTATTGGGAATTTCAAAATCTTCCCGAGGTCGTTTTTCTTGCAATTTCAGAGCATCGATGTCAAAACCATGCTGTTCCATGTGGCTGAGGGAGGTGTATTTGATAGTAACCATGTGACGATAATAGAAATCGTTCAGGTTCCGCAGCAATATGAGCATGAATTCCCGATCAGTAATAGGGAAACGAAGTTGTGTGCGGATACGAGTGCTTCTTGAACAAAAGTGCGAGAAGGTTTCTAAGGCACTCTGACGCAAAGTGACTAACTTCAGCTTCTTGACATCAGTCTGTTTATGCTCGAAAGCCCAATTAACAAAGGCTTGGGTAGCATTTTCCCAACTAGCCCTATCTACAAAATCTGAAGAATAGTACCACTCCAGAGCTGGTCCTTCTAAACTATTGTCAAACAGCATGGGGTAATCTTCCTCTGGTATGCCCCATGGATGCAAGGCATTCACAAATCCCACTAAGTGGACAAAAGGATCACCGTTCCCATTAAATTTTCTAAATTGGGGTAATTCACGATAGTGATCTTCATGTTGATATCCTGGAAAGAGAATCAGTGACTCAGTGTGAACCTCTCGAACAGGGCATACTACATTAAAGTCTAGGTCAAAATCGTCGGTCCTAGATCTCTTCTTCGAGTCATGATCATCATTGTCTTGAGGATTGCCGATACAGGATTCCTCTGGTGCTTCAATTGAGGTATCATGAGTGTCAATGCTTGGAGCTCCTACTTCTTCCTCGTCATCCTCACTATACTCTGGTTCTATTTCTTCAGAGCTTGCATCTGGTGTGGCAGCTGGCACCTCATTCATCCAGGAATTTTCAGGTGCTGCTAGAATACAGTGGATAGTGTAACCATCCAACCTGGTGCCCTCTACTTCGTTCAGATACAATACCGATTTTCCGGCGTTGGAGATGGTCATAATTTCTGGATCACCAGAAATAGTCAGAGCACCCTGATCGGTGAGAAGCTTTACCTTCTGATGTAGAGTAGAGGCTACTGCCCTATTTTCATGCAGCCATGGTCTTCCTAATAAGAAGTTAAAACAGGCTTGTATGTCAATGACCATGAATTCCACTTTCCTTGCCACGGGACCACATTCAATGAGGAGGCTGATCAAACCCAATACTTCTCTCTTAGCATTATCGTATGCTCTGACCACCTGGTTGGATGGTACCAGATCCTCTTTTGAATACCCAAGCCTTGTTAGCACGCGCAGAGGGCAAACATTGATTGCGGAGCCATTGTCGATCAACACCCTAGGTATCTCCCATCCATTACAGCGTATAGCGGTGTGTAATGAATTGTTGTGGTTGATATTGTCAGAGAGATCATTGTCTGTGAACATGAGAGTTCGATATACCCCATGAATGAGCCCCACCATCTGGTCAGGTGTTATAGAAGAGCTTACAGAGGCTTCATTAAGATGCTTTAGAGCAGCTGCCCTATGAGGCTGGGAATGCATTAACAATTTCCAGATGGAAACATTAGCATTTACTTCTTTAATTCGCTTGATAGCATCATCTTCCTTGTAACCTTCCTCTATCATTGGCTCTTTGCCCTTTTCTTTCCTTCTCAATACCTCCAAAGGATTTTCATCCTCCAAATGGGATGGTTTAAAGTGGCGGCCTGCTCTAGTCAAATGAGAGATATCCACATACTCCTCATCACTAAGATCATCGAGGCAGATGGGGCGCCGGTATGTATTTGGAGTGGTGGAATGTCCTCCAGTGTTCTTCTCCACAATTGTTAAGACCGAAGAGGCATCTTCATCAGCATCGGAGTCCAAAATGAAGAAGGCACCATCATAGTCCAAAGTTCCACACATGTCAGAGAATGGATCCTTGTTGAGAGTGAAGCTGGGGTCTTTACAAGGCATTATTTTGACTTTTTCTTGAGTGGAATAGTCATAGACCAGGCACTTGTAACCTATGGCTATCGGCATTTCATACATTTGAGGAACTGTCTTGCGGATTAACTGAACTGGATCGCATCTGTCCGAAGCAGCAGAGATGGCATTAATGGCGAATGAGGGTTTATGATTAGGAAGGGTTTTTTTTGTGATGTTAGGCTGAGAGTCATTTGGTTTATTGGAGATGGATCCCAGAGAAAGTTTTCCATCATCCACAAGGTTTTGAATTTGATGCTTTAGAGCCATGCAGTTTTCATATTATGCCCCGGGCTTTGATGATATTCACAGTTTTGATTTGGGTCATAACCAGGGTAAGGATTTTTAGGAGGTGGGCGTGGATTCAAGGGTTGAATGAGATTGGCCTTTTTTCACTTGGAGAGAGCTTGGGAATAAGTCATGTTCAAAGGAGTAAAGTTCCTTTGTGGTCGCAACTGGAATGCAGACGATGCACCAATGACATGGATCGCATTAGTTGTCTTAGGAGCTGTTGAATCATTGTTTGGGGCTCTTTTGTTATTCCCAAATTTCGCATTATAAGTAGCGCCGCCAATAGGTTCATCTTTCTTGATGTCTCCCCTTTTCACAGCATCCTCAACTAAAGTTCCCGTAGCAATCAAGGCTTTGAAAGTCGGGAAATACTGGTATGCCATATGCTTCTGATAGACAGGAAGAAGGTTTTTCACAACCATTTGCAGCTGTTCCTCTTCATTAGGCCTACTCATCATTTTGGAAGCCTTGTTTCTCCATCGAGTGATGAATGAAGAAAATGTCTCATTGAGGTTTTGAGAAGTGGTCTCCACATCCCTTCTAGTAACATCAATTTCTTCATTATACTTGTATTGGTTTGAGAACTCTCTGACTATGTCAGCCCAAGTGGATTTCTTTGCATTTTCAAGGTTGAGGAACCAATGTGCTGCAGCACTATCTAAGTATTGTTGAAATAATTGGGCCATCAAGGATTCTTCCACTCCCCAGGGACTCATTGCCCCTACATACATTTTCAGGAAATTGGTGGGGCTCCCGGTCCCATCAAACCTTGTCAAATTAGGCATTTTGAAACCATGGGGTAATCGTGCCTTTGGGAAAAGAGTTAATCCATGAATATCCATCCATGGTTCAGCCTTAGTCATGCCTTTTAAGACTTCTTTAAGCTTGACTACTTCTTCCTCGAGTTTAGTGGGAATTTCTCTCTCATTGTTCAGAGGCTCAAGATGAAAAGGCGAAGCTACTTCCGACTCTGGAAGAGGAGGAGGAGGAGTCATCTGGGCTCTTTGGCGCATTATGCCTAACACAGTTTGCTCAATATTATCCTGTCGGTCAAGCATGGTCTGGACAAGTCCTCGGAGCTCAGTCATTGGATCAGGTGGAGGGGTAGAGTTCTGTTGATGCTCGTTGTTCGGAATTTCAGACATGTTGTTGAGACGTGTAGCAGAGAATACAGCTGGTGTAGACAAGGATGACAGTATTACTGACAGAGAACGTTCACTATGGTCAGAACTTCGGCGAATTAGCCTAGATCCTGAGCGGACCCACGCAGAGTTCCTGTGAAATGAGATGAAAAGTTAATACGAAAGTTTGTCCAGACTTTGTTTCTTTTCTTTTTTTTTTATTTATATATATATATATATATATATATTTTTTTTTTTTTTGCAGGGAATGAAAGAAATGATATCTTTGAAATTTTTTTTTTTTTTTTGTTTTACCCCAATTTCAGTTAGTATCATTTATTAAAAGGTGTAAGACCTTGACTTTATCATTTGTTTTGGATTTTTCATTGGGTTTCTTTGACTTGTTATTCTTTTTTTTAGACTTGGACCTTTTATTTACATTTTAAACTGCCACTCTTGGACTCATTTGTTTTGGGATAATCCACAAATATTTTTCAAAATCAATTTGATAATATCCTTCCATTTCCTGCTACTATAGAAATAAGAGAAAAGAGGTATAACGAGGCCTGTGTCCTCATTTTGACAAATTATAATGCCCCATATATCGTTCTTCTTTGTAGTGACTTGCATCTATTGATTGCTTCTAAGTGCTGAAACCACAAAAGAAAATATTAAATGCAAAAGGGGTCGCACCCGAAGGTTGCCTACGTATCTCCATAAGTGGATTTGGATTTGGGGAAGAAATTTTTCTTCTGATGATTTTTTTTGAATGGTGAATCAGGCCAACGTAGTTCTGACATTTGGAGTTTCACATAATTTTCCTTTTTTTTTTTTTTTTTTTTTTTTTTTTTTGCAGCTGCACTCGGAAAATGAGCTGCCTACGTACCCTTTTAGTACATTACATAGTAGAGAAACTAAGATAGATGCATACAACATTATATTTTTTTGTTTTATTTAGGGGATCAAGCCGCACGTAGCTCTACCTACAAAATACAATAAAACAATTAAATGATTCAGGTACTTCTTAAACTTTTCAGTTTTCAATTTGCCGGGCGCCAGGCCATGTATTCTCCTGTCTGAAGACGTCTGTTCCACATTTCTTTATTTTTGTTGACATATAAGGCGTTGTCCTCTCGGCTGAGGAGCCATGATGCCCATGCCTTGCACACCAGCATGCAAGAATCTCTTGTCTCATAATCAATCTCATCCAGGAATATATAGGGTTCCATGATGGATTGGATAGCAGCTACTTTGTGTGCTGGACTCTCTTCTCCTTCACACTGAACTGTCTAGGATTCTTTGAAGAGCTAATGGAACTTTTTTTCAATCCTCTTAACTTCTTTCCTGTCTGGTACCCAATTCGGCCGATCAAGGTCCTCCTCGGGAATAGGCCAGTGGAAATAGTATTTTACCAGTTTGAGGGGTGGTGTCTCCGTGTGACCATTGTCGTTCTCCTCATGATTTAGGTGACATATATGAGGTATGCGGGATTTTTGCATTGCCACCCCCATTGCTATATCTCCTGGGACTGTGATTACCCCCATGTGGAGTTATCATCTTCATCTTTTGGTGCAATGTCGAGATGATAGCTTGGTTCTTGTGGAGCCATGGTCGTCCTAACAACAGAGTGAAAGGAGCTTCGCAATCAACGATCATGAAATTGACCTCTCGTATGGTTGCCCCAATGCGCAAGATCATGGTTGTTGAGCCTATAATTTCCTGTGTCGAACCATCATATGCAACTATGGTTCCTAGGGAGGCTTTTCCTTGTGGAGGATGACACCCGAGCCACTTGAGGGTACTGGGGAGACAAAGATTGGTAGAAGCTCTGTTATCGACCATTACACCTTTGATATGTCTGGCACTGTGATCAACAGTAATGTACAAAGCACTGTTATGAACTGGGTTATCAGGGAGATCTTTATCAGAGAAGGTTATGGCAGAAGTGGTTTCAGCCTGATCTGTGTTGAGGGGTCCTTTTGGCATGTTCTGAGCACAACAAATGTCGGCATAAACTATGAGTTGATCAATTGTCATTGGGATAGTGTAAATAGCTTCAGAATTGGATCCTTGGGGTATTGAAGGAACGTTACTTCCTAGCATGCAGGGGTTGAGGGGAACATCCTTAGGACCTGTTTCATCCTCTACCGTTGGCGGTGCGGGGGTGGAATTTCTTGATCGCGTAGGATTCCCATGGATGGTTATTATTCCCGATGTCGTTGGTCATTTGAGTTTCTGGTGTGCAGGAGAGGCAACGGCTTTGTTCGCATGGAGCCATGGTCGCCCCAACAACAGAGAAAATGAGGTGAAAGCTTCGACCACTGTGAAATCTGCATCACAAATCTAGTCTTTATACCCCAGTTGAAGATTGATTGTTCCTATAGTCCTTCCTGAAGAATTGTCGTATGCTCCCAATATTGTATCAGTAGGACTCAACAACGTGTTGTTATACCCTAACTCATAAAGTGTTCCTTTGGGGCAAATATTGAGTGCCGATTCATCATCTATTAACACATTAGTCATTTCTCGCCCATTGCATTTCAAAGTGATGTACAGAGCTTGAAGAGGATCTAGTTCCTTGGAAAGATCAGCCTTAGTGAAGGACACAATTGGGGGTACCCATGATGGAGGAATAGGAATCTTTCCATCTTCTATTAGCTGGTGGATGGCATGCCGAAGGTCAACGCACCGGTCTGTTTCGTGCCCATACTGATGGCAGAAATTACAGTATAATCCCATGTTCACCCCTGGTGGTGGGAAAGTGTAACAGTGATGCTTCGCTTCTAGAAGGCCCTGTCTTTTCAAACGACTATACATGGTTCCCAAAGATTCTTCCGTGTCTGCGTAGATCTGGTTAATAGACCTCCAACGACCTTTGCCCTTTGCTGAAGCTTTAGTTTGAATTTGCTTTCCAGAATCAGACATTGTGAAATGATGCAGGTTTTGGTTTTCCCCTTTTGTTTTTTTTTGAATGTGAAGTACCTGAAATGTACATACTAATAACGTTAGTAAATGACTAATGAAATTTTTCCTTTTTTTTAAGCAGGAAATGGAAGAATCTTTTTTTTTTAAAATGTGATTATCCCTTTTGATTAGACACATTTTTTAGTCAATTTTCTTTTAGACTTGACATCTCGTGTATTTAGACCATGTTTTAATTACATTCTAATTCCTAAACATGACACGCTTTGAACTCGTGATTGTGATTTGTCATTTTTCATTTTGTTTTTTTGAGATTTCATTTTCTTAGAAATAGAATTTTTTTTTTTTGAGAAAAACCAATTTGAATTAATTGAAATTTTTTTTTTGGAAAACAATTACCAATTTGTGAGTTTTTCTTTTGAAAATAATTACCAATTTGAATGGAAAAGAATTATGAAGTAAAAAAATTTTTTTTTTTGAAAATGAGTGAGCACACACACATTTTTTTTATGACTCTTGTGATGAATAATAAAAAAAATACTCTTAATAATTCAATAATTATTTCGGCAGCAATTCAGCTACACATAATGATTACTGAAATATTGACCGACTGAAAACGGACTGAGGAATTTTTTGAAAGTTTTTTTTCACATCATTCAATAACTGAAATAAATAAAGGACATGTGTGCATTGATCCTTGTGTCCTAAAAGTCAACTAAAAGGTGATTCATTTATGGAGAGATTATGTTAAAGTGGCCTCGAGTCACTTCCATTGTGTCCATCGAGGGTGGACGCTCCTGACAGAGCCGGTCCCAATAGCTCGCGGATGCAGGTTTTACGCCCTTAATTCATTAATTTGTCATTCTAAAATTCCGACCCTTGCCAATAGACAGAGGTATCAGACCTAATAAGAAAATGGTTAAAAAGAGTGCACGTGTATGGATCGATAAACTACCAAGCACACGTAATTTTCACATAAGCATGCTATATACAAAAATTAGATTGGGAATATCCATGATTAACTTTTTATTATATATACATATGGAAAATATCGCATTGCTCAGGTTTAAACCTCTTCTTTCCCCAGTGGAGTCGCCAGCCTGTGGTATCCGATTTTTGACTGTCTTAATTAACGGTCTGAATCCCACGAAAGTCTCTCATTGGACTATGAGTTTTAGAAAACTTGGAAGTCGCCACCCTATTAATATCTGAATAGGGACAAATTTATTTAATAAATCGTTTTAAAATCAATTTCAAGAAAAATCATTTAAAACGATGATGACTTCATATGGATAAGGCTTTTTTGAAAAATTGGTTTTTCATACCATGAGATAGGGTTCGGGGTTTAGGTTAAGAGGTGCGAACGTCTGTAACTCGTCTCCTCTTCCGTTCTAAAGAACGGGCTCTTACTAAATGCGTTATTTTCCATTTTAAAGTAATCATGGCTATTCAAAAGAAAGAAAATCATATAATTTGCACATATACACATTAACCATTTTTATTTAGGACCAATATATCATTTGTACATGGTAGGTTTGAGCACTGAAGTTGCACTACGTACCAATCATTGCGGGATTGGAATCCACTCATGGATCAAAACCGTCGTAGTTCGAGCATATGTCTCACCCTAAATGGCCAATTCCACTGGGGAAAGAAGAGGAGAGAATAGATTATGAATAACTCACTTTTAGAATTAAACAAATCTATTTGAAATGAGGTAATCACTCCAATTAGTGATTGAAATGGGATTGAGATAATCACTTTAATCAGTGATAAAATATGAAGAATTAAGATAATCACCTTAATTAGTGATTAAAAATGGAGGTTAAGATAATCACCCTAATTAGTTATTAAACTTAAAAGGAAAGATAATCACCTTGATTAGTGATTAAAAATGAAGGTTAGGAAATAATCACCCTAATTGATGATTATTCAAGGTTTAAGATAATCACTCTAATTAGTGATTAAATGAGAAAAATAATCGTCCTAATTAACGATTATTAAGGTTTTAGATAATCACTCTGATTAGTGATTAACAATGAGAAGAATAATCGTCCTAATTAACGATTATTAGGGTTTGAGATAATCACTCTAATTAGTGATTAAATGAGAAGAATAATCGTCCTAATTAACGATTATTAGGATTTGAGATAATCACTCTAATTAGTGATTAAATAATGATTGGAGATAATCACCCTAATTAGTGATTAGAAGAAGTTTGAGTTAACTGCTCTAATTAGCGATTAATCGAGGATTGAAATAACCACCTTAATAGTGATCACTTTTATGATTTTCGAGAGGTCTTAGAAGGTTTGCTTCCTAATTGAAGGCTTTTGAGAAATAATCTTTATTGAAGATTATAAAGTCAGTTAGAGAGAAATGATCAATTTGAGATTGAATTTGGAGATTTGTGTTTGGCTAATTAGAATTTGGCCATTTAAAGCGAAACACGTGAAACGGCCTAAAATCAATTCGGAGATTATAATTACCAATCTAATTATGTCAAATTATATGATTAATCCATTTGAATATGGAGAACACATTTTTAAAATGTAAGATGGATCATCATACAATTTAACTTAGTTAGATTTGCAATTTTTCCTCTTAATTGAGATTGGGTCATTTGATTCATTTATTATGATATATTGGCCCAACATGCAATATTTGTAGCATTGGTTGCTCATTTTATTAAAAAGAGTTGTGGAATTATTTATGAAAATTATGCATAAACATCTCCATGTTTTTTATTAATTGAGTGATGCAATAATTATTTACAAAGAAACTATTATTACAACAATATGTATAAAATCTATGATCCATACAAATCTTCAATCTTAATCTTCACCATGATGCTCCTTGATCTTCACCTCCATGAATGGGCTTTGGAATTCATGTTTATTTGTGAATTTATGAAAGTTAAAGATTAATTAACTTCTTTGATTTTGATTTTTTATGACAATTTTTATTGATTTTTATTTATATAATAAAATGAGTCATTTTAAGATAAACTTAAGATTTCATGTTTTTTTTTATTCACATTTTCGTATGAAGAAAACATTTTTTTTTATGAAAGTTGAGTCAATTACTTTATTTCATTTTCCAGATTGCACTTTTGTTCTTGCACTAAATTACAAAAATCATAACTTTCTAAGAGTCACCCCATTAGAGGTGACTATTCTAGGTGGGGTGATTTAAGGTTGGGAACCTATTAGGACTTCCACATACCCAAATCACTCCAAAGATTAAATGATAAGAAGAAAACAAAGAAGAAGTTAGTAGATGATTAAGAAGATAATCAAAATAACAAGAACTTCAACTTTACCTTGCTAGCTCAATGATGCACTTCCTTTTTGCAAATTTTTCTACCTTTTTTTGTGATTTTCTTAATTTCTAAGTGAGTTTCTAAATCTTCTTAATTGCTAACTTAAACTTTTTTTGTGTTTTTTCTTCTTTTGCTGAACTTCTTTTACTTACTAATTATCTTACTAACTTTTACTTTCTTTTGCTTAGATGGAAAAATTAAGGAGAAGAAGAGTATTAGAGAGAGAAGTTGAGAGTGAAGTTGAATTGTGTTTTTTTCAACTTGGTTTTAAAGTGAATTTTGGAGGGTATTTATAGAGAAATGAGGGAAGTGAACTAGGGTTTCAAAGAGGTAGAAAATCAGATTTTTCATCCAAAAAAATATGATTTTCTTCATCCCTAATTACCCTAATGACATCACTCTAATGACTTCACCCTAATGACATCATCAAATCTCTTTGGAAAGATAAATATTCTTATTATTTTTTAGATTTGCTCATTAATGAGGCAAGATCAGATTTTCAGAAAATATTCTTCCTAAAACATCCTAATATGCAAAAAAAAAAAATGCATTGAAAATCGTGCAAACGAAACTGACCAGAATACTGCGTCTAGCGCAGGAAGCTGCGCTAGGCACAGCACCTTACGCCTGGCGCAAGGTCCTGCGTCTGGCGCAAGGTCCTGCGTCTGGCGCAAGGTCCTGCGTCTGGCGCAAGGTCCTGCGTCAGACGCAGGGCTAGCTTGTGCGCTAGGTGCACAATCATGCGTCTGGCGAATGATTGTGTGCTTGGCGCACACCTGACCTTTCCGGAAAAAATCCGGATTTCCCCCGCTTACACATGGGATTTGATTCTTATTTTCACATCTTTTCATGATTCATATTCTCTAACTAATGGATAAAGGATGTGTTTAGTGGATAAAGAATATATTCTTATTCTTTATCCAATGAACAATGACTTGACCATCAAGAAAACTGATTAATGCCGATTTTGGGATACGACTAAAATCCCGATGCCTAATCGCGACTTGTTTTTCATTTTTCCGAAAGACTAACTTTAGATAATTAATGAAAACTCGTCAAATTAATGAAGACGAGTATGATTATACTACGAATCATTTTATTAAAACGGTGGTGGTAGTATTGACTACGACTCACGAAAATTATACTTCTAAGGCGAAACTGTATGATTAATTCGCAAAAATGGAAAATCATGCGACGGAATGAAACTCGCGCTCCGAGGTGCACGCTCCACGCTGCATGATGATTTTATTATTTTTATTTTTCAAAACCTTTATTTATCCGAAAAAGGGGTTCAAAATTTGGTGTCTACACTCTCAAGAACTTAATCTTGAAACCTAACAATATTTCTGATCTCTTCTGGTGTTTGATGTGATTCTACATAAAAATTAACAATGCCCCTTTTGCTCTCTATATAGAGATTGAGATCCTAACCCTATAAGTGACTAGATATTGTATCTTCCTAATATAGATACTTTTTATCATGAAATGAAATAATTCAAAAGAGACCTAACATATATGAACTAGGAAATTATATAACAAAGAATCAAAAATCAAATCTCGGAACCGGCTTCGAAGCATCGCGGGCCCATGACTATACATTGCCCACCCGATCACTTCCTTTATATCCAAGGCATAAACTCCCATGCATGTGAAGCTCGTCGGAGCACTCAAACCACCCGCCCTAGCCACCTTGTCTACTTGGGCTCCACTTTCTCATCTCGTTCTTCGGATCGTCGTTCTTCTTCTTGGTCTACGAATTTCTCATTATTCTCTCGCTCCCAAACCCACAACGTGTTTTCGGCGCTACTAATTGCGTTGGACTATTTGACTTGCATAACTAACACCAACTTTACCTCTCCCGTGCCCCTTAGTCTAACCTTAGTGAGTCCAACCTTTTGAAAATGGGGAACAAAGATCAGCTGACAATATAAAAACATATTTTTAACTATATGATGTGATAATTGTATCTAGGCCTGGCAATCAGGTCGGATTGGGTCAGGTTCGTGTTCGGGTCACCTATAATCGGGTTGACTGCCCCCTGACCTGAACCTGATCTGTTTTTATAATCGGGTCAAAAACATAAACCCTAACCTGATCTACAACTAATCGGGTCGACCCTAACCTGACCTACTTGACCTGATTTTTTTAGCGGGTCGACTTAAACATGTTTGACCTACTTTTTCAGGTTGACCCGAACCCATTAACCCATATAAACTGATTTTTTTGCACCTTGTAACCTGCTCTTTGAATAAATCAAATAAGAATATTGCCGATCTTTTAATATATCATACAAAAGTTTAACAAGTATATCTTGAAATAAGTAGACATAACTTGAAAAAAATTCATAATATTAATACAAACACACAAAGTAGTAATAGAAAAAAATACAGAAATTAAATACAAAAAAGTAAAATCATAAGTTAAAAAAATATAGAAAATTCAATATAGAAATTAAGATTTCTTGCAAAATATAGAAAATTAAAATATAAAATCAAAAGAAAGTAAAGAAGTAGCATAAGAGAATGAATACACAAGAAAACTAAAACTAAAACAAAGCCAATCTAAACATCCTTAAAAGCACGAAGTAAAGAGGAGATAACTATGGCCAATTGAAGTAAATGAAACAAGTGAAGCTTCTTGAAGAGCAATATGAAATACAGCAAGCTTGTTGATGTAATCTGAAGAGCAGCGAAGATGATAGAGCAGACTAAGAAGAAGCGAAGAAGAGAGAGTGAGAGAAGAGGACCGACGGAGAAGAAGAGGACCGACTGATGAAGCAGAGGACCGACTGAGAAGAAGAGGACCGACTGAGAAGAAGAGGACCGAAGAGGTTAGAGAAAATTTGAGAGAGTAACTGCGTGAGATTGAGATGAGAAGAATTAGGGTTTTGATGGTAGGGTAGGTTACTTTGCAACAGATATAAGTGAGAACATTTGGGCCGGTTTGGTTAAGCCTAAATTCTAGCATCTTCCATTTAAAAAAATGTGGTTAACCCATTTAAAAAAATTAGGTCAAGTGGGTCATTTTCAGGTTGAAAATTTCAACCTTAACCTAACCCATTTATCTTTCAGGTCGGGTTCGTGTCAACCCATTTAACTAATCGGGTTGTAAAACTCAACCCAAACCCGCTATTTTCAGGTCGGGTTCGGGTTAGGTCAGGTTTTGCCAGGCCTAATTGTATCTAAATGAAAGTAGGAAAGAAAAAAGTCAAGTTAAGCAATTTCATTGAGTAGTATATGTCCTCTCTTATTGATTTTTCATGAAAAATTAATTAGCGACTCTCTTCGAATAAAAACATCACTAAAAATTTTGCGGAATAAAACATCATAATCATATTATTAATAGAAATTAGGAAATAAAGGTCAAAGAATATTCCTCCCCTTTTCCTTGTGTTGGCCGAAATTCTTGACTTAAATAACCACTTTGGTTATTTTCCTTAACATGTTCAATTTGCCTAATATGTATGCTCTAATAGGATTTAGATAGTTTAGCAGTAAGTCTAATCCGATTAGGACTCACATATTGTAGTTGGTTTCTAGCAAAACAATACAACAACCTAACCATCTAAATTAATTAATCTCAATAATTATCCTCTAGCTATATTATTACAAGTAATTGCTTAACTTGTTCAAAGGACATATTCGTTCAAATAGGAGTCTACAATTCTTAATTTGAAATACATCAAATTAAAAGGAGTTTAGAAAAATGCTTAAAGGACCAAACTGCAAAATGAAGGATATTAATATCAATAGTAAAATAACTATAAAGGCATGCGTGGATTAGATAATATATGAAGGTGTATTAGAAGCCAAAATAAAGTGAATTGAGATTGTGGTAGATTTTTTTTTGAGGGGAAAGAGAAGTGCATTAATCAACGGACAACATGTGCATCAGTACATAAGGAGCCACATCACGAGGTACATGGTTCTCCCAACATTGTTCGACACCAAAAGGCACAACTCTAGCAATGTTATGGGCAACAGTATTCCCATCCCTTTTAACATGAGTAAAACAAATAGAATTAAAGCTATTACTCAATGCGAGAACGTCTCCCAAAATATGATCAAGGTCCGAGAAAAAGAGAGCCTCTTTTGTCAGACGGGAAGTTACTACCTGTAAATTGGACTCAATAATAACATCCATATAACCATGTGACTTACCAAGTCTAACAGCTAGATGGATAGCTTTGCATTCCGCCACCTCTAGAGGCCACCAGACACGCATCCTTCGCACGGCTGAAAAACAAATCTTTCCTTCCGGGTCACGAGCCACCAATCCCAAGCCAACCCAACCATCCTCTGCAATGTGTGCATCAGCATTTATTTTTATCGAGCCAAGAGGTGGAGCACACCAACGAGGTGAGCTCACAGCACCCTTAAGCCTCACTCCTCCATAAATGCTCGTGGAGTACAGATTAAACTCCTCGGTTTGCCTCATTACACGCTGGGCAATCACATCAAGTGGTTGATATTTATTCTCAAAAACAAAATGGTTTCTCTCGGTCCATAAATCCCACGCAAGAAAGCAGCCTTTTTGTACCTTTTTTTGATCCATTTCACTCCATCTGACAATAGTATCACACATGTCCTCACTCTCAATACCTTGAATCATCTCCTGACAATCCATGTCCTCCCACAACCTACAAATTCTCGGGCAATAAAATAATGCGTGTTGCAGCGTTTCTTCACCAACTTCACACCACGGGCAACTAGCCTCATCAATGAGGTGGCAATTTTTCAGTACTGCACGGACTGGTAATGATTTAGTGCAAGCTCGCCACAAAAAATGACGGACTTTTGGTGACACTTCCAAGCCCCATAAAATCACCGACGCTCTATGAAAATCATCCAAATTCACACCCTTCCCTAGCATATACGGAGTTTTAACTGAATAGAGATCGTCTTTAGAGTAGGCCCAAGTTAATTCGTCTTGAACAAGTCTTGAACTCAAGGGAATTGCCAGTATACATCGTTGGTCTCGAATATTAAAATGACTCTCGATGATATCAATATTCCATTCCTTCCTCTCTTCATCAATTAAATCTCTCACAACTTCCAAGCCCTCCACTCTATCGCTCTTGAATGAATCTACCTTCTTCATCCCCCACCCACGGTTCCTGCCAAATGTCAATCCCCCTCCCATCCCCAACTCGCCAAATAAGCCCCACCTTCACCAGGCTTTTAGCACTCCATATACTACTCCAGGAATAGCTATTAGAATGCCCAAGTCTAGCTTGAAAAATGTCACCGTGAGAGTAATATTTTGCACTCATAACCCGACTTAAAAGGGAATTTTTATGATGCAACAATCTCCACACTTGCCTTCCCAATAGAGCGTCATTGAAAATCACTAGATCTTTAAAGCCCATCCCTCCCATACACTTTGGCTTACACATTTTCTCCCAACTCACCCAATGCATCTTCCTCTCGTCTCCCTTACCAACCCACCAAAATCGAGCCATAACAGAATGGATTTCCTGAATAACAGCCACAAGAATTTTATAGACACCCATAAGATAAGTAGGAAGAGCTTGAATCACATCTTTTATCAACACCTCCTTCCCCGCTCTCGATAATAATTTCTCCTTCCACCCTCTCAACTTTTTCCACATTCTATCTAACAGCTCCCGGAATATCACCTTCTTCGATCTTCCAACAATAGTGGGAATGCCAAGATATTTATGATGCTTATCAACATGCCTCATATTGAGAAGAGTAATCAGATCTGCTCTCTGCTCACAGCTCACACCTTTACTAAAAGATACCTCCGACTTTTCATAGTTAATTTTCTATTTGGATGCTGCTTCATATTTGTTGAGGATATCAACTATAGTTCTGCATTCCTGTCGGGTAGCTCTAGTAAAAAGAAGATTGTCATCTGCAAAAAGAAGATGTGAAATTTCTGGCCCATTGCGGCTAGCTTTAGCACCATGAATAGCTCTAGCATTAACCTTCTGCTGGATAATCTGAGAAAAAGCATCAGCAACCAATATAAATAGAAAGGGAGACAGGGGATCACCCTGTCGCAAGCCTCTAGAAGGAGTAACAGAGCCACTCACTCTCCCATTTATATTAAAAGAGTAAGTGACCGTTGAAACACAGCTCATCACCAAATTCACCCATCGTCCATCAAAGCCCATTGTCTACTAAAGCATCCTGAAAAACCCCCACTCCACACGGTCATAGGCTTTACTCATGTCCAGCGTCATTGCAACTAAACCCTTCCTGCTGTTATTCCTCTTATTCATTGAATAAAAAATTTCCAGAGCTATCAAGGAGTTATCAGAAATCATTCTCCTCGGCACAAAAGCACTCTGATTTTCCGTTACAATATCAGGGAGGAATTGTTTAAGCCTAAGTACAAGAGCTTTAGAAGCAATTTTATACAATATATGACAGAGACTGATTAGTATAAACTCGGAAACAGAAGTAGGAGACTTTACTTTTGGAATAAGAGCAATGTTAGTACAATTTACATTCCCCGGGCAAGAAAAGTTATGTAAAAAATTACTAACAAAAGCAAATACCTCATCTCTGATAATATGTCAGAACCGCTGATAGAAAATCGCAATGCATACCATCAGGACCTGGAGCCTTGCAAGGATGCATTTGGCTCAAGGCTGTAAAAATCTCCTCCTTTGTGTAATGGCGCAAAAGAATGTCATTGAAATCCTGGGTCACAGAGGCTCGCACATGCTGCAAAACTTCATGTAAATAATCTGGAGAGGGCTCAGAGGAAGTGAAAATTGTATGAAAATAATATTCAACCTCTTTACTAATATTTTCTTCATCAATCTGCCACCCACCATCTCTATCAAAAATGCCTCGAATATAATTGCACTGCTTTCTCTGAGAAGCTTTATGGTGAAAATAAGAAGTGTTTCTATACCCATCATTAATTTCAGATACTATTGATCTTAAGTACCAATAAGCTTCATTTTTTGCATTCAGAGAGTCAAGTTCCTTCTCAAGAGCAACACATTTACCGCAACTAGCCTCGGTTGTGTCCTCCTTTTGCGCTTCATGGAATTTCTTCTCTGTCTTCTCTATCTGCTTCTTTATATTTACAAACCCTTTCTTACGTCCATAACTTCAACCTCTTAGCCACTGATCCGAGCCTCTCCTCAATAGGTTCCCCTGCTGCCTCATTCCACGCCCCTCTCACCTCCTCCTCACAAGTATCATCAAGGAGCCAACATGTTTCAAACTTAAAACCCCTCGTGCCAACCCTTTGCCCTCTCTCAGGAGCTGTTGTTCCCAACACAATCGCATCATGATCCGAGTTATACCTAACCATATGTTCTATGAATGCATCCGGGAAAAGTTGCTTCCAAGAGTGAGTGACAATAAAGCGATCCAACCTCTCTCTAATCCGTGTTTTCGGACTATTTCCCCTCTTCCAAGTGTACCATTGGCCCACAAACCTCAAATCACCCAGACCACAACTCTCCATCACCTCACAGAAGCCATCCATAGATATCCTCTCTCTATTAGCCCCACCCTCTTTCTCATTAAGAATCTCATTGAAATCGCCCCCAATGACAATAGGACCTTGAAACCCTTCACAAAGCGAACGAATCAACAACCAAGTCTTGTGTTTATTTTCCTCCTCCGGCCACCCATAAATTCCTACAAACCTCCAAAGCACATTATCCCTACCAACCACCTCGCCACAAATGTGATTTTGAGAGAAAGAAACCAAATTGAAAGTGATGGTTTCATTCTTCCAAAATAAACATAAACCTCCAGACCTCCCTATACTCGATACACCAAGAGCATTTGAAAACCCAATACGCTCTTTTGTTTGTTCAGCAATCTCTTCAGTAACCTTTGTTTCCGACACAAACATCATGTCGGGGGTATTAGAAGTGTTCAAACTTCTAAGACGACGAACTGTCCAAGGGTTACCCATGCCCCGATAGTTCCAACACAGGATATTCATAATGTCGGGCGGGGATGATGCATCCCAACCTCTGCCTCGATAATGTTCACATCACTGCCACTTACGTTATCAACAACATATTTTAGTTTCTTAGTACACAAGTCATCCTTCATAACACCCTCATCCACCACCATCTCATTCGGTAATTTTCTTTTTTCACCAGTCACAACATCATTGCAAAAATTACTCACAGCATGATCAAGGTGAATTTTATCATGTTTAACAGTACGAGTTTTGACTTTTAACTTTTTCATACTTGGTGGCAATACCACCTGTACCAGCTTCAAAAAGAAAATTAGAAGGAGTAGCACTTACGCCAATGTCATTATTGTTGGCTTTGTGGACTAAAAAAGAGTCTTTGTTGGGTTCAACATTACTCCCATGCACATAGCTCACTGCTTCTTCTATCGCATGATTTTGTGCTTCTTCCATCGCATGATTTTGTGCGCTTTCCTTCAGTTCAACCACAACCACGGTCTGCTTGTTTTTCTCCCCACCATCATTGTCAAGTTCACGAAAATCAAGACAGCGAGCCCCGCGCAAAAAGGCCTTAGTCTCTTCTTCAATCTTCTGTCTTCCCCGTCTTGGAGAAGCCCGAAGCCAAGAGCCCCATTGCTTCTCCTTTTCTCTCTCTTCCTCTTGAGTTTTCAAGCAGTCACGTTCGATGTGGCCGATAGTACCACACGCATAACAGAACGTCGGCAAGCGTTCGTACTTTATTTCTATCAAAGCAGTACTTCCATTCTTTAGGGCGATGCGTTGAACCCGACGATGTGGTTTGGTCACGTCAAGAAGGACTCTTATGCGAGCCGATTTATCCCAACCTATTCCATCTGAGTCCAGTTCTAAAACCTCACCAAGACACCCTCCTATCATTCGAATATGTGCATCGGAACGGCTTCTCATTGGCAGGTTGTATAGCCGAATACAAAAAGGGCACAGATTCATAGTAATCGTCGAAGGCTGTATGTCATCCTCTATTTCTTGCAACATTACAAGGCTTTGGTCAAACGTCCATGGCCTCCCTGCCAATACCTTGTTCTTGTCACGCAAACTTACAAATTCCACCACAAATAACCCATTCTCAATTGATCAAAATAGGTCTCCTTTTGATATAGACCAAATCTGATTTAGGGTTCGTTTTAGGGTTTAAAATTATACGTTCTCACAGTCAAGACCTTCCCCACCAGAGATGAATCATAATTTCGAACGTCATCATCATCAAGAACCGCATCGAGCGCTAAGGTTTGATCTTCTTCCGCCGTAATTTTTAGATTTGAAACTTTTAGAGCAATATCGTCAGCCATAGGAGATTGTGGCAGATGATGATATAGATATATAGTAATTGTGTATGGAGGCCCGGGGATCGGAATTCTTACCTAATTTTGAAGGTAATAAGTAGCCACCACTCCTTCTGGCAATGTATTACCCCTAAAATAAGGGCGATAGTTGCCCTTAATTTCTCTCTCTCCTTGCATTATCTACCTAATCTCTTTCATTACCAGTTTACCACTAAATTCCCCTTACTAAGGACTCCTTAGTATATTACCCCAAGAAGCTGCAAACAAATTGAAGCCACACGTCATTCAATGCAAGCTTTTAATTTCACTGTAACTTAAGTGCAAAACCATTCTTTCCGTGTTAGAACTGCACCTCAATTCCATATCATATACTACTAATAAACTCCATATATATATATCCATGTGATCCAAGCTTTATTTTGTTAAACGCACAACCAATCTCCCTACAACACATCATTCTTTTGCTTAATTCTCAACTTACACCATTAACTTTCATATGTTCTCTCATAAATTAGAAAAAATGAAAGAACAAAAGATATGAAATGATGAAAGAAATTACGATAACATAAATATAGGCCATAGACCTAGACTCTCTAGCCTTAGGCCTTGTCGCTCTCATTCCCTCCCTAACCAAATGATACTAACACCTGCCTAACACAACCTAATTCTCTTCCCTAGCTAGCTTCCTCGCCCTCTTTAAAGTCACGAGACCCACTTTTATTATGTCTCTTGTTGTTCTTTTTCGCCATCAGATAGAGAGAGTGAATAGAGAGAGAAAGTGTAGAGGAGTAAGGTCCTATTCTTTTGGACTGAGAGAAACTTAACTAAACTGAAATGAACTGAGAGAAACTGAATTGCAGAGAGTAAGGCCCTGTTCTTTTTGATTTATTTCCAGTTCAGTTCAGTTCAGTTTAGTTTCTCTCTGCAATTCAGTTCTGTTCAGTCCATTTCAGTTCAATTCAGTTCAGTTCAGTTCAGTTAAGTTTCTCTCAGTCCAAAAGAACGGATCCTAACTGAACTGAACTGAAACTGGACTGAACAGAAAATAAGTCCAAAAGAACAGGGGCTAAGATGCAGCTGACACACATAGTAAACTAAGAGAAAGAGGAAAATAAAAAAGATAGTAGCATTTTTTTTGTTTTAGAGGGAAACTAAGTTAACCCCTAGTCCAGAGACCAACCTCCAAAGATAGTAGCATATATTCAAGCTACACCGGCTTTGTATTTATTTCTTCTTTGCCTTCAAGTAATTTCGTTGTAGCTCCAAGCTCAAAGAGTCAAAGTTTTCTTACTCCTGCATGCCATCCATGCATGCATTATCTTCTTCTTCTTGTCCTTAATTACAACGTGAAAGTTTTCCTTAATCTTTGTTATTCACAATAATCACAAGATATACAAGCTTAGGCTACAAAGTAGGAAACAAATAACAACTTTCCTAACAATCCTAAATACATGAGATAATCAAGGATTACAAGATCCTTGATTTATGTACATCATAGAATATTACATAATAATATTCTATCACACCCCCGCAGTCGAAGCGGGAGGTTCTCGAACACTGAGACTGGCACGAAAATCTTCAAAAAGGACCAAAGGGAGACCTTTTGTAAAGATATCAGCTAGTTGATGACGAGATGGAACATGTAATACCCGTACCTGGCCTCGGGCTACCTTTTCACGAACAAAGTGAATGTCAAGCTCAATATGTTTGGTACGTTGATGATTGACAGGATTGCCAGATAGATAAATAGCACTAACATTGTCACAATAAACCAGTGTAGCTTTCTGAATAGGACAATGTATCTCTAGAAGTAAATTACGTAACCAGCATGATTCAGAAACAACATTCGCCACTCCACGATACTCAGCTTCAGCACTAGAACGGGACAAGGTGGCTTGGCGTTTTACAGACCAAGAGACCAAGTTGTCACCAAGAAACACACAATAGCCAGAAGTAGAGCGACGAGTATCGGGACATCCACCCCAATCTGCATCTGTATAAGAGACAAGAGTAGAGATGGAAGAGGGGTACAAGTGCAAGCCATGATCCAGAGTACCCTGTATGTAGCGCACAATGCGCTTGAGAGCCTGCATATGCTCATCACGCGGATCATGCATGAATAAACAGACCTGCTGCACGGCATAAGAAATATCAGGCCTGGTGAAAGTGAGTACTGAAGAGCCCCAACAAGGCTACGATAATGAGATGGATCCTCATAAGGGGTGCTAGCATGAGCACTCATCTTGGGCTTGGTGTCGACAGGAGTAGGAGATGGTTTACAAGAAGACATGCCAGCACGCTCGATGATCTCAAGAGCATACTTACGCTGGGATAATAATAAACCACCTGCATGACGAGTAACAGCAATGCCCAAAAAATAACTCAATGACCCAAGATCTTTCATAGCAAATTCCGAACTAAGTCCGGATATGATAGACTTGCATAACGCATCAGATGAAGCAGTGAGAATGATATCATCAACATATAACAACAGATAGGCCATATCAGAGCCATGCCGATAGATAAACAGAGAGTGATCAGACTTACTATGAGTAAATCCAAGTGTAGAGACAAAATCCGCAAAGCGCATATACCATGCCCGGGGAGCCTGCTTAAGACCATATAGGGATTTCTTCAAGAGACAAACATGTTTAGGCCGAGTAGGATCCCGAAAACCCATTGGTTGATGCATATAAACAGTCTCTTTGAGATCACCATGGAGGAATGCATTTTTCACATCAAGTTGGTGAATAGACCAAGATTTGGACAAGGCCAAACTCAGAACAGTCTGAATAGTAGCCGGCTTAACAACCGGGCTAAAGGTTTCGCCACAATCAATACTAACCTGCTGAGTCTGTCCATCACCTACAAGACGGGCCTTATCCCTCTCAAAAGTACCATCAGAATGTTCTTTATGAGTAAAAATCCACATAGAATGAATAACATTCACATCAGTGGGGCGGGGTACCAACTCCCAAGTCCCATTTTTAATAAGAGCATTATATTCATCAGTCATGGCAATTTTCCAGTTCACATCACGAAGAGCACTCACAGGGTTACGAGGTAAAGGGGATTTAGAAACTTGGGTGTGGAGGTTTAGTGGACGTTTGGGCCTAAAAATCCCATGTTGACTACGAGAAACCGGGCGAGAGAGTGCAGGGTGAGGGGTGGAATTGGGCGGTGATGAAGACTACTGGGTAGAGATGGAGTTGGGTTGGGCCTGGGATGGCAGATGTGAGGGAGGGCCAGCTTGTGGCGCATGAGGAGCAGGAGAGGAGTGTGTTGCTGGGCCAGGAGATGGGGGAGGCCCAACACGCATGTCTTGAGGAGAAGAGGGAGATGCGGGTGGGCCAGGAGAGTGGGAAGGCCCAGCGCGCATGAGCTGGGGAGAGGGGGGACTACTGACCTGGACCGGAGAAGGAGGACCATGGGCCTGGACTGGAGAAGGGGGACCATGGGCGCTGCTGGAGAATTTTAAAGAGGAAGGCGCTGATCTGTGCCGAGATTTTGGTGTGGGGCGGCATGTGTTTGTGGGCTAGCAGTGGCTATTTGGGGAAAAATAGCAGGATGAATACCATCATGTAAAAAATCGTAGTCATGTGATGAGGGAGTATGCATAGTGGCAAATGGAAATTTGGACTCATGAAAAATAACATGGCGACACACAATGATTTTTCGAGAGGACATGCCATAGCATTTGTAACCACGATGATGAGGAGGATATCCCAAGAAAACACATGGAGTAGAACGGGCTTGAAGTTTGTTGATGGTGGTAGATGAAAATAAAGGATAACACAAACACCCAAAAACTCGGAGATGATCATAAGAAGGGTCCCATTGATAGAGAATTTTGTGAGGAGTTTGATAACCAAGGCCCTTGGTAGGAAGGATGTTGAGGAGGTATGTTGCTATTTGTAATGCATAATGCCAAAAGGAGAAGGGGATGGATGCATGAGCAAGGAGAGTGCGAACAATGTTGTTAATGGTGCGAATTTTGTGTTCGGCTTTTCCATTTTAGGAAGAAGAGTAAGGGCAAGAAAAACGAAAAAGTAATCCATTGTTCTTACAAAATAGAAACACACAAAGTAATAATAGAAAAAAATACAGAAATTAAATACAAAAAAGTAAAATCATAAGTTAAAAAAATATAGAAAATTCAATATAGAAATTAAGATTTCTTGCAAAATACAGAAAATTAAAATATAAAATCAAAAGAAAGTAAAGAAGTAGCATAAGAGAATGAATACACAAGAAAACAAAAACAAAAACAAAGCCAATCTAAACATCCTTAAAAGAACGAAGTAAAGAGGAGATAACTATGGCCAATTGAAGTAAATGAAACAAGTGAAGCTTCTTGAAGAGAAATCTGAAATGCAGCAAGCTTGTTGATGTAATCTGAAGAGCAGCGAAGATGATAGAGCAGACTAAGAAGAAGCGAAGAAGAGAGAGTGAGAGAAGAGGACCGACGGAGAAGAAGAGGACCGACTGATGAAGCAGAGGACCGACTGAGAAGAAGACGACCGACTGAGAAGAAGAGGACCGAAGAGGTTAGAGAAAATTTGAGAGAGTAACTGCGTGAGATTGAGATGAGAAGAATTAGGGTTTTGATGTTAGGGTAGGTTACTTTGCAACAGATATAAGTGCGAACATTTGGGCCGGTTTGGTTAAGCCTAAATTCTAGCATCTTCCATTTAAAAAAATGTGGTTAACCCATTTAAAAAAATTAGGTCAAGTGGGTCATTTTCAGGTTGAAAATTTCAACCTTAACCTAACCCATTTATCTTTCCGGTCGGGTTCGTGTCAACCCATTTAACTAATCGGGTTGTAAAACTCAACCCAAACCCGCTATTTTCAGGTCGGGTTCGGGTTGGGTCAGGTTTTGCCAGGCCTAATTGTATCTAAATGAAAGTAGGAAAGAAAAAAGTCAAGTTAAGCAATTTCATTGAGTAGTATATGTCCTCTCTTATTGATTTTTCATGAAAAATTAATTAGCGACTCTCTTCGAATAAAAACATCACTAAAAATTTTGCGGAATAAAACATCATAATCATATTATTAATAGAAATTAGGAAATAAAGGTCAAAGAATATTCCTCCCCTTTTCCTTGTGTTGACTGAAATTCTTGACTTAAATAGCCACTTTGGTTATTTTCCTTAACATGTTCAATTTGCCTAATATGTATGCTCTAATAGGATTTAGATAGTTTAGCAGTAAGTCTAATCCGATTAGGACTCACATATTGTAGTTGGTTTCTAGCAAAACAATACAACAACCTAACTATCTAAATTAATTAATCTCAATAATTATCCTCTAGCTATATTATTACAAGTAATTGCTTAACTTGTTCAAAGGACATATTCGTTCAAATAGGAGTCTACAATTATTAATTTGAAATACATCAAATTAAAAGGAGTTTAGAAAAATGCCTAAAGGACCAAACTGCAAAATGAAGGATATTAATATCAATAGTAAAATAACTATAAAGGCATGCGTGGATTAGATAATATATGAAGGTGTATTAGAAGCCAAAATAAAGTGAATGGAGATTGTGGTAGATTTTTTTTTGAGGGGAAAGAGAAGTGCATTAATCAACGGACAACATGTCCATCAGTACATAAGGAGCCACATCACGAGGTACATGGTTCTCCCAACATTGTTCGACACCAAAAGGCACAACTCTAGCAATGTTATGGGCAACAGTATTCCCATCCCTTTTAACATGAGTAAAACAAATAGAATTAAAGCTATTACTCAATGCGAGAACGTCTCCCAAAATATGATCAAGGTCCGAGAAAAAGAGAGCCTCTTTTGTCAGACGGGAAGTTACTACCTGTAAATTGGACTCAATAATAACATCCATATAACCATGTGACTTACCAAGTCTTATTTTTATATATCTAATAATTAGAGAGATAATCTTCTGTAGTTTTTATCTTACATGGTTGGTTTTTACAAATTTTTCAACGCACAATTGTTGGCCGTTAAATTTTTAATTGAGTATTAGTAAGATATATGAAAAATTGATATTGTAAAGTTACACATTAAAATAGTTTCAACAAGATTCCACATGATTATTTTTCATATATATATCACTAAACGTTAACTTTGACTAATATACTTTGTGTGAGTAAGATAAAAACTACCGTATGTTATAAGGTTTTTCTGAATTTTTGTTTTTTGAATATGGTGAAAATATATATAATGGTGGGGTGCAGGAGACCAAAGGGGAGCCCATTGGACCTGGACCATTTGCCGGAAGATTTCACTAGAGATGGCAAACAAGTGTATGAAGACACTTCGACTTCTGGTATTACTAATTATTTCCCTTCTTTACTTCTTCCCCCACTTCACTGTCTATTTTCTTCTTTATTTTTTAAACCTACACACTACATTTCCTCTGATTTTGCATATTTGAGTTAGCACAATACGGAGAAAAAAACAACATATTAATACAAAAATGAAAAAGAGCAATATGAAAGCGATTTTATACAATTTACATGTCTAGAACTGAAAATTAATAAAGCCTAGCTAGATTTTTAGTGAAATTTAAGTGTCTTAATGCATAAGATTAGGGTTTAAGTTTTGGTTCCCTATTTTTGTCATTATTTTTTGTGTCTAAGCATAAATCTGTATGTAAAACCTTATTCGACATAAAAATAAAATAAAATAAAACACTACTATTATTGTACGTAATAATCTGCAGGATCAAAGACAAAGAAGAACAAAGACAAGATCGAAAAGGTGTATGAGTGTAGGTTTTGCACACTCAAGTTTTGCAAATCTCAAGCTCTTGGTGGTCACATGAACCGCCACCGCCAAGGCATGTTTCTATGCTCTAATAATTTACTTCCTCAGTTTCTAAATACATGCAACATTTGCATAGTGTCACTATTTATATATCAACCTTATCACATATTAGGCCCTGTTCTTGTGGATTTATTTTCAGTTCAGTTCAGTTAGGCCCCGTTCTTTTGGATTGAGAAAAACTGAACTGTACTGAAATATAATAATAATAATAATAATAATAATAATAATAATAATAATAATAATAATAATAATAATAATAATAATATTAATAATAATTAATAATAATAATAATAATAATGATAATGATAATTATAATAATTAATATTAATATTAGTAATTTTGATAATAATAATAATATTTATTAAATAATAATACTACTAATAATAATAATAATTAGTAATAATAATAATTAATAATAATAATAATAATAAATAATATTATAATAATTAATATAATAATCATTAATAATAATAATAATTATTATTATAATTATTATAGTTATAATTATAATTATAATAATTCTTATAATAATAATAATAACAGTAATAACAATAATAATAATTTTAATAATAATTATTATTATAATTATAATAATTAATAATAATAATAATTAATAATAATAATATATAATAATAATAATAATAATAATAATAATAATAATAATAATAATAATAATAATAATAATAATAATAATAATAATAATAATAATAATAATAATAATAATAATAAATAATAACACGGCGAACCAATCAATCGGGCCGAATCGAGCCGAATCAATTGAAAATAATTCCAAAAGAATAGGGCCTTTCTCTCTGCAATTCAGTTTCTCTCAGTTGAGTTCAGTTCAGTTTCAGTTCAGTTCAATCCAGTTCACTTCAGTTCAGTTCGTTCACTTCAGTTTCTCTCCATCCAAAGAACGGGACCTTATTCTCGCACAAATGTATAAGAAAAAAATATAGTTTTGCAAATCTCAAGCTCTTGGTAGTATTTAGCAGTATCCTTCTCTGTTATGCTCTCCCCATTCATCGGATTTTTTCGTCTCTTCGATCTTTTGTTTTCTCTTTGATTGGTTGAAAATGTTAGACTTTCCATTTCATATCTGAGCCAGTTGGATAATTCTGTGAGGGTCTATTTTCTGTCCTCTGAAGATTATTTCATTCCTATGATTCTATATGCTCCAGATTATATAAATCACATCTATATACGCCTCGAGACCCCTTCTTGCCAAGATTGTGAAGATAATTAAGGATGTTCATCAGCCATCTAGAAAATTCCATATCTAAAGCCGCTTCAACCTTCAGCCCAGTGCTGGAGATGTTCCATATTCTTCATATAATTTTGCAATCCCTGAATAAATGGTCCCTGGTTCCGTTCTCCATCTTGCAAAACACACAGCCGGTTCGGACATTGATTTTCCTTTTTGCTAGATTTTCCCTAGTAGCTATCGCGTTATTACAAACTTTCCATATGAAGAGCTGGCTTTTAGAGGAATGTTGCTTCTCCATAGCTTAGCCAAAAAGGATGCTTATTTTGAAAGCTCTCGTTCCCAATTAGCCACCAGTATCCCGACTTGACCGTGTATTCACAATTAGTTGTTCCATTCCAGCATATCCTTTCTTCCTTCACCTGATTGGTTATGTGCTCCGCCAGGATTCGTTGAGCACTCTCTCTTTTGAAAGGGGAGAATATATTTGCCATGTCCAATTTTCTTTCTTCATCCATAAATTCATGGACCCATTTCAATGGTTGAGAAACGTTATGGATTTCATAGTCTGGGACAAATTTTTTCAATCGGAGAGGAGCACCATCAAGCCATTAATCCTCAAGAATCCTCGTCAATTTGCCATCCCCTATCTGTCTGACGATTGCCTTTCACATTTGATCAGATGCTCTCCATAATTAAGCCTCTAGTTAGATTTGGCTTCTTTTTCCTAATAGTCATTTTAAATTGGTTGATGTCATATTTCACTTTCAAAAGCTTACTCTTCATTAGTTGTTGTGTATTCACCCGACTTGTTTGTAAACCATGGCTTTGTTCATAGCTGCTATATTTCGAAGGTTCAAACCCCCTATATGATTGTGTTGCTTAATGGCTTTTTGTTTTTTTCCAACAAATTCCCTGCTTGCTATCGCTCGTTCTCCACCATAATTGGAGAATCTTAGAGTTATTTTTCTTAAGTACATTTTGAGGGAATAAAAAGGAGGACATAATATGGGAGCCCATAGCTATGAGGATACTGTTGCATAAGATGAGTTCCCCTGCTTGGTTAAATGAGGAGAATTGCCAGCTATTTATTCTCTTCCTTATTTTATCCAGGAGATCATTGAAAACTGATGTCGATCTTCCCTCCCCCTCTTGAGGACAACCTAGATAATTATCGAGTTTGTCCCTACTTTTAGCTCCCAATGGCTTCCTCATGAATCTCACGAAGGTCGAGGGAACATTCAGACTAAATTTGATGAAAGACTTTTCGAGACTTATGAATTCACCTAATAAATCGCAGAAGTCGTTGCGGACACTTCTGATGATGCTGCATGATTGGGGCATAGCTTTGAAAAAGAAAAGGGCGTCATCCGCGAAAAAATTGATGAGTTATCTCTGGAGCTCTTTAACATAATTTAATGCCGTTGATCATCTTCACCTCTTGTAATGTCAGAAGTCTTCTTCCTAGAGTTTCCATGACCGAGATAAATATATAATGGGACAGAGGATCACCTTGTCTCAGACCCACCTTTGGTTTGAATTTGGTCGATGGGATCTCATTTATCAAAATTGAGTAGGAGACAGCGGACATGCACTGGATTATCCAGTTGATCCATATTTTTGGAAAGTTCATGGCTCTCATGATAATTTCCACAAAATCCCATTTGACTCTGTCGCATGGCTTGTTGAAATTCGCCTTCAGGACCACTGGAAAAGCTTTCCCTTTTTTATGCTTATTTATCTATTTCACCAATTCATGACCTATGAGGATGCTATTTGTTATTTGTCAGTCATGGAAAAAGGCATTTTGTTGGTCTCCAACAAGAGAGGGGAGGACAGGTTTTAATATGTTGGCTGATGCTTTTGAGATGATCTCATATGTTGTGCTGCATAAGCTTATCGGTCTGAATTAGGACGCCTTCTCTGGGTGGTCCACCTTCGGAATCAGGGTAATAAAAGTCCCGTTAGCTTCTTTGAGGAATCTGCCATCGCATAATCTTCCCCCACAATATCCCAATTTTCGTTAAAGAAAAAAGGGGCAGCTCTATCAGGGCTTGGAGATTTGATGGATTCCATGTCAAAAGTTGCCCTCGAACTTCAGCCCTTGTGACATCCCTGTAGAGAAAATTCTTGTCAAGACTCGAAAAGGATGGGAGATTTTTAAACCACACCATATCTATGTTCAAACTCTTCCTCTCTATTTCTGGAATGAAAATGGATTTAAGAAAGTTAATAACTCCTGTTTGATGTCTTCCGGACCTTCAATCCACGAGCCATCTTCTTTTTTTTTGGCTTGTAATGAGGTCCCACTTCATTCATCCTTTGACGTTCTTGAAGAAAAAGCTAGTGTTCTGGTCACCAAGAGTTTCCCATTTTGTTCGAGCTCATTGTTTTCAGTAGAGTCATTCAAGTTTTATCTTTTGTTCCAGGTCTTCGCTTTTATTGGTAGCTTGAAGGACGCTAGCAACACAATTTATTTTGGATTGGACTTTATCCATTTATGAAATTAAGTGACCCCAGTTAAGCCCATTATTCAATTTGTATTGAAGGCACCAGTCTCTACATGCCCAGTTTTGAGCCTTCTTTGAATTATGTGTTGATTGGAACCTGCCCCTCTAATTTCCCATTTTTATTTGATCAAGGACTTAATCTCATGGAATCCCATACACCAAAACTCAAGTTTGTATGGCCTTCTATTTTTTGGGATTATGGGGAGGAGGTCTAGAATAATAGGGCTATGATAAGAGACAGTTATGGGAAGGTGCTTTATGATTGCGTTAGGGAATAAGGAGTGCCATGCATTAGCCCAATAGCCTCGATCAAGATCTTCACAGATCGTTTCGACCCCCCTTCTATTATTCGACCATCTGAATTTGTGACCTTTTGCAGTGCTTTCCACAAGACCATTTTTTGTTCTCCAACTGGTGAACTTCTCTGCGCCACGTAACTTTTGAGATCCTCCAAGCTTTTGGCTTGAGAATTCCACTTGATTGAAATCTCTGATAAGGAGAATTAGTGAGGATGAAAGACACTCGGAAGTAATGTTTTCCCAACTTGCGACCTGTGTTCAATATTAGGGGCACCATATACAAAAATGAAGTAAAAGGAAACATAGTTGTACTTGATAGAGCAGAAAATAGAATTGGGGCATAATACAACTGGGAGACCTGCACAAAGGTGCCCCAACAAACAAAATACCCACCACTAGACCTTGTGGGATTGACACCCAGGCAGTTTGTGAAGCCTTGCTTGTGCAGCAGGGGCTTCATAGCATCAACAAAACACTTAGTCTCCGAAAAAAAAATTATCAACGTTTAGTTTATTACAAATAAAATTTAAAAATTAGGGGGTGGCCCGGTGGGGATCTCATTTTGCTTGAACCCCCTACAATTCCATGACAGTAGCTTCATTCTTTCACCAGAGGTTGTTGTGAGCCAGCCGCGCCTCTCATATTCCTAGCTTGTTGGGCCTGAGGATGGGAAGGTGGGGTTGGTTTGAAAGGGTTAGCCATGGGATTGATTGGGAAAAGAAGTCAATGATTACCTTTTAACTTAATAAACAAGTTCGGCCCAAACTGGAAAGAAATGGATGTACTTCCCCTTATGCCTAAGAATTGGACCACAACGTTATTTGAAAAACGCAGTCCTTCGTATATGAAGGGCTGCGGTTTTCAAGGAAACCGCAGCCCTTTTAGTGAAGGGCTGCGGTTACCTAGAAAACGCAACTCTTCAAACTGTATGAAGGGCTGCGGTTTTAAGGCTAACCGCAGCCCTATTAATGTAGGGCTGCGGTTAGCCCAGAAACCGCAACCCTTCATACACGAAGGGCTGCGTTTTCTGGGTTAACCGCAACCCTTCACATCCCGTCCAAGCTAGCACATTAAGCCTTTAGTTTTGCGCGCAAGACACAGTACACACTCACTCGCAAATTTCCATCGCTCCCTTATTGGAAAAATTTTCACTCGCACACTCACCCCTCTCCCTCACACTCACTCGCACAGCCCTTACGCCCATCACCGGAGCACCGACATATCGCCGGAGCGCCATCCCATCGCCGGAGCACCGTCATTGACGCACTGGCGCCGGAAACGTTGCCTGAGCAACGCACCATCGCCTGAGCTCCTTCTTCTTCTCTTCTCTCAGCGGGCCTTGACGCCACCACCACCACCACCACCACTACTGCATTGTCGGTAATTCCCCTCGCACTCTCTCTCCTCTTTTTCATTTCTCTAATTAATTTATTTTATTTAATTTATCTTCTATATTGTGTTGTAAAATGTGATTGTAGGGGGTGGGGGAGGGCTTGGGGAGGGTGGGTAGGGGGTGGGGGTGTTGGGCGGGGGATGAGGGAGGGCCGGGGGAGGCTGGGTCATGGGGTGGGGGAGGGCGGGGATCTTGGACGGGGGTGGGGGAGGGCTGGGGGAGGGTGGATAGGCGTGGGGTTCTTGGGCGGGTGGTGGGGGAGGGGCGGGGAGGTGGGGAGGGTTGTGGATGCTTGGCGGGGGTGGGGGTGGGACCGCGGGGGGGTGGGGAGGGTGGGGGAGGGTTGGGGAGAGCTGGACGGGGGGTGGAGGAGGGGCGGCAATGGGTGGGGGAGGGTTGGGGATCTTTGGGCGGGGGGTGGGGAGGGCTTAGGTATAATGTAACTATTGTGTAGATTTTTAGGCTTCCATCTGTTGTTGGTTGAATTTCGGAAACGAAAATTAAAGGTCATTTTACGCCTACATGGCAATGAGGGAGTGCAGTGGGGGGCAGTAGTGGCGGTGGTGGTGGGGCTGTTGTAAATGTGGAGAGTCAGGTCACATGGCAATCGAAAGCCAATCTGGTTCTCTCCACATTTATAATAGTTTCAACTCCGCCGCTACCAGCTGATGGGCATTCCATTGCCATGTGACCTGATTCTCGGGTCATTTTAGGCCTATTTTCGCCTTTCGTGTCCAATTCGTACCAGCTGATGGGAATTTCGGAGGGTTTGTGTAGTGTAGTGTATGTATATTTCTTGATATGAGATTGTATGCAAACGCAATGTAATTTAGCTATGAAATCTACAAGTTGTTTGAATCGTTATCATATGCTTAGATACCTGTTCAAGACTTACTCATTAGGATTAAGTCTTGAATAGTCCCCGGTTTGGGACTGTTCTTGGACGTTTGATCTCACTTAGGTGGTGAATGTGTGTCTACTTTTCAATTCTGAGGAAATTCTTGGCTTATCGTTTCTCTACATTGTTCTCTGGGTACATATGTAGATAAGCAATTATCTACATTGTGTACTTGGAGAACTGTAGGGAAATGCTGCCGGATTTTCCTTAGAATTGAAAAGTTGGCATATAATCACTAGTGAGATTAGACGTACAAGGATGGGTTAGGTTGGAGTGATAAGGACCTTCGGCTGCATGCATATACAATTGAACATCTCACTATCTTAGCTTGCTCTATACGTGTGTGATTTGAATATGTGAGTGTATGTACTTAAATAATGATTGATGCATTATAATGAATGGTTGTGTTTAATTATTAGAGGTCTTCTTGAATGAGATGGATCGTACTTGGATGTATGGTAGTCGTGAATCGATTGAGTTTGTGAAAGGGGTCTCGGAATTCTGTACAACTGCATTACAATATCAAATATCCTCTGGAGCTGTCGACTTTTATTGTCCTTGTTTCGATTGTAGAAATGTGAGCAAGGTTAGTAGTATACATGTGGTTAGGGAGCATGTCTTTCGTCGTGGGTTTAGGCCTCAATACCACGTATGGGTTTGGCATGGTGAGCAGGGGAAGTATATAGGAAGCTCTAGAGTAATGAACGATGTATGTGAAGAAAAGAAGGATTTAGAGAATTGGGATGATGAGTTTACAGATGATGATAGGGATCGGGAAGACGAGATGATACACGAGGTTGAAGATCAGTCGTGTAAACAACCTCGTATTTTTGAGTCTATGTCTGAGGCTGCTGAAAAGCCGTTGTATCCAGGTTGTACAAAGTACACCAAACTTTCCGCGGTGATAACACTGTTCAACATTAAGTCGAAAGCTGGTTGGACGGACTCTAGTTTCTCATCGTTGTTGGAAGTTTTAGCTGATATGCTCCCTGATGGAAATGAAATGCCAAAGTCGTACTATTATGCGAAGAAACTGATGTGTCCTTTTGGTTTAGAGTACGAGCGGATACATGCTTGTCCTAACGGTTGTGTGCTTTATCGTAATGAGTATGAGCATTTACATGAATGTCCACGTTCTGGATTGTCGAGGTACAAGCGTGAAGGAGCTGGAGGTAGTGAAGGACCACCAGCTAAGGTGTTGTGGTATCTACCCATAATACCTAGATTTAAGCGCATATTCTCAATTAAAGGAGATGCGAAGAATTTGAGGTGGCATGCAGATCGTAGGAAGAAAGACGGTCTGCTCAAGCATCCGGCTGATTCACCTGAGTGGAAAAGTATGAACAGGGTGCATAAAGCATTTGGTAATGAGGATAGGAATCTGAGGCTTGGATTATGTACCGATGGCATGAACCCTTTTGGCAATCTCAGTTCGAAGCATAGTACATGGCCAGTAGTTTTACTGGTTTATAACTTGCCTCCTTGGTTGTGCATGAAACGCAAGTACATGGTGCTGTCGCTTCTTATATCGGGGCCCAAACAACCTGGAAATGACATTGATGTATACCTCCAGCCGCTTGTTGAAGATTTACAGAAGATGTGGAAGGAAGGAGTGTTAGTATTTGATGCGTATACTAATGAGATGTTCACTCTGCGTGCCATGCTTTTTTGTACAATGAACGATTATCCAGCTTATGGGAACTTATCTGGGTATAAGACTAGAGGAAAACAACCCTACCCGATTTGTGTAGATGACATGAAATCTACACACCTTAAGGGCTGCAAACATGTGTATATGCGCACACGAAAGCTCCTCAGACGCGACCATCCCTATCGGTTTAAGAAGAAGGCATTCGATGGGACGGTTGAAGAAGAAGTTGCTCATAGACCATTAGCTGGTACTGAAGTTTACAATCAGGTGAAGGGCATTGAAACAATCTTTGGTAAACCTGCTAGTGAGGTTGATCGACCTACAGGATTATGGAAAAAGGAGTCCATTTTTTGGAAACTCCCATATTGGAAAGATCTAAAGGTCAGACATTGTTTGGATGTCATGCACATAGAGAAGAATGTTTGTGAAGCTATTCTTGCGACACTTATGAATATTCCGGGCAAGACAAAAGATGTTAAGACGTCACGACTTTACTTGGAAAAACAGAGGCTTCGACCAGAGTTCTGGGCTCAGAAAAGGGACGGAATGAAGAAGAAAGTAGTGGAGGAAAGGGTTGATGATGAAACTCAGAAAAGTAAAAAGAAGGTGGAGGATTCGGAGAAGAATTATTTGCCACCAGCTTGCTACACGATGTCGCGTGCAGAGAAACGGATTTTTTGCGAGTCATTGTATGGCATTAAGGTCCCAACTGGCTACTAATCGAATATGAAGCGATTTGTTACCTTAAATGGTGAGTTGAAGTTATCGAGTATGAAATCTCACGATTGTCATGTCATGATGCAAGTATTCTTACCGATTGCAATTCGTGGGATACTTCCAAAGCATGTGAGGCACACCATTACAGAACTTTGTTCATTTTTCCATACAATATGCGGCAAAGTCCTAGATCCGTCGACCCTCGATTCCTTGCAGGCCAGAGTAGTTGAAACTCTATGCAAATTTGAGATGTTTTTCCCCCCCGCATTCTTTGACATTATGGTCCATCTCATTGTCCATCTAGTTCGAGAAATTGAGCTGTGTGGTCCAGTGTTTTTGAGGTGGTGCTATCCTTTTGAGAGATATATGGGCACTTTGAAGGATAAAGTTCGGAATCCTGCACAACCAGAAGGTAGTATAATTCAAGGGATAGTGGGTGAAGAGATTAGTAATTTTGTGGCCGAGTATTTTGCTAGTGTTGATCCTGTTGGACTTCCGACATCCCGACACGAGGGCAGACTTGAGGGCAAGGGTACAATTGGTTCAAAATTGATCACACCTTTCGTAGAAAAGCGTAAACAAGCTCACTTATTTGTATTGCATCACGTAGCAGTTGTCCATCCTTATTTAAATGAACATATGGAAGAATTACGTGTTAGCAATCCTGGAAAAGGAGTTAGGGCATTGACGCAAATGCATAACAAGACTTTCATTGATTGGTTTCATAAACGAGTAGTGAATGATTTGGATGAAAGTGTTCCTGAAACAGTCAAGTGGTTAGCATTTGGTCCTCGTGAAGCTGTACGCTCTTATGAGGGTTATGATATTAATGGGTATACATTTTGGATTGAAAGTCAAGATCTGAAGTCAATATCGCAACAAAATAGTGGTGTCTCACTTGTGGCTTCATCTACACAATACGCAAGCTCGAAGGATAAGTCGCCTGTACATGCTGAAAGCAATTATTATGGGCGAATACAAGAAATATGGGAGCTGGACTACTGTACTTTTAATATTTGCCTCTTGTGTTGCAAGTGGGTTGACGATAATCGACGTTGCGTAAGAAAAGATGATCCTTGCGGATTCACTCTTGTTGACCTTAGTCGTCTACGTGAAACTGAGGAGCCATTTGTAATTGCATCACAAGTTAAGCAAGTATTTTTTGTAACTGATCCTGCTGATAATAAGTGGTCAATTGTTGTACCTGGTAAAAGGAGTATCCTCGGTATTGGTGATGTTGATAATGAGGAAGAAAATGATGCATTTGAGGACCTCCCCCCTTTTACCTATCCTGAAAATAGTGTGGAAGATGATGTGAATATGTCGGAGAACTATATGCGTGTAGATCACACGGAAGGGATACATGTACTTGAGGATCCTAAGAAATGGCGGAAGGTCAATAAATCATGAGACATAAACTCAGGTCTGTGTAATTTCTCCAATTTGTAACTATTGTGTAGATTTTGGTCGATTCGCGTCATTTAACCCCAAATTCTTTTTGAACATGATTATATGAGGTATAATGTAACTATTGTGTAGAGTTTTAGGCTTGCATTTGTTGTTGGTTGCATTTCGGGAACGAAAAGGTCATTTTAGGCCTAATTTTGCCTTTTTGCTTCCAAATCGTAATTATCGAGTCATTTAACCCCAATTTCTTTTTGAACATGATTATATGAGGTATAATGTAACTATTGTGTAGAGTTTTAGGCTTGCATTTGTTGTTGGTTGCATTTCGGGAACGAAAAGGTCATTTTAGGCCTAGTTTTGCCTTTTCGCTTCCAAATCGTAATTATCGACTCATTTAACCCCAAATTCTTTTTGAACATGATTATATGAGGTATAATGTAACTATTGTGTAGAGTTTTAGGCTTGCATTTGTTGTTGGTTGCATTTCGGGGACGAAAAGGTCATTTTAGGCCTAGTTTTGCCTTTTCGCTTCCAAATCGTACTTATCGAGTCAATTTTTTTTATTTTTGTTGATCTAACTTCCCCTGCACACCCCTCCCCCCCCACCGCCCCTCCCCTCCCCGCCCCACCACTCCCCGCTGCCCCCCCCTCCCCTCCCCGCACACCACTCCCCTGCTTGCCCCTCCCCCACCGCCGCCCCTTGCACACCGAACCCCTCCCCCCCCACCTGCTGCCCCCCCCCCTCCCCACCGCTGCCCCCTTGCACACGGAACCCCTCCCCTCCCCGCACACCCCTCCCCTGCTGCCCCCCTCCCCCCACTTGCTGCCCCTTGCACACGTAACCCCCCTCCCCCGCTGCCCCTCCCCCCCCCCACTACGCCCCTTGCACACGGAACCCCCCCCCACACCCCTCCCCCCACCGCTGCCCCTCCCCTCCCCTACACACCCCTCCCCTGCTGCCCCTCCCCCACCGCTGCCCCTTGCACACAGAACCCCCCTCCCCCGTACACCCCTCCCCCTCACTGCCGCCCCTCCCCTCCCCGCACACCCCTCCCCCCGCTGCCCCTCCCTCCACTGCTGCGCCCTTGCACACGTAACCCCCCCTCCCCGCACACCCCCCCCCCCCACTGCCCCCCTCCCCTCCCCGCACACCCCCTCCCCTGCTGCCCCTCCCCCACCGCTGCCCCTTGCACACGTAACTCCCCTCCCCTGCACACCCCCTCCCCTCCCCGCACACCCCCTCCCCCCCCTGCACACCCCTCCCCTGCTGCCCCCCTCCCCCACCGCTGCCCCTTGCACACGTAACCCCCTCCCCTGCTTGCCCCTCCCCCCCCCCACCGCTGCCCCTTGCACACGTAACCCCCCTCCCCACACCCCACCCCCCATAGTGGCAATGTGAATTTTAATTTTTTTTATATTAATGCATATATTTGTACAATTTCAGGGAGATGGCGGAGGTGCATACGGATAACAGCACGAGTGCTGCTGAACACACTACCGAGGATGAGTCTTTCGATGCGAGAAAGGAACGAGGTAAATTGGCTCGACCTCGCCGTGAAGAAATAAATGCACAAATGCCTAGGAAGTCATTGGCGACGAAAAAGAGAAAAGGAAGGGGACCTACAAAGTCACTAGGGAAACACACAAATATGACTTTGGAGTACGATAATATGGGTCAACCTTGTGGAAAGTGGCGTCAAAAGTATGGCATGCAAGTTGGCATTTGCATGCATAAACTCTCCATTCTGCACTCATGGAAAGAGGTGCCCGAGGGGTTGAAGCGGTGTCTATGGGAAGATACTATGGTAAGCTTCACGTACAATAACGTTTAGTTTCTTAATTATTTAGTTAAATATATGTGTAATATTACTTATAGCATATAAATTACAACATTTGCGAAAACTAATTTGTGATCTGCGTTTTTTGTAGAATCAATTCAATATCGAAGATGATGAAGCCAAGAAGAATGTATTTCTATCCGCGGTTGCCCAGAGATTCAGAGATTTCAAGGCTAAGTTAGTGTCTGGGTGGATCACTAAGCGGAGGAAAGTAGTAGGTACAAAGAAGAAGAACATCTACGGCGGAGAAACACAAGCCGGTCCTGAGGCTTCACCGGAAACATCATCTGGACCATCCAAATTACCATTTCAAATATGAAAAACTATCAAACCTGAAGCGTGGGAATCATTTGTTGCCAAAATAACAACCCCACAAGCTATTGTAAGAATATTTTATTAAGATTTAATACACTTAGATCCAGTATTATCGTATAACACCGTACCTAACCTTTGTTTATAATTGTGTGTTTTAGGCAAGTCGTGAGAAAAGTAGCGCGAGTGCAAAAGCTAGGAAGTATTATCATCATTTGGGTGCTCATTCGTACAATGAGGCGAGAGAGAAGTGGATGTTCAGCCATTACCCCACAATAGGGTCGACAACGACAACGGGGACTAGCTCAACGACGACAGTTGCACAGCCTCGGCAACCAGATAGAGTCCTCGATTGGTGGTGTTCGATGCATGGGGTTGATGCAAAGGGAAAAAGAGTCTTGCCTGATCCCGGAATACAACAGGTAGCCAACGCCATTGTAAGTACAGATTATATGGTTATATAAGGTATATATAATATAACTTGTGCGCTCACGAGCATTTCTCTCTTATACTTATGTAGATTGACTTGAAGGAAAAAGAGGCAACTGGTGAGTTCACTCCTAAAGGACACATTGATGCATTGCACGAAACTTTGGGAAAGGACCACAGTGGACGCGTGAGGGGCGTAGGAGGTGTCCGCCTCGGTTTGAGAAAGGTATATGGTGATCAATACACTACAGCGACAAAATCAAGTGCAAGTTGTGTGAATTCGGCAGCGTCAGTAGATGTGGAGGCTATGATTGCTGCAATTCGGGAGGAGCTAAGGGAGGAGATGACACATAACTTCAACGCCATTTTGGAGCAAATGGGTTTACCGACTTTTCCTGCATTCAACAAGGGTAGTGATATTACACCTAGCCAGCCGACCAGTGATCCACGAACATCTATTGATCAGATGATACCTTTACCTGATCCACCTGTAGTACCCGAGTTGAAGGTAATCACTTAATCCCTTTGCTTTGTTAAACAACTATTGTTCTTAAATGCATGAAATTCTTACTATATGTTGTTTCATAGACTAACTATAAATGGAGTTTTTTTTAAAGGAAGAGACACCATGTGAACTATTAGCTCGAGGAGATGGTTATGATAGTTTCATTCTCGTAGCTTATGGCCATGCACAACCCCCTAGTGACCGAGTACGATTGCATAACCAGTTAGTGGATGATAATCACTATGTGGTCACCCTCAATGAAATTGTGTCTAGTTTCGAAGAATTACCTCTTCCGCTGCCGAAGCCAGAAGTTGGTCTACAGTTACTGAATGATGCCCTTGGCAGTTATGTTCTATGGCCGCGTGCATTGGTGCGGTTTTCAGATGAGGTACAATGATTAACATACATATATATATGCGTGTTTTCTTTTATAGTTCCTATGATAGTCAGTAATATCTTTACTTTTAACTAATTACTAGGTTTGGGGGAAGGGAGACTCACATGACAGGAAGGGAAAGAAGGCATGTTCACCTGATAAGAAAGCAAGTTTACGTGATGAAGGTGAACGAAATGTGGTGAAGGGAAATGTTTCTATGACAAAGAATCCACTTATTATCGAGCCAGAGGTGGTGCGAGGCCTTAGTATTCCATGCTTTTGGTTACATGAGTGCGCTAGCCATTTACCCGATCATAGTACAATTGAGGTTCCTTTGGGGGAGCAACAATTCCACTACTTTGAGGAGTCATCGACATTCATTTCTAAGGTCGATATTAAAGAATTCTTATGTGGGGTAGAGTTGAATGTTTCCATGATACAAACATTCATGAGGTAATACATAAGTATATAAATTAAATATACATATACATATGCCTTAAGTAGTTTTCAATTCAACTTCCATAATAAGTAAGTTTACTTTTAATCAATATGTGATTTCTCAGGTTATTATACAATGAATTGATTGCAACATCTAGTCATGAGTCAATGTTTGGTTGGTTATGTCCAAACATAATACGAGATGACAATTGCTTACAAAACAAAGCCGAAGTGAAAGAGTATCTCGATATGAGTTTCAAAGCATCATCTCGCACTAGTAGAATAATTGCTTATTGCTGCGGTGGTATTGCTGCGGTTTTACCCATACGCAGCAATATATCACGTAAAAAGAAAAGGTAAAATATAAAATAACCATATTGCTGCGATTTCGGTCGAAAACCGCAGCAATATGGTTTCAACGATAAATTTTTTTAAAAAAGTTGACTATTTAACGAGACATATTGCTGCGGTTTCTGTCAAGAACCGCAGCAATATATTTAAATAATATTTGAAGCTATTGCTGCGGTTCTTACATAAAACCGCAGCAATAGACTTTTTAAATTATAAATAAAAGGGGCCCAACTAGGTTTCCTTTTATTTCTCTTTAGGCGCCGCTCTCTCTCTCCTCACACTCGATCTCCTCTCTCCTCACCCTCGGTCTTCTCTTCGCTTCGCCTTCTCACGCTCGAAACTCAGTCGATCCGGCGCACGTTTCCCGTCCGTTCAGGCGATGCTCGTTGCTCGTCCGTTCACGCGATGCTCGTTGCTCGTCCGTTCACGCTCGAAATTCAGTCGCTCCGGTGCATGTTTCTCGTCCGTTCACGCGATGCTCGTCGTCACCAGATCTCGTCGTTCAACCAGCATCGCATTGTCAAAACTCCTGGTATTCTTTTTCTTCACTTTCTCTCTCCTCTTTTCTTTTTGTTTGTTAATTTTGATGTGATTTTTCTGGGTTAATCTAATCTAATCTGAGATTTTATTGTTTGTTTTGATTTTGAATAGGTGGTAAATTAGTTTACCAGACTACCAAGAAGAGGGCTAGCGGTCCTAAATGTTTACTGGCAAGAGAATCCAAGGGGTAATTTCTTCGCTTATTTTCGATCGAAATTGCGAAGAATCTTCATTTGATCTTTGACTTGTGAGTTTCAACCACGCGATGCTCATTTCTCCAGATCTGTTGATCGATTTTTGAATTTCAATGAGAAGAAAATGGTTTCAATTTTGGAATTATGCATCTTTTCATGTAGTTTATAATGTTTTGTTAACTTATTAGTTATTATGTACAGTTCTAGTACCCCTCTTAACTTTGTTACTCTGGTTTAAATTCTACTATCTTTTTCTTTATTTATTTGGCAGGATTCAAATTACTAGCTCTAATCTTTTCACATGCACCATCTTATGGACTTTTGTCACAAATTAGTGTTGCCAGGGTTGATGGTTAAATTAGTAAGGGTGGGGGTTTCGCTCCATAAGGAATGGAGATGGTGACAAGCTCAAGTCAAGCAAAGCAACCAGAACTAAGGGATGGGCTGGGATGGGAAACACGTCGTTTAGTTTTTCTTAATTTTTTTTGAATTTGTTTCTTTGTTTTTTCATTTCAGTTTCTTAGTTTTTTCATTTTAGTTATTTAATTTTGTAGTTTCTTACATTTTAGTTTTAATTTGTTTCTAAGTCTTTTCATTTCAGTTTTTTAATTTTTTAGTTTGTTTTTCTCAGATTTAGTTTCTCTTTTTCATTTGTTTTTCTTAGTTTTGTCTCTTTTGTATTGGGTGTTTGTAACAGTAGATTGTTGTAGCTATGTGACATTTTTTTAATTATACTATAACTACAAAAAATTTACGCCTTGAGAAATGAAAAAAAAAAAATTTTTTTACCTGCCCTGCTTCTATTACTGCGGTTTTGGGAAGAAACCGCAGCAATAGACCTGTATTTTTAATATTAAAAAAATACCTGTTGCTGCGGTTTTGGGTAGAAACCGCAGCAATATGTGTAACCTATAGCTGCGGTTTTTTCCAGGAACCGCAGCAATAGCTTAACCTATTGCTGCGATAAAAACCGCAGCAATAGGTTAATTACCTATTGCTGCGCCCTTAATTGCTGCGCGGCCAAAACCGCCGCAATAAGCCACTTAATGACCGCAGCAATAAGCACTTATTCTACTAGTGTCGTTTTGGATATCATCATATCATTCTTGTTCCTTATATTGAAAAGTATGCTTGTTAAACTCGCTTTACTTTTATTATTCGATAATTAAATTGACCTATTAATTGTTCTACGATTAATAATAACTATATTTTCTTGTTGTAGGGCTCATTGGACACTGCTTGCGATATGTTTGTCACGTAACGAAGTCTACCACTTTGATTCTTTGCGTCGACAACCACCACGATCCTTACTAATCAAATCATTGTTAAATAGGTAGCCTAATCGAAACTCAATATATGCGCACTTATTAATATTACACATTATGCATCATCTTTATATATATAAACAGTTAGTACATCTAATCTTATAATAATGTATTGATGTAGTGTGATGAAGTATATTAGTGCAACAGGACTTCGAGCACCAAAAGCTCCTGTTTGGATATCAGTCAAGGTAACATGACTAATTTATTTGTCCTTATATAGAAACACTTTTAGCCACATACTACACATCTAACATTGGATGCATCCTTTGGTGAACATTTAGTGTCCGCAACAAGATGATGGACTTGCATGTGGCTATTACGTGCTGAGGTACATGTTCGATATCGTCAACCATTGCACTAACGTCGATGATCTTGAAAAGGTATGTAACTTATTAGTATATGTTAGTTTAGATTAGATCGATTGGTAATGGGTATTAATTGGTTTAGAAACCAAAGTAGCACATGCATATATTTGAGAACGAAAATGTCATTTTTAGGCCTATTTTTGCCTTTTACGCTTCCAAATCGTATTTATCGAGTCATTTAACCCAAATTCATTTTGAACATGATAATATGAGGCATAATGTAACTATTGTGTAGATTTTTAGGTTTGCAATTGTTGTAGGTTGAATTTTGGGAACGAAAAGGGCATTTTAGGCCTATTTTTGCCTTTTCGCGTCCAATTCGTACTTATCGCGTCATTTAACCCCAATTTCATTTTGAACATGATAATATGAGGTATAATGTAACTATTATGTAGATTCTTAGGCTTGCATTTGTTGTTGGTTGTATATCAGGAACATAAATGTGATTTTAGGCCTATTTTTGCCTTTTCGCGTCCAATTCCTGTTTCTCGAGTCATTTAACTCCATTTTCTTTTTGAATATGATAATATAAGGTATAATATAACTAGTGTGTAGAGTTTTAGGCTTGCATTTGTTTTTGATTGAATTTCGGAAAGGTATATATCATTTTTAGAACTACTAACTACGGTAAATGATTGAATTCTTATATTATGTATTTATTCCTTGGTTGTTTTGCAAGGTTTATATGAATAACACACCACGTTTGAGGGCCTTCACCACAGACGAATTACATGAAGTTCGGGATAAGTTGGCGTCCCACATTTGTGATGATTGCTTATGATACATTTTGGTGGAATTCGTGATATAATTAGCTACATCTACTAGTTTGTATCAATTCTATGTACACTTTTTACATTATTAAATATACATATTTAAAGTTAATTATTACGTTCAAAAACTTGTCATATATTATTGCAATTTGATCGGTTTTTTTTTTGTGTCGAAGGGAGGTTTTGGGTGGGGGGTGGAGTGGGGGTCTTTGCCATGGGTGGGCTGGGCTGGGCTATGGGGCTGGTTGGGTCTTTGGGGTGGCTGGCAAGCAATGGGTGGAGGGGCGGCGGAGGGTGGGTGGGGTGGGGGTGCGGGGGAGTGAAGGAGGTGGGGGCGGGGTGGGGGCGGGGCGGGGAGTGCGGGGGGTGGGGCTGGGGTGGGCGGGACTTGGGGGAGTGCGGGGGGTGGGCTCAGGGTGGGGCGGGGCTTGGGGGAGTGTAGGGGGTGGGGGGCGGGTGGGCGGGGGGTGGGGCTGGGGGTGGGAGGGGAGTGCGGGGGGCGGGCGGGTGTGGGGGGGGTGGAGGAGGGCGGGGCGGGTGAGTGTGCGGGGGCGGGGCGGGTGGGGGGGGCGGGGCTAGTGGGAGTGCGGGCGGGGCGGGGGTGGGCTCGGGGTGGGGGGGCTGGGGCGGTGGGAGTGCGGGGGCGGGCGGGCAGGGCGGGTGGGAGTGCGGGGGGTGGGCGGGGGTGGGCCGGGTGGGCGGGGGCTTGGGGGAGGAGTGCGGGGGGTGGGGGGTGGGAGGGAGTGCGGGGGCGGGGGCGGGTGTGGGGTGGGGTGGGGGCGGGGCGGGTGGGAGTGTAGGGGGCCGCAGGGGGGTGGGGTGGGGTGGGGGTGCGGGGAGTGCGGGGTGGGGGGGGCTGGGGGTGGGCGGGGCGTGCGGGGCTGTAGGGGTGGGGGTGCTGGGGTGGGCAGGGAATGCAGGGCAGATTTAATTTATTTTTAAAAAAAAAATTATGAATTTGAAGGGCTGCAGTTTTAAGCCGAAAACGCAGCCCTTCGAGCTAAGAAGGGCTGCGTTTTTGGCCTGAACCGCAGCCCTTCGTTGTGAAGGGCTGCGGTTAAAAACCGCAACCCTTCTTTTCTATTGAAGGGCTGCTGGCTAAAAACGCAGCCCTTAGGGCTGTTTTGACCGCAGCCATTCCATATTTTTCCACTAGTGCTACCTGTTTCGTCTACTTGTCCAACAAGTAAGCTGTAGGTGGTGCTTTCTTGTCGAGCAAGTAAACTAGTATCCCTTAGATGTTCTTCTTTGGAGACTTGTGCAACAATACCCGAATCAATCCAGTCCAAGCCCGAGCTTTACTCCCGAACCTGCAAAAAGGGACCCACCCTGGAGGTTTGGGTGGTGGTTCCCCCTCCGAAGCTTAAGTCAGGTATCAGGAGTGGTAAGAGAAATATAGAGATAGAGAGAGAAAGTGAGAGAATAGTTTTTCAGAGTAACTTTACACTGTTTGCCTTGAATTGTGTGTCTCCTGATTTCAGGGGTATTTATAGTGATAGCAAGTTGACAGCTATCCTTAATACCTGCCCTAGCATAGTGACTTCTGATTGGGTGAGAAATCAAAACATGACACGTGGCAGATCATGACTAGTGGATATCTATTAACCAATCTCCTTCAGCCACCTTACATTGCTGGGCTCTGACTGCTGGGCCAGAATCTAGGCCTTTTAACTCTCCTGAGGGTAGCCCAAAGATGCAAGGCATTTCTTCTCTTTAACTCAGGTGACACGTGTACGGCTCTGATAAGCCCAAGTGTCTAAAAAAGAGCCGTAGATGTTAGACTACAACATTTGCCCCTAAAAGGGCTTTTACTGTTGGCCCATCTGACGGTTAAGGCCCTTTTACCCTCAAGGTAGTTCAAATCCAGGTAAAGTGGTGCGCCTTTTTCTGGGTTCTACCGGTCATATTCGACCGTTGTATGATTTTTTCGGTCATTCTTGACCGGTTCCACAAGTTTCTTATTCCTCTATAAATACCCTTGGAGCGAAGACATTGAATCATTTAGCACTTCGAACAAATTTGTCTAGAGAGAGAAACTCTGAGAATTTTCTAGAGAGAGAGAGAGATAGATCGTCCAGCTTCAGCATCTTTCACCGAATCGCCCAGACATTCTTAGCAGGTATCGTTTCTTTGAACTCTTCACTCTTTATTCTTTATTTTTTCTTAGAAAATCAATAAAATGGAATCATCTTCGTCAAATATCTTAGCCAACCAAGAGCTTGTCTTGACCCTAGAACCGATACTTCTTCTTCGGCACATTCTAGAGTTGGGCCTCTTCTGGCCGAGTATATATATTTTCATAGTTTTGGCCGAGAAAGTCGACGACCCAGGTCTTTACCTGCGTGGGGTAATCTGCGCGCGTCAAGCAAACGGCCCGATCTAAGACGAAAAGCAATAATCCCGTCAAATAGCTCGGACATGGAGGAATCCACTGGACGGGTGCCCGAGGAGGCAAGAGAGGTCCAAAGTGCTCAGTCTTTGGACAGGCACCCTTTTGACCATGAGGCAGATGACTCCGAAATAAATCCTGAAACCAGTACTTCTGGTAGGGACGCCGAAATGGTAGAGATCGGCGAAGGCAACAACGGTAGCAATTCTGAAGCCGCCGAAGAATCAGACGAGGCCTCTACTACCTCGTCGGAGATTAGAAGACGTTTAGGTCCCCTTTCTGATCCAGGCTTCATTTTGGTCAACCGTAAGTGGTTAGAGAAACTAGGACCAGACCCTAATTATTTATCGTCTTTCATGCCCATGCCGGGCTTTTCCTTTGTCATTCCTAACAAGGACACGACGATCCTGAGCGCTCCTAAGAACCATTTCGCTGTCTATAAACTAGCCTTAGACGCTGGATTGAGGTTTCCCCTCCATGACTTCATAGAACAAGTGCTACAAAGACTACCACATCGGCCATAATCACCGGCTCCCAACGCTTGGCACAACGTCCTGACGTTTATCGCCGTCTGCGAGCTACGCGGCCTAGCCCTTTCTCTTCAGGCCTTTACCCACATCCACTATGCGGCCAAGGTACCCGGAGCCGTGGACGGGACATGGCTCAGTATCTGCAACCGCCCTGGCTTCCTGACGGCTTGGGGGAAGCCTTCGAAAATGCATCAATGGAAAGCCGACTTCATCTTTTTAAAGGCGGCCAATGATTCGGCTACTGAGAGCTATAGATTCTATAACCGGTCCGTCACGAATACGGGACGGAAGCAGTCCTGGCTGGAATTGGAGGACAATTTCGATGAAGAAGTTGTGGAGTACTTCAGAACAAAAGAGTACTCCAGGCCCGGCCGACGTTCTATTAAAGGGCCATCCAACTGGATACCTTTTAAGGAAATGTTTTACCAAGACGACTTCTTGGTTGCTGCCGGCTTGCGGTTGGCCCATGATAAAGGTACATTTAAAATCATCCAACTAAAACTCTTCGTCTATAGTCCATTTGACGAACACATTTTTGTTTTTTGCAGACTCGGCCAGACAACGCCTCGAAGCATCTTGGACGGGGGAGATTAGCATGTCCCAATTTACAGCCAACCGTTGGAAGGAGTTTGCAAAGAGCAGTGCCGAGAAGAGGGCAGAAACATTGGTAATAAATTATATGAGCTCGTCCGAAATTGGCATCCAATTCTTGGACGAGGGTCACCCAAAGAAGGAGAGCGTCCAGACTTGGACGGTCACCTTCTTGGCGCCATACTCGTCCGAAATTGGCATCCAATTCTTGGACGAGGGTCACCCAAAGAAGGAGAGCGTCCAGACTTGGACGGTCACCTTCTTGGCGCCATACTCGTCCGAAATTGGCATCCAATTCTTGGACGAGGGTCACCCAAAGAAGGAGAGCGTCCGCGACTTGGACGGTCACCTTCTTGGCGCCATACTCGTCCGAAATTGGCATCCAATTCTTGGACGAGGGTCACCCAAAGAAGGAGAGCGTCCAGACTTGGACGGTCACCTTCTTGGCGCCATACTCGTCCGAAATTGGCATCCAAATTTCGGACGAGGGTCTCCCAAAGAAGGAGATCGTCCAGACTTGGACGGTCACCTTCTTGGCGCCATCCTCGTCCGAAGTTGGCATCCAATTTTTTGGACGAGGGTCGCCCAAAGAAGGAGAGCGTCCAGACTTGGACGGTCACCTTCTTGGCGCCATACTCGTCCGAAATTGGCATCCAATTTTCGGACGAGGGTTACCCAAAGAAGGAGATCGTCCAGACTTGGACGGTCACCTTCTTGGCGCCCTACTCGTCCAAAATTGGTATCGAATTTTTGGACGAGGGCCACCAAAAGTATGAGAACGTCCAGACTTGGACGGGCACCTTCTTGGTGCCCTACTCGTCTGGAGTTGCATAATTTTTTGGACGAGGGCCACCAAAAGTATGCGAACGTCCAGACTTGGACGGGCACCTTCTTGGCGCCCTTCGTCCTGGAGTTGCACAATTTTTTGGACGAAAGTCTTGGGCCATACTCGTCTGCATATTTGCACATCATCTTTCATTTCGTCTTTCAGACGAAGTCTTTGTAATAACAGTTATAACTTTTGTTCCTAGGACGACCAATTTGATGACTTGTTTACTTTTTTCAGAAAAATGCTCCTACCAACAAACTTCTACCTGGGAAGTCGTCCTCGTCCAAAAAGAGGCCAACTACAGCCGCTGACCAGCCTTCAGCGAAGAAGCCTAAGGGCTTCACAAGGAAGAAGGCAGATAAGACGACTCCACTTGGCGAGGTTGGGGAGAGAAGTATGCCTCCCCCATCAGCCAAGGTTCCTAAAAAGGGGCCTTCGGCTGTTGCCCTACCGAGGAGGGAGAGGGTGCTCATGCGGCTGTTCCGCTCAACGTGTTGCTTGCGACTCTACTGAGGTCAAACCGGAGTCTGCCTTGGCTATAGTTGCACCAGAATCTGGAGCTGCGGCTGAGAACTATCCAGGGTTCAGCGGCTCGGTGGCTAAGCTGGTGCCACAAATACCCTTAGCTGTTAGGACGGCATCTATTTCGTCCGGTGAGTCGTATTACCCCAATATAGTTAGGACGGTGCGGGTCGGTGGACGGTCCATGAGTCCGTCCGATAGACAATCCATCGTCATTCCTATCAAGATAACTGACTCTCCCCCTCTTTCAGATAAGGGCAAAGGCCCTGCTATTCCCCCAGCTTCCTCCCCTCGCTGATTCGGACGAGGAGTCTTCTCTGCTTTCGCCAAAATGTCGAAGCCGGAGAAGGAGCGACTTAAGCGGGAGCTCTTCAAGTGCTACCCCGAATCCTACATAAAGGGATTAAGGGGGGCGTCTCGTCGGGCATGTGGGCTACATGTCTCAGCTTGCTGCCGAGGTATTGCTTTTAGCCTGCTTTATTTTATACTTGATACAAATTTTGATTCTTTTACTCGTCTAATAACTTGATTTGTTTTCATTGTTCCAGCTTCTGGCTCGCAGCATGCTAACTGAAGAATGGGCGAGGGAGCTCAGAAAAGAGAACAAGCACCTCGTCCATCTTGCTACAACGGCCGGCGACAAGGCCATTCATGACATTGAGATGGCGAATACTCTCCATCGTCAGTCACTCGATGCATTGGAGAAAAGATCGGCAGAACTTCAATCCAAGAACAAGAAATATCTTGTTACCATCAATGATCAGTATAAGGAGAGAGACCATCTGAAGATGATCATCAACACTCTCTCTGCTGATCTTAAGGGTGAGAGAGACGCCGCCCTTCTTGTCGCTGCTCAGCTGAGAAGGGAGAATATTCTCCTAAGGGCGAGAAACGCTCGTCTGGAAAAGACGGTGTCCCAAACCTTTGACGATGCCAAAAAGGGCCTTGAACATGTTATAGAAACGTCCAAGGGTTGGGCCGTCAAGGCCTTCGAAATGCTGGCTGAAGCCGAGGAGGTCCCGAGCTTTGTTCGTCGCCTGGAATACCAACAGAGTGCCCATAGGGCCATGGTCTGTGCTGAGGATCCTCCGGAGTTTATAGAGTCTGGCGACGAGGCTTCAGCCGAAGATGAGGAGCCTGAGGATAACCAAGAAACTCATGTTGAAGACGAAGCCTAGTTTTAGGTTTATTTTTCTAGTTTCTTTGGTTATCTGCCGTTGTAGCCTTAGTCCTTCAGTAATCTTATTTTGTAAATTTTACTCATGATATATATGAAAGACTTTTGCCATTTGCTTGCCTCTTATTTTCATCAATTCCCATTTGACTATCACATTAACTTTGAATTGTTTCCAAGTACAAAAGTTGACTCGTCTTGAACATCGTAGACGATCTGCATAATATGATTGAAACACTTGTTTTGGACGACCTTGTTCTCTTGAGCTCGTCTTTTAGGCTTCTATCATTCCCCCCCTTCTTGGGCTTAGTTCAACCGTACATGGTGGGCGAGCCAAAGGCCAAGAAGGAAAGCGGCAATCATTGGCCGAGCCTGCTGAAACTATTGGAAGAGGTTGTTATATATGCTGAACGCATGTTTTAGCCGGCTTCCTTGAGGGAGCAACACTCGTCATTAAGTAGCGATCCCTTACTAGGGTCTAGACTACTTAGCTGGCCGTGCTTGTGAAGATAAGTATCCTTTACTAAGGACTTATTTCAGGCCAGCTTTCTCTCAGAGACTTTGACGTTACTCTTACTAGAGGTTTTGTCAGTTTGACGGCCTTGTATGTGCAATACTTTGGCCGGTCTCTTCGATGGAGTGATGTTCGGCATAAAAATGAGTAATTGTGACGCTTTTCTTTTTTATCCAAGTTACTGTCACTTTTAGACGAGTAACTGATTTAATGCCCCAAAGTGAATTAACTTGGTGAAAATAAACAAGGAAATAAGAAAGTAGGAATTGTATTATATGGATTTTGCTTGACGGAATGCCAAGATGCATGTATACAATTCTTTTTTCTAACATGTGCCGCGGCACTTTGGATTAACTACAAACTACTTCATAGACATTCGACGGTGGATTGAATTAGACGTGATACTTTTTCAAATTATCAGAATTCCAAGTACGGCGTACTGGTCGTCCATCCATATCCTGAAGACGAAAAGTACCACTGCGCAGCTCTTGGATAATCATGTAAGGTCCTTCCCAATTAGGTGTTAGCTTCCCTAACTCTTTTGCTCGTCCAACCGCTTCCATCTTTCTAAGGACAAGATCCCCTACTTTGAGCGGTCGTCTAACAACTCTTTTGTTAAACTCCCGAGCCATACGCAGTTTGTACAATTGCATTCTTAGCAAGGCATTGCCCCTGACTTCGGCACTTGGTCCAAAGGCGTGCGCAATGGAGCCCCGGTTGGCATCTTCTGAGTACAGCATAACTCGCAGGGTGGGTTCTTCAATCTCTATGGGCAAGACAGCTTCTGTGCCGTAGACTAACATGAAGGGCGTCTCCCCAGTAGAGTTCTTGGCGGTTGTTCTGATGGACCATAACACCAACTGCAGCTCTTCAACCCATTGTCCCTTGGCGTTTTCTAGCTTCTTTTTTATTCCATTTGATAGAATCTTGTTGAAGGACTCTACCTGCCCATTTGCTTGTGGGTGGGCAACGGCGGCGAAGTGTGCTTTTATTTCTCTTTCTGCCAACCACTCCTTCAGTTTAGGTGTTTCAAATTGGGGGCCATTATCAAAGACGATGGACTTGTGGTATGCCAAAACGGGTTATAATGCTTTTCCAGATGAAGCCCTTGACGTCGTTCGTTGTTATTCCTCGCATGGCCTCTGCCTCTATCCATTTAGTGAAGTAATCAACGGCCACTATCACAAACTTCTTTTGTCCGAGGGGCCACCGGGAAAGGTCCTAGGATATCCATGCCCCATTTGGCAAAGGGTAAAGGGAACAAGATGGGGGTTAAGTAGTTGGACGGCTTCGATGCACATTTCCATGCTTCTGGCAACTGTCACACTTCTTTGCATAGACTAGAGCGTCTTCCTTTAAGGTTGGCCAGTAGTACCCCGTCCTTAGAGCCTTCTCCCCTAAAGCTCTTCCCCTAATATGAGAAGCACAAGCTCCTTCATGGAGTTCTTTCAGGACCTCCGGACCATCTTCTCTCGGTGACGCACTTGAGCGAGAGGCCGGTTGAAAGATTTCTTGTAAAGTGTCTCGTCCCATAGCTCAAACCACTTGTCCCTAGCCTTCACATACTTGGCCTCTACGGGATCCGAAGGCAATCGTCCCGTCTTCTTGTATTCTATGATCGGCTCCATCCGCAGAGTCCCGCGACCGAGAAACATAATCTGCTCTTGATCTATGCTCTTTTTGGGTTTGACTTCCCAAAATACTGTTCTTGGCACATCACCTTCAACGAGCCGGCCAACTTCGAGAGTGCCTCCTCTTGAATATTTTTTTGACCTTGGTACTTGGTCGAGGACAAATCGTTTTAATGGCTCTATCTCATCTTTGATGAGTTGCATGTATTTGCTCATTGATGCTTCTTTGCATTCAAAATCTCCATTAACTCCGGTCGACCACTAAGAGGGAGTCCGATTTGGCCTCAATCTCAACAGACTCCGACCGCTTTGCACATTTTGATTCCCGCCAAGAGTGCCTCATATTCGGCTTCGTTATTGGATGCTCGAACCGGAATCTTAATGCATATTCAAACTTGTCCCCTTCGGGAGATTGGCAAATGATTCCTCGCTCCACATCCATTGATTGTGGACGAGCCATCAACCATGAGCGTCCAATGCCTTCTTCCTCTTCTTGGTGGATCGGATATCGGCTCTATGGATGGCCGAGTAAGTTCGACTATAAAATCCGCCAAGGCTTGCCCTTTAATGGCCAGTCCTTGGTTCAAAGGATATATCAAACATGTTAAGCTCCACCGCCCATTTTAACATTCGTCCAGCAGCCTTCCATCTTCGAGTAGAACTTGCTTCAAAGGCCGATCGGTGTAGACGATTATACCGTGCGCCAAGAAATAGGGCCTTAACTTTCTCGCGCCATGACGAGGGCCAATCCAAACTTCTCAACGGGAGTGTACCTATTTTCCGCGTCTTTGAGTACGTGACTCACGAAGTATATTGGGACTTGGACGGATTCTCTTTCAGCCAGACAGAACAAAGACTCACAACTTGAGCGGACACCGCTAAATATACAAATGACTTCTCCCCCTCGACCGGCCGACCAACCTAGGCGGCCGAAGGTGGTCCTTGACTCTTGTAGTGCTTGCTCCTCCTCATTTGTCCATTCAAACTTTGCTTTTTTCTTAATGGTGGCGAAGAAGTGATGGCACTTGTCGCCTGACTTAGACAAGAAACGTCCAAGGGCAGCCAAGCAACCCGTCGCCTCCGAACTTCCTTCACCTTTGACGGAGACTTCATGTCTAAAATAGCTTGTATCTTTTCGGGATTTGCTTCAATTCCCCTTTGATCCACCAAGAAGCCTAAAAACTTCCCCGACAAAACTCCAAACACACATTTGTTTGGGGTTCGGCTTTAACTTGTATTTCCCGAGAGTTTCAAAAGTTTCTCTCAAATCACCAACATGATTTTCTTCTTGACGGCTTTTGACTATCATATCGTCAATATATGCCTCCATATTTCTTCCCAATTGTGGCTGAAAAACAGTGTTGATCAATCTTTGAAAAGTGGCCGGGGCATTGCGCAGCCGAATGGCATTCTCAACCACCATACAAATCCTTTTTCGCAATGAAGGACGTCTTGTCCCGATCCTCGAGCCACATTGGGATTTGATGAAAGCCGAATAAGCGTCCATGAAGCTCAAGAAAGCATGACCAACTGTAGAGTCCACCAGACGATCCAACTTAGGCAAGGGGAAACTGTCCTTAGGACAAGCCTTGTTGAGATCGGTGTAGTCCACACACATCCTCCAAAGCCATTGGGCTTTGGCACCATGACCACATTTGCTATCCAATCTGGGTAATAGGTTTCTTTGATGAACTTGGATTCCAACAACTTCGAACTTCTTGGTCAACCGCCCGATTTCTAGCCTGGTCCCAAATGCCTCTTCTTCGACGAACGATTTTGATTTTGGATCAACATTTAACCGATGGACGGCTACTACGGATCAATTCCGGCATTTCTTCAACACAATAGGCAAACACGTCCCGAAATTCTTTCAAAGAGCCGATTAAGAGGCTTTTTAAGCCCAAAGAGAGTGAAGAACCAATTTTCAAGGTTCGCTCCGGGCGAGCCTCATCCGGACATGCACGTCTTCCGGGGCCTCGGCTGGTTCCCGGACGCTCTATTGCTAGTCCCATGATGGCCATCACTTCTTCGACAAGGGAGGCTCTTCCTTGATGATTTCATATTTTCTCTTTTTGCTGGGAAGATGCTCAGACGCCTTCCTTGAGGGAGCGAGAGGCGTCTGAGGGCTTTCAATGGCCGTCTTTAATGAGGCCAAGTGGTCCTTGACTATCCCGGACATTTTCCTCTCGCTAACCACCTTCGTCTTATCCTTCTCTATTTCAGACGTTTTCCTTTCACCAGCAACCTGCGTCTGATCTTCATTGCACATCTTCCATGATGACGGCTTGAGGGTAGTCAGATAACACTCCCTAGCCACCTGCTGGTCCCCATATAATGAGCCAATCTTGCCATCATCACACTCATACTTCATCAACATCGGGTGGGTAACTATAACGGCTTTGACGTGATTCGGAGTTGGTCGCCCGAGAATGACATTGTAGGTCATCAAATCTCGGACTACCAAGAACTTGATAAACAAAGTTCTAGCGGCATCCTTTTCTCCCACTCGAACAGGCAAAGTAACAGTTCCCATTGGGTGGATGACTCCTCCCCCAAACCCTATGATGGGATGGTGAACGGGAACCAAGTTCTTCTCATCAAATTTTAATCGGACAAGCGATCGGACCGATGATGTCCGTCGAGCTTCCAAAGTGTCGATCGAAATTCTTCTTACTCTCAAGTTTGCTATTTTCATTTCTACAACCAAAGGATCGTCATGGGGAGTCCTCAACCTGCCCCGATCTTGCTCACTAACTACCACCCTTGGGAAGGGCTCAGCCTTTGTTTGATCGCCTAACAAAACTTGGCCAAGCTCCCTAAGGTAGTTTTTGTGTCCTCTATTGGTTGGTCCTCCAAAAAGAAACCCTCCGTAAATTACGAGTACAACATCCTCGTCCGTGCTCTCACTTTCCTTCTTCTTAGACTGCCAATTGTCTTTCCTTTGGGACTTCCTTCCCCCTTGAGGCATATAGGGGTTCATCTTTCCCTTTCGAGCTAGCTCCTCCAAAGCCTTCTTGAGGTGCTTACATTCATTTGTTTCGTGACCGCAATCCTTGTGGAAGTGGCAATACTTGCTCTTATCTCTATTTCTATAAGGGGTTTTCATCTCACTTGGGGCCTTCAACTCATATTGATCCTTAATCTCCATGAGAATGGAGTATTGGTCTTTGTTAAATTCAATAGCATTGGATGAGGATGGCTCGGCCCTCTTTTCTCTTGCTCCTCCTAGATGAAGTGGTGGAGGTTATAGCCCAAGTCTCGGCCTTCTTGGGGTTGCTCTTCTTTGGGTGAGCAACCTCTTCGAGCTTCTTAGACTCGGGATGCTTTGCCTCAAGACACACTTCGGTAGCGTGAATAAACGCTTCGCCTTCCCTTAAGGATTCGGCAAGAGTGGAGATTTTCTTTTTAACAAGATCAAACTTAAAACTTCCTGGCCTTAGACCCCTAATAAAGGCGTCAAAGGCCACCCCAGCATTAAGATCTTGGATCTGAAGGGCTTCAAGGTTGAATCTCTTAACGAAACTTCTAAGAGCCTCCTTAGGTCCCTGGACGACCTTGCCTAGGTGCATGCTTGTTTTTTGTTCTTGCTTGTTGGCAACAAAGTGACTAGTGAATAAGAAACCGAGTTCCGTGAAATTATTGATCGAATTGGGTGGAAGATTGTTAAACCACTTCGAGCTACTCCCTTCGTAGTTGCTAGGAAGTTCTTACACCAGTAGCATCATCTACTCCTTGGACGTACATCCGATGTTTGTAAGCGCATAAGTGATCATCGGGATCTGTTGTTCCATCAAAAGGTTCTATAGTAGGGAGTTTAACCTTTGGGAAGGGGGCGCCTCCATTATCCCGGCCGAGAATGGAGTGGGCCGGTTAATCTGGAGGGCTCCCATCTCGTCCCTCAATGGGTATGTACTCCTTACGATATTCCTTTAACACCGGATCGGACGACGTGTTTGCGAGCAATGGACGCCTATAGACCATGGGTTGAGCCACTTGTCTTCTCTCGTCGTGGATGAACAAGAGAGTGACTTAAACTTCGTCCCTCCCCTCGGGACGACAACCTCAAAGGAGGGTCTCTCGGGTATCATGTAGAACCCGTCGCCGATCGTTGTATTGTTCTTTGCTCTCTTTGCTTCTAGATATTCTCTCGGCATCTGTTTCCATTCGGTGCCCGGCTGGACGAACATGGTCCCGGGTCCTTACCACCAGGTTCCAGTCCATCTTCCTTCGCCGATCATTATCCTCTCGGCCTTTCCTCTTGCCGTTCTCCTAGATGGTTCCCGACGAATAGGTCGACTAGGACCCGGACGATCGTCTTGGGAACGTCCCCTAGGGGAGGTGGATTGTTAGCAATTGGCTCGGGTTAAGCGGAAAAACAACATATTGCTCTTGATGCTTCTCTGGACGATGCGGCCATCTTTGCCTCGGAAATCATTCAAGGCGTTCTCTAGATGGGCGGGATCCACCGGGACGTTCAAGATTCTCTTGAATGACAAAGTTCTTGGCTTGGTCCAAGAACCATACGATGGACGGGGTCTATCCCTTCCTCGAGGTGGTCTCTCGTGTTCTACTTGTGTCTTCGACATTAACCCGAAGACTTCGGTTTTACGGGCAAGGTTGGACGATTGACAATCGGTCATCGTTGCGTCTCCCCACGACGGCGCGCCAAATGTTTCGTCTACTTGTCCAACAAGTAAGCTGTAGGTGGTGCTTTCTTGTCGAGCAAGTAAACTAGTATCCCTTAGATGTTCTTCTTTGGAGACTTGTGCAACAATACCCGAATCAATCCAGTCCAAGCCCGACCTTTACTCCCGAACCTGCAAAAAGGGACCCACCCTGGAGGTTTGGGTGGTGGTTCCCCCTCCGAAGCTTAAGTCAGGTATCAGGAGTGGTAAGAGAAATATAGAGATAGAGAGAGAAAGTGAGAGAATAGTTTTTCAGAGTAACTTTACACTGTTTGCCTTGAATTGTGTGTCTCCTGATTTCAGGGGTATTTATAGTGATAGCAAGTTGACAGCTATCCTTAATACCTGCCCTAGCATAGTGACTTCTGATTGGGTGAGAAATCAAAACATGACACGTGGCAGATCATGACTAGTGGATATCTATTAACCAATCTCCTTCAGCCACCTTACATTGCTGGGCTCTGACTGCTGGGCCAGAATCTAGGCCTTTTAACTCTCCTCAGGGTAGCCCAAAGATGCAAGGCATTTCTTCTCTTTAACTCAGGTGACACGTGTACGGCTCTGATAAGCCCAAGTGTCTAAAAAAGAGCCGTAGATGTTAGACTACAACACTACCGTATGTTATAAGGTTTTTCTGAATTTTTCTTTTTTGAATATGGTGAAAATATATATAATGGTGGGGTGCAGGAGACCAAAGGGGAGCCCATTGGACCTGAACCATTTGCCGAAAGATTTCACTAGAGATGGCAAACAAGTGTATGAAGACACTTCCACTTCTGGTATTACTAATTATTTCCCTTCTTTACTCCTTCCCCCACTTCACTGTCTATTTTCTTCTTTATTTTTTAAACCTACACACTACATTTCCTCTGATTTTGCACATTTGAGTTAGCAAAATAAGGAGAAAAAAACAACATATTAATACAAAAATGAAAAAGAGCAATATGAAAGCGATTTTATACAATTTAAATGTCTAGAACTGAAAATTAATAAAGCCTAGCTAGATTTTTAGTGTCTTAATGCATAAGAGTAGGGTTTAAGTTTTGGTTCCCTATTTTTGTCATCATTTTTTGTGTGTAAGCATAAATCTGTATGTAATACCTTATTCGACATAAAAATAAAATAAAATAAAACACTACTATTATTGTACGTAATAATCTGCAGGATCAAAGAAAAAGAAGAACAAAAACAAGATCGGAAAGGTGTATGAGTGTAGGTTTTGCACACTCAAGTTTTGCAAATCTCAAGCTCTTGGTGGTCACATGAAACGCCACCGCCAAGGCATATTTCTATGCTCTAATACATGCAACATTTGCATAGTGTCACTATTTATATATCAACCTTATCCCATATCAGGCCTTGTTCTTGTGGATTAATTTTCAGTTCAGTTAAGTTAGGCCCCGTTCTTTTGGATTGAGAAAAACTGAACTGAACTAAACTCAACTGAACTGTACTGAAATAAAATAATAATAATAATAATAATAATAATAATATTAATAATAATTAATAATAATAATAATAATAATAATAATAATAATGATAATGATAATTATAATAATTAATATTAATATTAGTAATTTTGATAATAATAATTATTATTAAATAATAATACAAATAATAATAATAATAATTAGTAATAATAATAATTAATATTAATAATAATAATAATAAATAATATAATAATAATTAATATTAATAATAATAATAATAAATAATATAATAATAATTAATATAATAATCATTAACAATAATAATTATTATTATTATAATTATTATAGTTATAATTATAATTATAATAATTCTTATAATAATAATAATAATAATAATAACAATAACAATAATAATAATTTTAATAAAAATAATTATTATTATTATAATAATTAATAATAATAATTAATAATAATAATATATAATAATAATAATAATAATAATAATAATAATAATAATAATAATAATAATAATAATAATAATAATAATAATAATAATAATAATAACTGAACTGAACTGAACTGAATTGAAAATAAGTCCAAAAGAATAGGGCCTTACTCTCTGCAATTCAGTTTCTCTCAGTTGAGTTGAGTTCAGTTTCAGTTCAGTTCAATCCAGTTCACTTCAGTTCAGTTCGTTCACTTCAGTTTCTCTCCATCCAAAAGAACGGGACCTTATTCTCTCAAATGTATAAGAAAAAAATATAGTTTTGCAAATCTCAAGCTCTTGGTAGTATTTGGCAATATCCTTCTCTGTTATGCTCTCCCCATTCATCGGATTTTTCCGTCTCTCCGATCTTTTGTTTTCTCTTTGATTGGTTGAAAATGTTAGACTTTCCTTTTCATATCTGAGCCAGTTGGATAATTCTGTGCGGGTCTATTTTCTGTCCTCTGAAGATTATTTCATTCCTATGATTCTATATGCTCCAGATTATAGAAATCACATCTATATACGCCTCAGACCCCTTCTAGCCAAGATTGTGAAGATAATTAAGGATGTTCATCAGTCATCTAGAAAATTCCATATCTAAAGTCGCTTCAACCTTCAGCCCAGTGCTGGAGATGTTCCATATTCTTCATATAATTTTGCAATCCCTGAATAAATGGTCCCTGGTTCCGTTCTCCATCTTGCAAAACACACAGCCGGTTCGGACATTGATTTTCCTTTTTGCTAGATTTTCCCTAATAGCTATCGCGTTATTACAAACTTTCCATATGAAGAGTTGGCTTTTAGAGGAATGTTGCTTCTCCATAGCTTAGCCAGAAAGGATGCTTATTTTGAAAGCTCTCGTTCCCAATTAGCCACCAGTATCCCGACTTGACCGTGTATTCACCATTGGTTGTTCCATTCCAGCATATCCTTTCTTCCTTCACCTGATTGCTTATGTGCTCCGCCAGGATTCGTTGAGCACTCTCTCTTTTGAAAGGGGAGATTATATTTGCCTTGTCCAATTTTCTTTCTTCATCCATAAATTCATGGACCCATTTCAATGGTTGAGAAACGTTATGGATTTCATAGTCCGGGACAATTTTTTTCAATCGGAGAGGAGCACCATCAAGCCATTAATCCTCAAGAATCCTCGTCAATTTGCCATCCCCTATCTGTCTGACGATTGCCTTTCACATTTGATCAGATGCTCTCCATAATTAAGCCTCTAGTTAGATTTGGCTTCTTTTTCCTAATAGTCATTTTAAATGGGTTGATGCCATATTTCACTTTCAAAAGCCTATTCATCATTAGTTGTTGTGTATTCACCCGGCTTGTTTGTAAACCATGGCTTTGTTCATAGCTGCTATATTTCGAAGGTCCAAACCCCCTATATGATTGTGTTGCTTAATGGCTTTTTGTTTTTTTCCAACAAATTCCCTGCTTGCTATCGCTCGTTCTCCACCATAATTGGAGAATCTTAGAGTTATTTTTCTTAAGTACATTTTGAGGGAATAAAAAGGAGGACATAATATGGGAGCCCATAGCTATGAGGATACTGTTGCATAAGATGAGCTCCCCTGCTTGGTTAAATGAGGAGAATTGCCAGCTATTTATTCTCTTCCTTATTTTATCCATGAGATCATTGAAAACTGATGTCGATCTTCCCTCCCCCTCTTGAGGACAACCTAGATAATTATCGAGTTTGTCCCTACTTTTAGCTCCCAATGGCTTCCTCATGAATATCACGAAGGTCGAGGGAATATTCGGACTAAATTTGATGAAAGACTTTTCGAGACTTATGACTTCACCTAATAAATCGCAGAAGTTGTTGCGGACACTTCTGATGATGCTGCATGATTGGGGCATAGCTTTGAAAAAGAAAAGGGCGTCATCCGCGAAAAAATTGATGAGTTATCTCTGGAGCTCTTTTACATAATTTAATGCCTTTGATCATCTTCTCCTCTTGTAATGTCAGAAGTCTTCTTCCTAGAGTTTCCATGACCGAGATAAATATATAATGGGACAGAGGATCACCTTGTCTCAGACCCACCTTTGGTTTGAATTTGGTCGATGGGATCTCATTTATCAAAATTGAGTAGGAGACAGCGGACATGCACTGGATTATCCAGTTGATCCATATTTTTGGAAAGTTCATGGCTCTCATGATAATTTCCACAAAATCCCATTTGACTCGGTCGTATGGCTTGTTGAAATTCGCCTTCAGGACCACTGGAAAAGCTTTCCCTTTTTTATGCTTATTTATCTAGTTCACCAATTCATGACCTATGAGGATGCTATTTGTTATTTGTCAGCCCTGGACAAAGGCATTTTGTTGGTCTCCAACAAGAGAGGGGAGGACAGGTTTTAATATGTTGGCCGACGCTTTTGAGATGATCTCATATGTTGTGTTGCATAAGCTTATCGGTCTGAATTAGGACGCCTTCTCTGGGTGGTCCACCTTCGGATTTAGGGTAATAAAAGTCCCGTTAGCTTCTTTGAGGAATCTGCCACCGCATAATCTTCCCCCACAATATCCCAATTTTCTTTAAAGACAAAAGGGGCAGCTCTATCAGGGGTTGGAGATTTGATGGATTCCATGTCAAAAGTTGCCCTCTGAACTTCAGCCCTTGTGACATCCCTGTAGAGAAAATTCTTGTCAAGACTCGACAAGGATGGGAGATTTTTAAACCACACCATATCTATGTTCAAACTCTTCCTCTCTATTTCTGGAATGAAAATGGATTTAAGAAAGTTAATAACTCCTGTTTGATGTCTTCCGGACCTTCAATCCACGAGCCGTCTTCTTTTTTTAGGCTTGTAATGAGGTCCCGCTTCATTCATCCTTTGACGTTCTTGAAGAAAAAGCTAGTGTTCTGGTCACCAAGAGTTTCCCATTTTGTTCGAGCTCATTGTTTTCAGTAGAGCCATTCAAGTTTTATCTTTTGTTCCAGGTCTTCGCTTTTATTGGTAGCTTGAAGGACGCTAGCAACACAATTTATTTTGGATTGGACTTTATCCATTTGTGAAATTAAGTGACCCCAGTTAAGCCCATTATTCAATTTGTATTGAAGGCACCAGTCTCTACATGCCCAGTTTTGAGCCTTCTTTGAATTATGTGTTGATTGGAACCTGCCCCTCTAATTTCCCATTTTTCTTTGATCAAGGACTTAATCTCATGGAATCCCATACACCAAAACTCAAGTTTGTATGACCTTCTATTTTTTGGGATTATGGGGAGGAGGTCAAGAATAATAGGGCTATGATAAGAGACAGTTATGGGAAGGTGCTTTATGATTGCGTTAGGGAATAAGGAGTGCCATGCATTAGCCCAATAGCCTCGATCAAGATCTTCACAGATCGTTTCGACCCCCCTTCTATTATTCGACCATCTGAATTTGTGACCTTTTGCAGTGCTTTCCACAAGACCATTTTTTGTTCTCCAACTGGTGAACTTCTCTGCGCCACGTAACTTTTGAGATCCTCCAAGCTTTTGGCTTGAGAATTCCACTTGATTGAAATCTCTGATAAGGAGAATTAGTGAGGATGAAAGACACTCGGAAGTAATGTTTTCCCAACTTGCGACCTGTGTTCAATATTAGGGGCACCATATACAAAAATGAAGTAAAAGGAAACATAGTTGTACTTGATAGAGCAGAAAATAGAATTGGGGCATAATACAACTGGGAGACCTGCACAAAGGTGCCCCAACAAACCAAATGCCCACCGCTAGACCTTGTGGGATTGACACCCAGGCAGTTTATGAAGCCTTGCTTGTGCAGCAGGGGCTTCATAGCATCAACAAAACACTTAGTCTCCGAAAAAAAAAAATATCAACGTTTAGTTTATTACAAACAAAATTTAAAAATTAGGGGGTGGCCCGGTGGGGATCTCATTCTGCTTGAACCCCCTACAATTCCATGACAGTAGCTTCATTCTTTCACCAGAGGTTGTTGTGAGCCAGCCGCGCCTCTCATATTCCTAGCTTGTTGTGCCTGAGGATGGGAAGGTGGGGTTGGTTTAAAAGGGTTAGCCATGGGATTGATTGGGAAAAGAAGTCAATGATTACCTTTTAACTTAATAAACAAGTTCGGCCCAAACTGGAAAGAAATGGATGTACTTCCCCTTATGCCTAAGAATTGGACCACAACGTTATACTCACCATAGCACCACCTGACAGGGCTGATTGACCAAAAATGCTTCTTAACCTAGTTGGAAGTACAAAATGCACAAAGAATAGATACTTTCAAAATCGAAACACCCCAAGAGCCAAAAGCCCTTAATACCTCTTTGGAAATAATTTAAAAAATCAGGAATAGGGGTATCTGAGACATTTTACTCTGAAAGACTATAGCTAGGGTGGGTGGGAGGAGTAATTACAGACTTACTTGTGGAAGATGGAGTAATGAAGGCCTGGCAGTTCTGCTCCTCGAGCCGTGAGCTCATCAATGCCGATTTCTGCTTTTTGATACGAATCGTCAGTAGAATGGCCTTTCGCTTTCTCGCCGATGGCCTTCCTCCGGTATTTTCTCCTTCTTCTTTTTCTTGGTAGCTCTCCTACCACTCGATGATCCTATGGAATGATTGGATGATTCGTCATAAGACGACAATTTCCTCTGCAGATTCATAAGCTTCTCAGGAACACTGCCCATTTCTTGAATGTCTTTCTCCGATTACCAATCAGAACTGATGGATGAGAAAAACCCATTGTTGGAGGATATTTAGGAATTTCTCCGACCAAATCCAGCATAGACGTTCTGTATTTTTCTAGATTATCCAAAGCTCTTAGACTTCTGGAGAATAGCTTTTTTAGTGCAGGCTCCCATAAAATGTCCTCATCCGGCTCCGTCCTCTCCATTAGCAACTGCAGGAACTCAATCTCTCCTCTTTATCCTGTTGCCTTTCATCTTGATGCTTTAAGCCCCACTCTTCCACAATTCCAGTAAAGGACAAAGAAATTCTCATACTTGAACTTGATCCATGATGGTTTGTTCACACCATTAGCTAGAAAATAACCCGGGATGAGGGGACGAGAGATGTTCATCAGGACCCAAACTCTAATGTAAGCTTTAGGCCCTTCTTTCCTTGCGCTTTCATCAAAGTAGCAGACATCTCCTATCTTCTTTGCAAGTCTCCTAGTAGAGTTTGTGTTATCAAACCTGAGGGGAAGACTTAAACTCGCACCCAAACAATAGACCTCCCAAAATCAACTTCATGCACAAACTGCATGGCCTTTATCGCCTTGAAAATTATAAAAGGGACCTTGAAATTTGCATTTCCCCTTACTATTAGTTCCTCAACGTCATCTACATCTTTGAACTGGAATAGGAAGAAGACACCTTCCTTTCTAACTTTTATTTTCTTCCTTCTGTACCAAGATTCCATTACCCACTCTTAAATTTGTGATTCACTAAAACTTCTACAGTCCTTAAACTTTCCAACAACATAAATTTCACTTTTCCTAACTCTTCATGAAAGGATTCTCTTTGAACCCTAATTCTTGGTCATTTGCGTCCAGATGGGAATTTTGGAGATCCATCCTCAGAGGTTAAAGGCTCCATTTTGTTTAGATGGCATATTTGAGGGGGTAGAATGATTAACCGGGATTCTAATTAGGGAAGATGAAAGGATTGTAGATTGGATTTTTAGAAAAATTTGATTTATTTAACGAGGGAGAATAGAGGTTCTAAGAGAAATGAAGCGCCAAGGGAAAAGATGGTTTTTTAAAATTAGGGTAACTCTCTCACTCACTTAGAGAGAGGGGCTCTCGTTTAGAGAGAATCTACATGTACATAAACTATATATTAACATGTACTTCGTACAAAATGTAGAATACTAGAATATCATTATTTTATTTGTTTATTGGATATAGAAAATGACACATGGATCAAAAAAATTAAAGAGAAAACAACCCGATCTTTGTGGAATTTTATTTATTTATTTTCGTATTTTGAGATTTATGACGTTAAATATTGAACAATGTTTTGGATTGTAATATTTATGAAGTTAAGTATCTAGAACAAGGTTTATTTAATTAATGACAGTACCCCCGATTTGAAAATCCTGGATCCGCCACTGTTCTCCAAGTTATTGTTGCAAGATTGCAACTTTATCAAACAAGTTTGAGCTTGTCTAAATCTCTTTATAATTCCTAGAATAGCCATGCGAAAAACAAAACACAAACAAAAAAAAACACAAAACAGAGGCGAGAGGGATGAGTTTAAGAAAGTATTGTAGGGGAAGTAAAGCGAACGAGGAATGGAGAAGGGGAGTTAGAATTGGATTTATTCAGTTCTTGTTCAACTGGTTGTCCACCTGCGTCCAGCAATAACATTAACTCTAGTTTCTTTTCTTCCAGTTTCATCTCTCTTCATGAACCTCCAAATCCCTAACAAACAAACTTTGTCTCTTTCTCTCTCTCTCTACCCCATTCTGTATTTCTGTTACTGCTCCTCTTCAGAAAGAGAGACACTGTTACTGTTTGTGAGCTCAAGAAAACTTTTTGAAATATTTGCCAAAAAAACAAAGATAAAAAATAAACAAAGCTATCATCAATCCGCAGTAGAGCAGAAAAACCAACATCTCTTTCCTCCTTGCATGGCCCCCCTTTCTTTTTCTCTCTCATCCGATCCTTCCATGCGCATAATCAAGAATAGTACTACTACTACAACTAATTATGAGGGTCAGAAAAGTTAGTATATGGACCTGTAAGCCCGTCTTCCTGGTCGAGTCTGTCTCGCCCTTGAGGCGGCTCAGGCGAGTCCAGGTATGCGTACCGGTGCGCCGATGCAGGTGTAGTTTGTAGATGATGATCCGGTGAGTGCATGCATAAACATGTGAAATGTAGTTGTCCGCGGATTGAACCATACGTGGTGGTGTTGTGGTGTATAAGCATGACTGATTATGATGATATTGTGGTGGTTGATGATGTGGCGGCTGCATAACCGTTGATGATGCACTACCGGAGAACATTATTGGTCTAGTTGGGTAGACAGGAGGAGGTGGCTGTTGATATATTGGACCTGGTGGCACATAAGACCTACCCAAAAGGAAAACAAAAATGAGCAAAACCAATGTTAATTAAAAGAGCTAAATAGTAGGAAAGTACGTCTGATTGAGTTTTGTTACTTTTTAAAATTGTGTCTTTATTATCTCCCCATTAACTTATTGAAAAAGAGCTTATTAGATCTAATAAAATTTACTGAGCCTTAATTTAACCTTTTGTATATTAGGTTAAATTCGATCAAGCCGTTAAACTTATATTTTTGGATCATCGAATTTATGTGTTATATTTGACTTTTATAGTTAAACTTGGTGAACTTCGACAATTTTCTTAAAACGATCCGTATTACTAATAATATATGGAAGATAAATTATACCATTAATTACTTCTATTTTCTTGTTATGGAACTAAGATTATATCTAATCTGTTATCCTTCTTTACGCAACAAAGGTTATCTCTCTACATGTTAAAAATTTACCATGGTTAAATTGTGTTAACGAGAAGGAAATAAGAAAATTATGCTTACAATTCTCTTTGAAGACATAAGTAATATTTTAAAAATTATATAAAAGTTATCGCATATGTCTAGTGTAGCTTTTTAATAATATCTAATTTTTTATAATAAATAATTAACAATATTTCATTCGATTCTTTTTACTTCCTCTGTTTCTTTAAAGATGCATCATATTGATTTTTTACACTATTTGGATACCAACTTTGACCATATTTAATTTCTACTTTATAAAGATAAATGTCATTATCTTAATTGTTGTGTTAATCTCAATGTATATTTTTCAAATATTTTTTTATAACTTTTAATAGTATATAATTGAAGATATTGATGGTCAAATGTGATCGGCAAGTGTGTCCAGTCAATATGATTTATCTATTAAGAAATAGAGGAAATATAATTCTAGTTGGATTCTTTTTCAGACACAAAAAAGTCAAACTTGCAACATCAAAAAGTAACAGAATGAGTAGTACATGTCAAAGTTATATATTCATATAGAAAACTCAAAGTACAAAAAGTAAAAGAAAAACAGAGGGAGTAATTTTTACATCTACATACACTACTACAAATATGGGCAAAGTGACCACCCATAAGAGACCACTTTGATGACATAAGTGATTATTTAGCAAAAAACACCTAATTTCTTTGATAAGAGGTCTCTTATATTATGATAAAAAGACCTTCTTTTTAGAAATGTGGTCTTTTTGCATATCCTCAAAATCACAAATATTAAAGAAACCACTTATTTTTGTTAAGTGGTTATTTTGATTTTATATCATTTTAGAGAAAATATGGATTCCTAAAATATATATTAGCGGGTACGGTGATGAATTGTAAATTGAAGAGGAAAAAAGGGTCCAATTTCAAAAAACCCTAATTAAAGGAATACTTTATTCCTTCTTCGGTAATCACAATTGACATCTCGTTCTTCTTCCTAGAGCACCGATAGCACAGTAGAACCGCCAGATTTTGCGTGCGAACCCACCCAAAATTCCTTCGCCGGCTACCGTCACCAGTACTCGGAATTCGCCGGCCAATATTCCTCGCCGGTCTACTCGTCTTCACCAGCCATTTCTCCCGCCAGTATACTATGTTCAGTGGCGGATCCAGGAATTGAGCCACGTGGGTTCGAAGTTGTTCGAATATTAATTCTAAATTACATTTTACTATCTAGAGTTGCACTTTTTAAAGAAAAGGAAAACTTTCAACAATTGTACTTTGCAGAGCTTCCATTGTTTATTACATTAAAAAGAAACTATATATCTATGATATGAAACATGAAAAAAAAGAAATATTAACTACTAGCACAAATATGAAATCTTAAATGACTAATTGACAACGAATCAACACAATAAGTCTTTGCGTTTTGGCTCAGGCAATAATTTTGTTTAGAAGTGATGTATCAAATTCTTCCCTGTATAAAATTAATATATGCGCATTAAGTTTATAAAATGTACATATAAAGATTATAAGAATATATAACACTAATCCTTCACATTTTAACACATATCTCATTGCATATAAATATATGAGCAGTGAATCAAGTGATGAACATAGTGAATTTTTGACTAATTTTACTCAATTCATTACCAGTCTACCACCACCGCGTTATCGCCGATGACCGAATTATCACGGTAAGTGTCGATCAATTCATCTCGCATTCATAGTTGTTTGTTTGTTATGCTTTAGTTTGGATATGTATATTCACTTGAAATTTTGGAATTGGACATTAGGGTATAATTGAATTCTCATATTTCTTTTATTGGAATGAGTGAGTCTAGATGAACCCTGTTCTTCAGCCATTAATTCTTGCAGAAAAGACATAACCTCATCAACATTAACTCTGAAAACTAAAATGTTGGCCTTATTTTTAACACCCAGTTCTATCAATTTAAGATTTTGATCACTGTCTTTTAAGTAAACGACCTCCATAGATGAGATTGATTGATGATGGAGTGCAATTTGATTGCTTGGCTATCTCTTCCATTAACACGGGTACTATCCATTTTTGTAATTCTGCTTCTATAACACCTGACCTGACCATGTTCCCCCCTATTTTCAGTTTCACAGCCATAGTTGTGGAATTGCAGAGGGAAAAAAAGGTGGGATTGAGAGTTTGAAGACGATGAAGTGTTGTGATAAATTTGAGTGAAGGATGGGTTGGACTTTAAGAGTTACAGAGAGAATTATTGTGTATTTATAAATTTATCTGAAAAACGTTTATAGAAAAGGTGCTGGGTTGGACTCTAGGACTTAGTAGCAAGTACCATATCATTACAGTTCATTGCCCATAAACCCACATATAGATGATGAGCTCATAAAAAAGAGGCATACTTGGTCTTTTAAACAAGGTATTTGTACGATAGACATGAGTAGAACCTAGCATAAAGGTTCTAGAAAAGCTACTGACTATATAAGGGAATAGGTTATACATATACAAGGGTAAGATAAGGAGCTTGAATTTTTGGAAATCTTGCTTCATAAATTATGAATACCAACAAAATTATCCAGTTCCCCTTTTAATGCCTTAACCTCAAAAGTAATGTCCCAGTTGATGATTACTTGTTCACTAGCCCTCACTATTTCACCTAACATTCAATAAAAGCCTAGAAGGGACTTTTAATTAACTACAAACACCTTTATTCTAGACTCTTTGAATTGTCATACTTAGTTGTTTGTTTGTTAGGGTAATTGAATTGTCATATTTATTTTATTGGGATTCATGTTTAATTTGTTTGTAGATTTTGATTGTAAATTAGATGGGCAGAGTATATGCAAAGGATTTTGAATTCCAATAGTTGTGCGAGATTTTTGAATTCAATTGTTTGTTAGGGTATACTCCTCTTCCAAGTTAAGGTTGTAACTTATATACTTATATGTGTCAGTGCTTTCAATATGCTCTTGTCTATAAGAATTTAATGCTACTCATTTGTTAGCTTGTTGGTTTGAATCACCTGGTCAAATCTACTTGAGTTCATGTCACTTAAACTTCAATATAAGAAACAAGATGCAGAAAGGATTTATATAAATCATCTTGTAGATGTGTTGAAAATTATAGTCCCTCTTGCTCCTGTGTTGGGTCTGAATCTGTAATATGTATGTGTTAGTTGTTACCATTAGTCCGTGGAATGGAGTGGAGTTTTGGCTTGATCCTGCTGGAGCAGATATTCGTGAATTTGCTCAAGGACCATCGATGAGTATGTATCCAAAGTACATTTCATATATTTAACTCATAATATTAAAGTAAGTATCTAATTATTCCTTGACAATTTGTTAGGGAATCATAAAATTTAGCCTCGTATACGGAAAAGACATCAAAAAAATGAAAAAGAATTCGATAATTAATTAAGTGGAAGAAACCCGAGGTATGTCATTTTAATTTTTTATTATTCTGATGCATTTATATTGATGCTTATTAAAATTAATATGTAATATGACTAATTGTAAAATTACCTCTATGAACAAGTGTCCTCGTCAACCCCAAGAATCTCGGGATTGTGGATATTATATTTGACTATATATGCTCAAAACTATAGAGAAAAGGTGACAAGTGATTCCTGATAAGGTATCAATTCTTACAAAACACCATTCACTTGCTTATTTCTCGTATCAATTAACTGTGCTTGAAGCTAACCAATATTCATACTTGCCAAAATAGTTACTATCATAATTGACAACATATTTCATATAAATATATTTTTAATTAATTTTATAAATGCTTTGTAGTACTTTGGCGGAGTTACAACTGAATTTTCTCAAAATAAGCTTGACGAGTTGAGAGATTTATGGGTCAAATACGTGGAGGAATATAAACAAGCGGATGAAGAGGAATCTGAAGAAAGTGTTGATTTTGATTAGGTGATAAGCAGGAATAGATAGGTAATTAGTTGCATCAAAGAGTTGATTAATATACTCTGCTGATGAGTTGAAAAAAATAATAGCTGCTCTAGCTATCTTTTGAGAATTTAGTTGATTTTTTGAATCTTCAGACATCGATATTATTTTGTAATGAATGGTATTCCATGAATGAAATTTTGTTAATGCAATATGGCACGCGATTTTGTATGCAATATCAACTATAAATTATTGGTCAATTAAATAAAGCCACAAAACGGCTAGAATTTCTTTATTTAAAAAAAATGAGGCAAAGAGACCAATTGTTCTAATGTATGGTCTCTTATCTCAAATTAAATATAGTCACCAAGGAAGATCAAAGAGACCACCTTTCAAACTAAGTGGTATTTTTGAGAAAGACAAAGAGACCACCTATATATAATAAATGGTTTTTTAGTACGATGAAAGAGACCATATTTGGTTTTTACATGGTTCCTTATCCTTCTTAATCTTTTCCTACTACAATACATAAATAACCACCTATTGAAAGAAATGGTCTTTTCTTTCAGTGTAACAAACCACCCATAATAAGTGGTCTTTTACCCTGAGAGACCACTGAGCTAGAGACCACCTCTAAAGTGGTCTCTAAAGGAATTTTTAGGGGGTCTCTTTAAGTCTTTTTGTAGTAGTGATATTTAGAAAAAAATGACGTGTTTTGAGCACTATACCGTAAAAGTCAAATTGTGTAAAATAATTTGAAATGGAGAAATACTGTGATGATTTGCATGGACATTTGCTACATTGAGATGAAGGAATGATAATTGTATCTATTGTCACCATATTTCAAAATTTACAATTTTTTTTGGCGTTTAAACTGAGATTGTTGGTAATGAAAAGAGAATAACACTTACCCTAAATGATACTACCTTTTTTTTTTATTTTAGTTGCAACATTTACTTTTTGGCACTATTCATCAACCAACTTTGGTAAGTAATCTCGCACCATTATATAAGAGAAAACATAGTCAAGTGGGGTCTTGTTAGATTCGTCTCAATGCGATGATTCCAAATATCAAATTTTTATAATTTTTACTTAAACCCAATATGAGATATTAACGTTCAAATAAGTGTCTCGCTAAATGTGAAAAGGCAAATGTTGCAACTAAAAAAAATCAGAGGTAGTATGAGAGTGTGGGTGGTGGCGAGGGAGGGGAGGGTTCTCAGAGGTATAGACCAGTTGGCGAACCTTGTTTAGAGTTTATGTCTCTCTCTCTCTCTACAAAGTGCAAAACCCCCGACAAACAATAGAATTCAGTAGTTAGACAGCAATAGTGGCAAGTACTCTATACATATTGAATGTATATATATATTGAATGTATATATATATATATATATATATATATATATATATATATATATATGTGTGTGTGTGTGTGTGTGTGTGTGTGTGTGTGTGTGTGTGTGTGTGTGTGTGTGTGTGTGTAGACACCAAATTTTGCAACCCTTTTTCGTGTAAATAAAATTTTTGAAAAGAAATAAAAATAACGAAAACCATCATGCATTGTGGAGCGCGCGCCACGTCTAATGCGTGTTTCGCCCCGGAGCGCGTGTTTCATTCCGTTGTATGATTTTCCGTTTTTTGCGTATTAGTCGTGCAATCTCGGCTTAGAAACGAAATTTTTCGTGAGTCGTAGTCAATAGCTACAATCACCGTGTTAATAAAATGATTTGTAGTATAATCATGCTCATTTTCACTAATTTGACGAATTTTCGTTAATTATCATAAGTTAGTCTTTCGGAAAAACGAAAAACGAGTCGCGATTAGGCGTCTGGATTTTAGTCGTATCCCAAAATCGGCATTAATCAGTTTTCATAATGGTCAAGTCATTGTTCATTGGATAAAGAATAAGTTTATTCTTTATCCACTAAACACATCCTTTATCCATTAGTTAGAGAATAAAAATCATGAAAAAGAATAAGAATAAGAATCAAATCCAAAGTGTAAGAGCCAAGGATCCGATTTTTTTCGGAAGATTCGAACTGTGCGCCTGATGCATGATCATGCGCCCAGCGCACAGCAGGCTCCTGCGCTAGACGCAGGCCTGTGCGCCTAGCGCACGATGCTGTGTCTAGCGCAGGACGTTGCGCTAGGCGCAGCATCCTAATCAGTTTGTTTTGCACGTTTTTCGATGTATTTTTTTTACGTATTGGGATGTTTAGGGAAGAATATTTTCTGAAAATCTGATCTTGCTTCATTTATGAGAAAATCCAAAAAGGAAAAAGAATATTTGTGTTTCCAAAGAGATTTGATGATGTCATTAGGGTGAGGTCATTAGAGTGATGTCATTAGGGTGATTAAGGATGAAGAAAATCAGATTTTTTGGGTGAAAAATCTGATTTTCTACCTCTTTGAAACCCTAATTCACCTCCTTCATTTCTCTATAAATACCTTCCTTTTTTCCACTTCAAAACTAAGTTGAAAAGAGTTCAACTTAATTTCACTACTTCTCTCATCTTCTCTACTCCATTCCTCTAAAGAAATCACACTTAAGAAAAGAAAGTAAAAGTTAGTAAGTTAATTAGTAAGTAAAGAAGTTCATCAAAAGAAGAAAAAAACACAAAAAAGAGTTTAAGTTAGTAATTAAGTGGATTTAGAAACTCACTTAGAAATTAAGAAAATCACAAAAAAGGTAGAAAAATTTGCAAAAAGGAAGTGCATCATTGAGCTAGCAAGGTAAAGTGGAAACTCTTGTTTATTTTTGATTATCTTCTTAATCATCTACTAATTTCTTCCTTGTTTTCTTCTTATCATTTTTTTAATCTTTGGAGTGATATGGGTATGTGGAAGTCCTAATAGGTTTCCAAACTTAAATCACCCCACCTAGAATAGTCACCTCTAATGAGGTGACTCTTAGGAAACAATGTGATTATCTGATTTTCCTTAATCAAGTTGTTATTCATCACCAAAAATGTTTTCATAAAAAATTCAAGACAAGTTGTGCATAAACATCTCCATAAAAAAAGTAAATGTGATGCTGTAATTATAATCGGTTTTAATTTTGTATTGCATTCCATTTTTCGTCTGTATTATCAGAATAGTTTGTAGGATTTAATATTGTTCCTATGAAATACAAGATGTTTCCAGCAACTAGGCTTTGGAATTTTTAAAAAACGAATTTTTTATAAATAATTAAAAATCATACAACTTTGTTGTGCAAAACTGATTTTTTCCAGTACCACCTAAGTTTGTTCTGTCAATAAAGTTTAAAATAAAATTATTTAGATAAAACTAAAAACATCAAGTTTGAAGAAAACATCAGTAGCTTTTCAAAAATATAAAAATCATGTTCATATGAATTGTATACAATTTTACATCATGTTTACAGAACCATTCATGTAAATCACTATATTCCAGAAAATTAATTTTCCTGTCAGTTAAGGAAATAAATAAATAAAGGTCTTAAAAGTGTCCAATTCAAGTGAAAATTTCCATTCTAGTTATTCAAAGTATCTAGAATGTTCATACCAAAATTGACTTCAAAATAAGTTCAATAATTTGGATCTCAAAGAATAACTTCAATAAAGGTCCTGTTTTGACCAGTTTTGACATAAAATTCACCATAATTCAAGTTGTCACTAAAAACTTGTGAAGTTTTGGCACAACATAAATAACTCACTGATCTATTCATAGATGTATCAAATTCTCAATTTAATACTTTATACAGAATGTTATGATTTTTGTAAGTCGGTGCAAGAACAAAAGTGCAATCTGGAAAATAAAATAAAGTAATTAACTCAACTTTCATAAAAAAAAATATTTTCTTCATACGAAAATGTGAATAAAAAAATCATGAAATTTTAAAGTTTATCTTAAAATTACTCATTTCATCATGTAAATAAAAAAAAATCAAAATTGTCATAAAAATCAAATCAAAGAAGTTAATTAATCTTTAACTTTCACAAATTCACAAATTCACAAATTCACAAATTCACAAATAAACATGAATTCCAAAGCCCATTCAAGGAGATGAAGATCAAGGAGCATCATGGTGAAAACCAAGATTGAAGATTTGTATAGATCATAGATTTTGTACATATTGTTGTAATAATAGTTTCTTTGTAAATAATTGTTGCATCACTCAATTAATAAAAAACATGGAGATGTTTATGCATAATGTTCATAAATAATTTCACAATTCTTTTTAATAAAATGAGCAACCAATGTTACAAATGTTGCATGTTGGGCCCAAGATGTCATGGTACATGAATCAAATGACCCAATCTCAATTAAGAGGAAAAATTACAAATCTAACTAAGTTAAATTGTATGATGATCCATCTTACATTTTAAAAATTGTGTCCTCCATATTCAAATGGATTAATCATATAATTTGACATAATTAGATTCGTAATTATGATCTCCAAATTGATTTTAGGCCATTTCACGTGTCTCACTTTAAATGGCCAAATTCCAACTAGCCAAACACAATCTCCAAATTTGACCTCAAATTGATCATTTCTCTCTAAATGACTTAATAATCTTCAATTAAGATTATTTCTCAAAAGCCTTCAAATTATGAAGCAAACTTCTAAGACCTCTTGAAAATCATAAACGTAATCACTAATTAAGGTGGTTATTTCAATCCTCGATTAATCGCTAATTAGAGCGGTTAATTCAAACTTTTTATTTAATCACTAATTAGAGTGATTATCTTAAACCTTAATAATCGTTAATTAGGATGGTTATTATTCTTATTTAATCACTAATTAGAGTGATTATCTTAACCTTAATAATTGTTAATTAGGACGATTATTTTTCTCATTTAATCACTAATTGGAGTGATTATCCTAAACCTTGAATAATCATCAATTAGGGTGATTACTTCCTAACCTTCATTGTTAGTCACTAATCAAGGTGATTATCTTTCCTTTTAAGTTTAATCACTAATTAGGGTGATTATCTTAACCTCCATTTTTAATCACTAATTAAGGTGATTATCTTAATCCTTCAAATTTTATCACTAATTAAAGTGATTATCTCAATCCCATTTCAATCACTAATTGGAGTGATTACCTCATTTCAGATAGATTTGTTTAATTCTAAAGGTGAGTTATTCATAATCTATTCCCTCCTCTTCTTTCCCCAGTGGAATTGGCCATTTAGGGTGAGACATAAGCTCAAACTACGACGGTTTTGATCCATGAGTGGATTCCAATCCCGCAATGATTGGTACGTAGTGCAACTTCAGTGCTCAAACCTACCATGTACAAATGATATATTGGTCTTAAACAAAAATGGTTGATGTGTATATGTGCAAATTATGTGATTTTTCTTTTTTTTGAATAGCCATGATTACTTTAAAATGGAAAATAACGCATTTAGTAAGAGCCCGTTCTGTAGAACGGAAGAGGAGGCGAGTTCCAGACGTTCTATGAAAGACCAATTTTCAAAAAGCCTTTATCCATATGAAGTCATCATCGTTTTAAATGATATTTCTTGAAATTGATTTTAAAACGATTTATTAAATAAATCTATCCCTATTCAGACATTAATAGGGTGGCGACTTCCAAGTTTTCTAAAACTCATAGTCCAATGAGAGACTTTCTTGGGATTCAGACCGTTAATTAAGACAGTCAAAAATCGGATACCACAATATGTATATGGAAATTTTGTTAATAAATACCACATTTTGGGCCCTTTTTAAAATAAATACCTAGTTTGTCTGAAATTTTATATAAATACCAACTTTCAGTCATTTCTTTTGGAATCACAACCACTAATAGATTTTTGCAAAACTGTTAGTTTTGCTCCGTTAGTGGCATGTGAAATTACCTTCTTACCTTCCATTAATCTCCTCCACCACCATCACCACCAAAACCCCACGAAACTCACTACCCTTGCGATCCCCTTCTCTCTTAACCACCATTATGAGGTGGTGGTGGTTTCGTAGTTGGTTAATTAATATTGTGGGATGGATCGATTTTTTTGGTGGGTGGAGGTGGTGGTCTCGTAGCTGGTTAGGGTGGTGGGGTGGGACGATTTTTGAGTGGGTGGAGGTGGTGGTGGTTTGTAGTTGGTAGTTGTCGTGGGTGGGGCGGATTTTTGGGTGGATGGGGCTGGTGGTGGCGGCAGCAGTGGCACGCATGGTTGTTGCATGTAGTAGGGGTGGTGGTGGTGGTGGGGGAAGGGCGTGCCACTAAATGAGCAAAACTAACGTTTTTTTTGCAAGATTCCGTTAAGGGGTAGTGATTCCAAAAAAAAAATTAGTCAACCTTGGTATTTATATAAAATTTCAGACAACTCTAGGTATTTATTTTTAAAAAAGTGCCCGAAGTATGGTATTTATTGATAAATTTTCCTATGTATATACTTCCTCCGTCCCTAAATAGAGTGCCCATTTTTCCATTTATGTTTGTCCCAAATAGATTTCCCATTTTCTTATTTGGTATGGGTCCACCAATTAAAATATTATTTTGCTTTCAACTTTTATAATATCACCCACTTTTTCATATGGCCCACATTCTCTCTCCTTAATAAACAATTCATAAACAGTGTACCAACTTCTCTATTTAATTATGATTTAATACAACTAAGGTCCTAAACATGATTTATTCTTAATACTTGTGCCCAAAAGAAATGGACACTCTATTTAGGGACGGAGGGAGTATATGGTACTAATTTTTTCCTTACAACCTCGATATGTATGTATAAATTAAGTTTACAAATGACCTTAAAAAATCAATGAGTAGATTTTTAGCTTTAAGCCGCTGCAAAGTACACATAAAAAATAATGAAAAACAATAATAATAGTTGTAAAAATTTAACTAGTTGTTGGTCCGGGCGATGCCCCGGATCAATTGCCAATGTGAATTTGAAGTCTTAATAAAATTTGGATGACTATAAGTAAACAGTCAAAAAATATTTTCTAGAGAGAGAAACTCCTGCTTCTTTTGAGATTTTTGAGATTGATTTCTTGTTCCTTTTGATATATATTGTTAGTTATTGTCAATAATCAGAGTGAGAAGGGTATAAACGGAGAGAACTTATGTAGGGATCGGAGGTGATTCATGTGAATGTAGAAGGTGGGAGTAGGAAGGATGTGCTAGAGAAACACTCTACAGTTGCAAAAAATGTGGATCGGGTGGAAAATACAGGGAGAGTTGATGAAGAGGAAGTTAGACAGATGGGTGAGGGAGTGACTAATCCACCTGATGGATAGTATGGGATTCTGGATTGTGAGAGGACTAAATAGTCCTCAAAAACATGGAGATGTTAGGTGGTTGTTGATCCAACACTCCTTGGGGATTTTTGGAATTATGGAGACTAGAGTTAAAGCTCGTAATTTATCTAAAGTTTTTCCTAGGGTGTGTGAGAATTTGAGTGTTGTTACTAATAATCGAGTGCATAAGGGAGGAAGGATTTGGTTTGGTTACCTTCAAAGTTTTATGTTACTTTTGTGAAAGTTGTTGAACAATATATACACTGTGAAGTGCATCATAGGGCTTCAAATAAGCAATTTAGCTTCACAATGGTTTATGGTGCAATAACTGCAGGGGATAGAGTGCAGTTATGGCATGGTTTGATTCAGCTGAAAAGTACCATAGCTGTGTCTGGGTGATAGAAGGGGATTTTAATAATGTTCTTCGTCTTATTAAGAGAATTAGTTCAGCTATTTCATTAGAGGATGTTGCTAATTTTTGAAATGTCTTAGGGATTGTTTATTGCATGAAACAGGAAGCTCTGAGCCTTTTTTTACCTGGTCTAATAAGCAGGAAAGGGATGATAGGGTTTTTTTCTAAGATTGATAGAGTTTATGTTAATGATGAATGGAATTATCTTTTTGAGAGAGCCTCGGTTAATTTCTTTCCTGGAAATATCTCTAACCACTATCCATGTTTGGTGAAGTTGGATACAAGTTTTTTTCCAAACCAAAACCATTCAGGTTTTTTAATATGTGGGATTTAGCTCCTGAGTTTGAGAATATTGTTTAGGTAGAGTGGCAAAGGGAGGTACAGGGGGTTGCAATGTTTAGATTGGTGCATAAGCTTAAAGGCTTGAAGAAGGATTTAAAGGTGCTCAATAGAACAAATTAAATTTATAAATATTCAACATGAAGCAGATGAAGATCATAAGATATTAAGACTCTTACAGGTTTAGGTGCATGAGGAGCCTAATAATGTTGATTATCATAGGCAAGATAAGGAAGCAAGGGAGAAATATGATGATTTGAATAAAGTCAGACTAAGTTTTTTGAACATAAAGTGAAACAAGAGTGGTTGGGAGGGGTGACGCAAAGACTACATATTTTCATGCATGTCTTAAGAATAGAGGAGCTTATTATCATATTTATAGGTTAAAGAATATGAGAGGGGCTTGGGTAGAGGACCAGGTTGGGTTGGGAGATGCTTTTTTGCAATTCTATGAAGGTTTGTTAGGTGCTAATAATGTAGAAAGGAAGAAAGTGAGCCAGTCCATAGTGAATGAAGGGGTGGTGTTGGACACTGATCAACAAAACATTCGTGGTTTGCCTTTTAATGGAGAGGATGTGAAACAAGCACTGTTTGACATTAATGATGACAAGGCACCAGGTCCAGATGGCTATACTAGCTATTTTTTCAAAAAAAATCATGGCATTGTGTTGGGCATTATGTGACAGAAGCAATGTTGGATTTCTTTCAGATAGGGAGGATGCTCAAGCAAATTAATGCAATTACCTTGTGTTTGATTCCTAAGTATTATAAGCATATGGATGTGACACAATTTAGGCCTATAGCCTCCTGTAATGTGGTCTACAAAATGATTTCCAAGATGCTTTGTAATGGATTGAAGAAGGTTTGGCCTACTTTGATTTATCCAGTTCAAAGTGCATTTGTAGAGAAAAGAGTGATTTTGCATAATATCTTTTTATGTCATGATATTCTGAAGCATTACAAGAGGAGGAATTAACCTGCTAGATGCACCATGAAGGTAGATTTGAGGAAAGCTTATGATTCTCTTAACTGGAAATTTGTAAGAAAGTTATTAGTATGTATTAATTTTCCTTATAAATTCACTAAGTGGATTATGATGTGCATTTCTACTCCTTCACACTCTCTTAGTTTTAATGGTGGTTTGTGTGGTATCTTTAAAGGCAAGAAAAGGATTGAGACAAGGGGATCCTGTCTCACCCCCGCTATTTGTTTTAGCTATGGAATAAAGAATGAGTAGAAGATGGGAATTCAAGTTTCATTATAAATATGAAAAGAGCTCTTAAAGATTTTTCTGAAACTTCAGGCCTTGAAGCTAGCCAAGAAAAAACTACAGTATACTTTGGCAATGTTCTACTGGAGATCAGATATAAAATAGGATTCTCGAAGTTACTGGTTTCCAGAAGGGAGAATGCATTTCTTTATTTAGGGGTTCCTATTACTTCTAAGAGACTGACAAAAAGTTATTGTGATGTTCTTGTGGATAAAATTTTAAAAAGAATAATGTGTTGGAGTTGTAAGCACTTATCTTATGCAGCTAGAGTGAGTCTTGTTAACTCAGTGCTTTTGAGTCTTCACACTTACTAGGTGTAGACACATAATCGTGTCTCCCCATTTAAGAGTCCAATAATGAAATATACCGCGGTCTTAGTTGGCATGGCCCAATGGAGGAGCAGTCCGAATAACCAGGCAATGTGTGTTTAAAATAATATTATAAAAGCCCAATTAATCATTCATGATGATTAATTATAAGTTCAACCCGTGAAATGCTTTCTAAAGTCCATTTTAAAAGCCCAACTGAATATTTATTATTCATGAATATTTTTTCTAATATTTATTGTTTTGATAAATATTTTCCTAAAAGCTTTTATTATTATCTTTTACCCATAAAACAAATTTTTAACCCGGAAAATTCGATCTCCGGATTTTTAGGGATTAAAAAGGCATCTTGAAAACACGCGTAGCATAAAAAAAGGAATATTCTGGAATATTCCGGATTTTGCGCCGGACACGGCGGTCGCGCTCAGCGCGACACATGCGTCCAGCACATTGGCCATATCGTATCAGGCACTCCATTGAGCGGCTGACACATGGACTTATGACTCACAAAGAGTCCTACGCCTAGCGCAAGTCTTGTGTGAGACGCAAGGTAAAAATTTATCTTTTCGAAAACGTGTTTCCATGTGCAAAGTTTTAATTGGACGGACAACGTCAAGCAGGCCAACCTGCGCCTGACGCGTGTCCTCGCGCCTGCCACGTAGGCTTGCGCCTGGCGCAGAGTTTGCGTCAGACGCACGCGCTTGTTTGCCTATAAATACGGGCTGATTTTCCGAATCAAGGACATCTTCGAATTATTATTTTTACGCACGCAAATACTCTCAAAAACTCTGAAACACACTTCGAATACAAAACATACAAAACACTTGTGATCTTCCATATTAATTCTTGTTCCTGATTCTACTATATTCCTGGTTCCAAGATTGCTTCGACTGAAGGTCACTACGCTCTTCGATCTAAACCGCATAGGTATAATCCTGAGGGTTCTTGAATAATCATATTTATTTCATTGAAGTTACTAACTCTTTTCTTGTCATGATGTAGATTTTTAATTAATAACTGTGGTCCTTTTGTAAATTCGAACCTCTTTTCTTATATTTTCTGTATATAATATTCATATTATTATGATTATCTTGCATGCTTGCTTATCACCCACATGTTATTATGCTAAAACAAGACCTAGAGAACTGTTCTAATTAATTCAGATAATTTGGACAACCTGTTTGGAACCTTGTAAAATGATTGTATAATAACTGATCATTAAATAATTAGTCTTTTGTGTGTTTCCTGAACCCATCTAGATTAATTATTTTAGGGTGCTTTAAAACATTGTTTGATTGTTCTATTGTATAAAATCTGCAGTGAATTGGTATTTAGTAGAGGCCGGCAATGGGCAAGTGTGGTTCATTATGACCATATTTGTACCCTCACCCCCGAACTCACTTTTTGGTTCTTGACCATCAATGGAGTCATAACGGGGAAATCTACATTGGATAAGTCCCTAAGATGTCCCTTCCGTTTCAATCCAATTAGGTTTATGATTCTTCCTCTAAAGAATTGTTGGCGACTTCAAAAACATATTTTTAATAAAACCTTAACAATGGGGTAGTCAAATAAACGCGCTCACACCGTGTGTAGGCATTAAAGGAATTCAAAAATCCTACGCCTACTATTTGGCGACTTCACTGGGGAGGATTTTAAAAAATTAATTTTTTAAATGAGTGGGTGAAACTTGAAAAATACAATTCACGCTTATTTTTATGCTTTAGAATAATATTTTGTTTTGCATGTGCATGGCTATTAGCCATCATAAGGACAATCTACCTTGCCTCATTAACACATGTTCTATGTGTGAGGTCACCCCCGGGGGGTTTGCGCTTTGTCCTTCCAAAAAGCTTCCTGAGCGATAGTGTTGGATCTTAGTCATAAGCAAACCTACCCAACTATGGCATTGTTCTCTTGTTCCTAACTTGAGACTGGAGTGCGTCTTACACGTGGCCACCTCTTTAAGCAGGGGTATGAAGTGTGGGATCAATCTCTTAGTCATAGACCCTTTTCAGCCTTAACCTAAACTTGACCAATAGTTGAATGTAGAACTGGACTTTAGGTTGAGAACTTCTGCATCCATGTTACTTGACATTTATGTGTGCTTGTAATTTTTGCCTGATCACTTTTTATTAACATGTTGATATGTGTTGCGCCTAAAGCTAATACACTTCGCGTCTAAAAATTGTCGTTGTTTCGCCGAACATTTGTCAAATTACCAATATGCATGCCGTTGAGTATTGCGCTAAACGCATTAAGTTGCGTCTGGCGCAATGCTCTGGCGCCAGACGCAAAGCCCGCGAGCCGCGCACATATGTTGCGTGACAAGCAGTCTTTTCGTCCCATGCAAATTGGTCTTCTGACCATTGATCGTGTCGACAATTTGCGTCAATTACTTCGTACTAACTTAGTGCGTCCTAAACTGTTGTTATAGTTAGTGCGTCAGTCTTTGCGACTTGAAATTATACCAGATTCGTCAAAACATCGTCTAAACTGTCACGAACACGAGGGTAGGCCCAGCACGCTAGACGCATGAGGTTGAGCCTGACGCTGTTGGCCTGCGCCAGACGCACACTTTGCATCACGCGCAAATTTGCTGTGTGGCATGTTGTTGTGCATCTTTCGTTTTCCGTCACTTTAGGCAATGTGGTGATTAATTCCGTATAATACTTCGTGCATGTGAGTCATTGACCATTCAGAACATCTCGTGTTTAACTTTACCTAAAAAAGAAAGTCTTGGTATTCCATCATCATTAGGTCTCACCTAGGTGTATGGTCATATTTTGTTTTTTTTTTTTTTTTTTTTTTTTGGAGAAAGTCGGCTATTCCTATCCTCCCAACAACTTACCCCATCTTTTAAATTAAAAAAATTTCTTTTTTTTATCTTTCAAAATTGCATTTTGATTGGTGATGAACTCTTGCCAATATATCATTATCCATTCTCCTCCACAAAATAAAATCCATAACGTCCAATATATCATTATCCATTCTCCTCCACAAAATAAAATCCATAACGTCCACTATGTCATTATACATTTTCCTCTACAAAATATATTCATCATAAACTCATATATCATCCACAAAATAGATTTCCTTCCATAAATTTCCTCTCCTTTAGGCAAGAGTTTCGAACAAATTAAAATGAGATTTTCGAAAATATTTTCATTCCTCATCCTATCCATTTCTGGAGTGTGTCCTAAGTCAACGCGTCCTTGTCAAACAGGGTAAGTGAGAAAACAGTCTCGATAGGTCGTCCGCGTGCGCGAAAGGCTAGATCTGTTCCACCGGCTAAAGAACGGTCAACTGTTGAAGCGACAATGGGTGACGAAAAGGTTACTGAATTGATCAATATCATTGAACGAATGGCTAAGAACTTGGAGGAGGTCACTCTCCGTCTGCACCAAGTTGAAAGTGGTGAAAATGCTGTATTCACCAAACAAATGGAAAATACTGTTCAAAAAGTCACCAATAAGGAGTCCTACTTTGATTTGGATGAGAACAACAAATTTAAAGGAAAACTACTTGAAAAGTTTTCCACAAGTGACTTTCCTAAGTTCAAGCCTACTGACAATCCCAAGTATCACTTGAGGAACTTCAAGGCCACTATGATCATTAAGTCTGTGGACCCTGAACTTTATCCAACGGTATTCCCGATGTTGTTGGACCCTGCCTGTCAAAATTGGTTCTACTCTCTGGACCCCAAACATGTTGAAACATGGGGTGATATCACTAGAGAGTTCATGAAGCAATATGAACATAACACTGTAATCCTAACCTCACTAAGGGAATTGGAAGTATTGAAGCAAGAAAACAATGAAGGCTTTACCACCTACCTTAACAGGTGGAGGGAAAAGTCTGCTTACATGGTCTCCAGACCTGCTGACAAAGACCTCGTTCGCATCTTTGTTAACAACTTGCTACCTAAGTACAAAACTCATCTCAAATACTTGGGTATCGATAATTTCACCAAGTTATACGACATAGGTGTGCAAATTGAAGATGACTTGTTGAAAAATGCCCAAAACGACAACAATCGTTATAAGGGCAATAATAACAACAAAAAGAATGACTACGGATCCACTTCTAAAGGTGGAGAGGTGAACCTTCTTGAGGCACCCCAAAAAACCTTCCAGAGGAATATGAGAAGGACTTTCACTCCAATAGGCATGTCATATGCCACTGCTTTTGATCGCCTCAATTCGAAGGGTGCTTTGTTTCCCATTGGGCCGACTCCTGATCTAGAAGAAAGTAAAAGGAGTCAATTTTGGGATAAAAATTCTTACTGCAAATACCATAGAGGAAACGCTCACAAGACAAAGGACTGTTTCAAATTGAAAAATGCTATTCAAGACATGGTTGATGAAGGCAGACTTCCCATTCCTCCTGCAGGGAAGAAGCCTAACAATCAAGATAGACCATTAAACAAAGTTTTGGCTATCTCTGAGGATCAATATTGCTATGATCCACTTCTCTTGATCGCACCAATAGGGGATCCTGTCCCCGCTATCATTATCGCTAGCACCTCACCAGATATCAATGGTATCTGGGATAGTGATGAAGAAGATGAGTATGTCACAGAAGAAAGTGACTATATACGAGGAACATGTGTCTCTCCACCTATAGGACTATATGACGATGATGAAGCCATTAGTCCTAAAACCGATCGCTTTACTTTAGCAATGGATTGGTATATAAGTGATGAGGAGGCAGTACGGGTACTTACTCGAGCTGGAAGGCTAACTCAGCCCGTTCAGGATAATTCTCCCACATCATCTGCATCTCATGAAGGAGTTCTTCCCAAAGAGGACTCTCTCATTCAACAGCTCATGAAAACAAAAGCTGATGTTAACATTTGGCAGTTGATAGCCTCCTCTCATGGGCATCGCATGGCATTGTTAAATGCCCTTACCAAGATGAATGTGTCGTCTGACACTTCTCCTGAAGGATTGGTCAATTTCCTGACTGCTGATAAGCCAATCCGAGGAAACACTATTTCCTTTACTGATGATGACCTTCCTTTTGAAGGAAGCAAACACAACAAAGCCCTACATCTCACTGTAGCATGTGTAGGCATGAATGTCCCAATGACATTAGTAGACAATGGATCTGCCATTAACGTATGTCCATTGCGAACTGCGCGCCGCCTAGGTTTCAAAGATGAGGATTTCAGTCCCTCCCATCAAGGCATTCGAGCATACGACAATTCTCGTCGTCAATCTTTGGGAACTATAGCCCTAAACATCTCTGCAGGGGTTATAGAAAAGCGCACTATCTTCCAGGTTATTGATATCAAGGCCTCATTCAATTTACTTTTAGGACGACCATGGCTTCATGAGCTTGGTGCGGTCCCATCTTCCTTGCATCAAAAGGATAAGATGATTGTGGATGGCATTCCCATAACTCTTGATGCCTCTACAATGAAGGTACAAGTAATAGACAAACCTCTCATCCACATAGACCATGACGAAGAGGATGAAGATCTTCGAGGATTCGTTCCCGAGGAAGTAGCCCTCATTGAAGAGGATTTGGCGCCATTTGATTTTGATTGCTTCTCCAATCTAGCAATCAACTACATCATGCGCAAGAAGGGACACTTCCCAGGCATGTCACTGGGTAATAAGAAGTCTAGAGCACCTCCTAGTCACTGACTCTAAGTCAGTAGAAAATTAGTTTGGCTTAGGATACAAGCCTACCAGGAAGGAGCTCGCAGAACGTATTGCACAACGCATAGCATATCGCAATACCAAGGACAAGGACAATATCCCTTTTCCTCCCTATCAACCCACTTTGAATGGGCAATTTCTGAGGGAAGGAGAAGATTATCCTTGCTATGAATTCCCTGAACCATTATATCAGGCTCAGGAGGGAATGATTTACCCCAGATTTGAAGTATTTCTAGACTGTCACTTTTTAGAAGAAGGGATTCCTGATCCCCAAATTAAACAGTTCACTGAAGACTGTTTAGACTACATGGCATTGGGACTTCTATTCGGTCAAGAACGAGTTAAATGCCCAAATAATACCGCTCATATCCAGGCTGTGCTACAAAATGAAGACTTCGACCCTGCTATGCTGATCACTCCTGCAAGTGGCGTCATGCAAGGATGGAGGAAGACTATCAAGTTGACTACTCCAAATGGAAAGAAGATGATCTTCACCACCGGGGAAGGGCCAATGTTTGAAGAGTCCGAGTCGTCAGAGTCTGAGTCTGAGTCTGAGTCTGAGTCTATTGAGTCTAGTATTCCGGTTGGGACTATTTCTAAGCCTGTTAATTCTAGTGTCCAAGTAGAGTCTTTAGTTTCTGCTGAGTCATTGTTCAACTCTATGATTTCCGATTTCAATAATATGAACTCATTTGCTTATGACTTGTGCAATATCTCAACTTCCTCTTCTCCTTCTGATTGCAACAATGAATCTGAAAAAGAAATAATTAAAGCAGTAGAAGAACATGAAAATAAAACTCCAATCATTGAGGAAACAAAAAAAATTAATCTTTCAAAAGATAATGAACCAAAGGAGGTAAGAATTGGATTAACTTTAAATGAACATGAGCGCACTGAATTAATCAAAACGTTAGTTGAATATATCGACGTATTCGCATGGTCCTACTAGGACATGCCAGGCATTGATCGCGAAATTGCTCAGCACACCATTCCCCTAATCGAAGGGATGAAGCCTGTCAAACAAAAGTTGTGTAGAATGAAGCCAGATGTAGCTCTCAAAATCAAAGAAGAGGTCATTAAACAACTTAATGCAGGTTTTATAAAAGTCGCTAACTACCCTGACTGGATTGCTAATGTTGTGCCTGTGCCTAAGAAGGATGGGAGGGTTAGGATGTGCGTCGATTATAGAGACCTCAATAAAGCTAGTCCCAAGGACGGTTTCCCCTTGCCTCACATAGACATCCTAGTAGACAATACTGCCAACCATTCCCTTCTCTCTTTTATGGACGGGTATGCAGGGTATAATCAGGTGAAAATGGCCGAGGAAGATATGGAAAAGACTACCTTCATCACACCGTGGGGGACCTTTTGCTATACTGTTATGCCTTTTGGCTTAAAAAACGCTGGGGCCACCTATCAAAGAACCGCGACTACCCTTCTCCATGACATGATTCATAAAGAGGTAGAAGTTTACGTAGATGACATGATAGTTAAGTCCAAAGATAGAGAGGGACACCATACTGCCCTTGAGAAGTTCTTCATGAGACTTCGCAAATACAACATGAGACTTAATCCACAAAAATGCGCCTTTGGGGTCACTTCTGGGAAACTCCTAGGTTATGTCATCAGTTCTAGAGGGATTGAAATCGACCCTACTAAAATAACGGCCATCATGACCATGCCTCCACCTAAGAATGAAAAGCAAATACGGGATTTCTTAGGTAAAATCCAGTACATCAGTAGGTTCATCTCTAAACTGACCATGGTGTGTGAGCCCATCTTTAAAAATCTTAAGAAAAGTGTCGCTGCCGAATGGGATGAAGATTGCCAAAAAGCCTTTGACAAAATCAAAGAATATTTATCCAACCCACCTGTCTTAGCACCTGCCTTACCAGACATACCTTTAAGGCTTTACTTGACTGTGACTAAGACCGTGGCTGGGGCCATGTTAGCACAAGAAGTTAATGGGAAAGAGTGTGTCATTTACTACCTTAGTAAGAAACTCTTAGAGTATGAATCCCGTTACACTCCCTTAGAAAAGCTTTGCCTTGTACTAGTCTGGGCCACTAAGAAGCTTAGGCATTATATGCTTACTCACACAATCCATATAGTGTCGCGACTAGACCCTCTTAAGTTCTTATTCGAAAAGCCAGCCCTTAATGGTAGACTCTCCCGTTGGGTAGTAATGTTGGCCGAATTTGACTTAAAATTTATTCCTCATAAATCCATCAAAGGCAACGCTGTTTCCGACTTCTTAGTGGATTTCCCTGTAGATAAATCTCGCGAAGAATATGAATTTCCTGATGAAGACCTTCTCATGACGGAAGACGAAAGTTGGGCACTATACTTCGATGGTGCATCCAACCAAAAGGGATGTGGCGTCGGGTTACTCCTGGTATCACCGGACGATGAACACACTCCTCTTTCTGTTAAACTCGACTTTGATGTTACTAATAATGCAGCCGAGTACGAAGCATGTATCATAGGGCTCCAGGCCGCAGTGTCCCTCGACATCAAGAAACTAAGAGTATATGGTGATTCATCTTTGATCATCAATCAAATCTCTAAAAGATGGAAAGTTCGAAATGAAAGCCTCTTGCAATACCAAACTCATCTAGAAACCATTGCTGAACAAATCCCTGAAATACAATACACATACCTCCCACGAGAAGAAAACCAATTTGCTGACGCTTTGGCCCGCTTAGCCTCTATGATTAGGATCCCTCGTACCATGCTAGAAATGCCCCTTACCATTGAGAGACGGCAAGAGCCTGCTTATGTTCATGCCTAAGACACTGAGCCAGATCCTATTCCTTCTGAACCCTGGTTTACTGATATACTCAACTATTTAACAAAAACAGAATACCCACCTGGAGCTTCATCAAGAGCCCAGCGTGCCTTAAGGCTCTTGGCCTCCCAATATGTCGAGTATAACAGGACACTGTACAAAAGAACACCACAAGGCGTGCACCTGCTCTGTATTGATAAACCTGATACCACAACGGTCATGGATCAAGTCCATAGCGGAATTTGTGGCACACATATGAACGGCCGCATGTTAGCTCAAAAAATCATTCGTTTAGGCTATTACTGGACCACAATGGAGAAAGATTATTACCTTCATGCCAAGACCTGTCCAAAATGCCAATTATGCGCTAACCTGCAACATGTCCCACCTTCCTTGTTATATACCTTCACTTCACCTTGGCCATTTTCAACCTGGGGTGTTGACATTATTGGTAAAATAACACCACCCGGTACTGGGGGGCACGAATTCATCCTTGTGGCCATAGATTACTTCACTAAGTGGGTAGAGGCAGCATCCTATGCTAAATTGACAGCCAAACATGTCGTTGCATTCCTAGAAAAGACCATAATTTGCCGCTATGGGGTACCCCACGAGATCATCAGTGACCAAGGTACCCACTTCCAAGCTGAATGTGAACAAGTCCTTGATAAATATAGCATCAAGCACCATCGTTCTTCCCCATATAGACCCCAGGCCAACGGTGATGTGGAGGCTGCTAACAAAAACATCAAGGTTATTATCCAGAAAATGACCGAAAATTATAAAGATTGCCCCGATAAGTTACACTTTACCTTATGGGGATACCGCACTTCTATCCGCACATCTACCGGAGCTACACCTTATTCTCTTGTCTATGGCGTAGAAGCTGTTCAACCTGTTAAACTAGAAATACCATCCCTACGCATTGTCCGAGAAAGTCAAATTCCTGAAGCTGACTGGGTCAAAGCTAGATTCGAAGAGCTCATTTTACTCGATGAGCGAAGATTAGCTGCCTTGCATCATGTGCAAGTTTATCAAAATCGTATTGCGAGATCATTCAATAAGAAGGTCAAACCCCGAAATATTAAAGAGGGCGACTTAGTGCTCAAAGCATTAAGGAAAAATGTGTTAGATCCTCGAGGTAAATTCAGACCTACTTGGGCCGGTCCATACATTGTCAAGACAATCCTATCTGGCGGAGCCGCTCAACTCTTTGACATGGACGGCACTGAATTTCATAATCTAACAAATCTTGATCAACTCAAGAAATTCTATGTGTAAAACACAACCAATTCTTTGATTGGTAATAGTTATCCAATTTTTGTTATAAAGCATGAACTACGTGCGGCCTGATTCCTATTTGGATACGTAGGCAACCTTGTACAAGGTTCAGCCCCTTCATTAATCAAAACCTCTTGCGGTTCATACGAGTTTACAAAATAAAAAAAATAACAGTATTTTATAATGGTTAATCGCGTCAGACGCAGCAATGCTGCGCCTAGCGCAGTACGGTGCGTCCGACGCACTATTTCACGTCTAGCGCACTTATTCGAACGATTTTTCCGGCATTCGCTAAGATGCTTAAATACGACAATATTTTGCAACATATTTAGGCTCACTTCGGTCTACATAAAATTAAACTTTGTTTTTATTCAAATTGCTAAATGAAAATAAAACATGAAACATAAGTTATGACTATACTATAACATAACTATGTGGCATGAAAGCCTTATTGAAAGCAATAGATTAACAATAAAAAAAAAGCAATAACTTTGCAGACATTGTTGCAATCAATCCTTCTTCTCCTTCCCCTTCTCAGCCTTTTCCCCCTCAGTAGAAGTTTCTCCCTTTTCCATCTGTAGCTTTGGTCTAGTTGCCTTCCTTTTCTCCCAATACACCATAGGTTCCTTCCCTTTCCCTGTAGGAGTGTCTGTTTGTTGAGTCCCCTTTCCTGTGTCGGCTATGTCGGCCCGTTCCCTGATTACTACGCCCTCTAAGCGTAGTCTTCTCTTTGTCGGTGGCATCCGCGGCCCAAGTCTTTCCCGCGCTGGTGCTACCTTTGGCCCTAAACGTTCCTTCACAGAGGAAGTTTTAGTAACAGGCTTCTGGCTGCTCTTCTCTGCAGATGAGTGCCCAACGAGTCTCTTACCCCTGTTATCCAAAGTCTCAAAAGTTTTCCCCACAGTTCGGGGAATAAATTTGTGTTTCTTTGTCACTTCGGCAGACTCCTTCACCCCCATCTCTTTCCTCACAGCAGGGTCCCTAGTAAGCATCCATACGATATAGCTCTTAGACACCTTCTCAGATTCTATTCTTTCCTGGGTATACCAAAGTGGGTGCTCCCCCCAATATTTCTCCCATCTTCTAATTCCACTCCAAGTCAGACCATATATTTTTGGAGCAATAGTGTCTTCAGCAGGGATCAGTTGGCGGTACCCATATTGTCTCAATACTCTCGGCGGAAAATAAAAGGTCATGGTATACATACTGCATAACCTAGGGTGAATCATCACGAATCCCTACCATGGACCCAATCCTCCACCATGGCACCACCCATCTAACCCTCAGTTCATCATCCCCAAAGAAAAGGGTCCAGTCTTCAAAAGATTTCTTCGTGAAAATTTTCTTCCTACCAATGAAACCCTTCTTATTCTATCTCTCCATATTTTCGGGAGGATCAATCAACCTCAAATGTTCCATGAGCCAGATCTGCAGCAGCAAATAAAATATATTGTTATTGCTTCCTGACGAGTAATAATACATATACACTACTTATTATTGTTTCTCCAAGAATAATAATACGTTCACGACCTTTCACGCTTCATGACGAGTGATAATAATAAAACAAAACCTCCTATTACTTCCTATCGAGTAATAATACGAGTGTCCCCACATCCGCGCCTGACACAAATCTCTGCGACAGACGCGCCATATGGACGACAGACGCACAACCATGCGCCAGACGCAACTATTTGCGCCCAGTGCACATTCCTTTTTATTATTATTTTTCGTCGTTTTTTTGGGATGTAATATCATTGCATAATACAGTCGTCATAATTCGAAAAATTTAACATGTGTTATTACTTCGCATAGAGTCATAATATGGTCAAATATAATGGAAAAGAAGATTATTTCTTTGGTTCATGACTAAAAAATATATATATTACCTGCAACAGTAGGGGGCTCCCTGAAATCTGCCCTTTTGGGTCCTTCTTTACAGCATCTAGACTGGAAATCATCTCCCCTACACAAAGTGGCATCGGTGTCCTTCCTACCTCCAGTTGCTCTGCTACAGTAATCAAAGAGGTAAAACCAGCACCATTGTCCCCATTCACAAACAGAAAACAACTAAGCAGGCAAAACACCAGCGCCCGCATACGATACGTCTGTCTAGCCCTGTCAGCAGGAGGACTATACATTGCAGCTAACCTAGTCAAATCAACACTCCTCCCATATACAATTTTGGACATATTTTCTTCCTTTAAATCCATGAACCTCTCAAAGTCCTTAAAAAAATAATCCTCCAAAGAAGGGACATAGGGTAATTGACTACAGGGCCATCCAATTATAGCACCAAATTCCTCAGGCAAAATCGTTAACTCGTGATTCCCAAAACAAAAACAATGATTGGTGACATCCTAAAAATTAACAGCCGCATAAAGGAAATTATAGTCTAACTGAACAAACCTTAAGGAAGCCAATACATCCATATGCCGCCTGCCGAGCTCGTGTTTCTCAGCAATGGTCAGTGATGACAACCACCCACTTAGAGTTGGTTCAAAAGCCATGGCAAACAGTTAAAAGTCACAGCAAAGTATTATAGAGAAAAAGTGCAAAGAAAAATATTAAACTCGTAATACTGAAAAAACGTACATATTCGCCTATTTATAACGGTTTCGCATCTCAACTCTAAGCGGATTCGGATTTATCATTCCAGACGGAAAACGTGTTATACGCCAAAATGTGCGCCTAGCGCATAAGAGCGCGCCAGACGCTGCTACACTACTGCGCCCAGCGCACGGTCAAGCGCCAGACGCCAAGACATGCGCCCAGCGCACGATTTCGACTCACATAGGTCGACTCGGATTATGATCTCACACAGAATTTTGGGCCACTCCCCCTCCACTACGGATAACAAAAAAACTGTTTTTCACTGAATATTCATGTTTTTGGTCCATTTTTGTAAAAACCCACCCGCCCAAAATCCAAACCCTTTTAGCTCTCATTTTTTTCTTCTTTCCTTTCTTTTTTTGTTGGGAGAAGGTCGGCTACGCTCCATTCAAAGTTGCTTAAAACTGAGTCAGTCGCATTGCATTTATACATGGCATTTTAGAATAAGAGTCATTGCTGACAAAATCTCACTAACAAACATGGAAAAGAAAAACACCAATGATCATAATGGTTGAACAAAAGACGCAACACATATCAACATACATATACATCATAGCAAAAGTGCAGGCGGCAGGTTCACAAAAGTAAAGTAATGGAGACATCTAAGAAGATGGGGGATCCTACTCCCCCGAAGAGGACTCCTCCGGTTCTTCAACCCGAACCCCGCTCAATTCACCCACGTGATAGCCAATCCCAGGCTGCATCAAATGAGTCACAGGCGGAGTCGGCCGCGTCGGATACAACTGCTGCATCCCCAACATCTGTTGTTGCATCTGCAACATCCGCATCTGCTGCATCAGCTGCATCCGCATCTGCTCCATCCACATCGGAGAAGGCCCAGGGTGTGGGTCTGACCTGGCACCCCCCATGAAGTCCATGCTGCCAATGCCGAACTGCCCAGTAAACGGATCCGTCGGAGGCCTATCCGATGTCGACTCTCGGGGAGTATGAGCCGAAAGCCTAGACTGGGTCGATACCCTCACCTCGGGACGAGGCCCACTCCCCTGAGGACGACGCTGCACAAAGTATCACAGAGCATTAGTGAAACGAATACAACAAAAAAAAATACAACCCAAGCACAATAGGTTAGTCTACCTGGCTATTTACGTCGCTGCGGCGGCAGGACATGCTCCTCTTCAGCTTGGCCATCCCATGCTTCAACGAGTCAACCACTCGGAGAATCTGAATGACAGTCTCCCGAGGAACCTGAAAACAACAAGTACATAAATCACTACAAGCAGGATGAATAAAGAAAGTTCACGACTTTCGACACTTACCGAGCTCACATGGGCCGGCATAGCACGAACAGCGTGCTGCTCTGCCTCTGGGGCAACATCAATCGTCTCCTCCACAAGCCCGGAATCTCCAGTATACCGGATTCTCAGATCCGGAACGAAGGAGATACGAGCCGCAGCAGCCTCCTGGCAAAAGCAAGAAAACAATAACATTAATCATGTCAAAGTAAGCAAAAACAAGCAAACTCAATGTGCATACCTCGTTAAACTTGACAGGAGGAGCCAAGTGAGGCAAAAGGACAGCTTGGTAATCGTGACCACGAAAAGCAAAGTCGTGACAGTTCACCCAAAGCGTCGCCCCTCCCTCGATAGCCTGAACAAGAGCAACCCTGTCCATTATAGTGACAGGAGGGTCATGAGGTACCAATAGTAGCCTCGTCCCATCGTGCTGGCAGGTCACCCTCTCGCCCAAATACCACACAGGGTATGATTCTCCATAAAAATGACTCTCTCGCGAGTCAGAATGCGGGCCCTATGAGCCCAAGCCGGTATCTCCGGAAACGACGCCCAAGGATAAGAGGTAACCTGAAAAACAAAGAAAAGTTAACACCTACTACATATACCCAAGGGACAAGATTGATTCACAACGATTACCTTGTCGTCCTTGGCCCGCTGGATAGCCTTCCGGACACTCTCTACAGTGCCATACCGAGTCATCCCGCGCTCCGCCCAGGACAAGCCGGCAGGAAGTGTAGGGTCCCGAACCCTTTCCGGGGTCAATCCCGGAAAATACTCATAAAACCAAATCTGTAACAATAAGATTACTTTAGTACTGATCAAAATAACGAGACAAAAGATAGACGATGTATACAGTAATACCTCCAAGAGTCTTCATGGACCAAAAAGGGAGACTGGTCCACCATCACCCAACTGCCTGCAAGCAGTACGCATGCAGTACAAGAGACTACAATAGCCCAGCTCGGCCCAGTCATAGGTCGACACCTGAGATAACTCCCTCAAGGGCTGCAGATATCGCGTCGAAACGCGCGATCCCCTATCAGTACGCAACAGGCCACAGACAGTCAACCACAGCAGAATGCGTACCTTCTGCTCCTCGGTAGTCCCATGAAGGGTGAGACCACGAGCCACTTTAAACCGGGGAGCATAAAAGGCGTTCGGAGGAAGCATATCGACAACCGTGCCTATCAAGCCTCGAACCACCGCCGACTTGAACGGCAATGATTCACCTATCGGTACCCGGACACCGGTAAAAGACAAGCCGGAAATCAAGGAGAAATCCAGCGGAGTGATGGACAACTCCCCACGACGCATGTGGAAAGAGTTGGTAGTATCCCACCACCACTCCAACAAACCTCGATCGACAATCTGAGAGGAATGAACCTCTCCCATACTCTCATAAACGTCGAGAAAAGAGGACAGGCCACTCTGCTCGATGAGAACAGCTCGATCGCGGACCTTTCGGACCTTCCTGAGCCAGGTAAAGTCAAAAGTCCCAAAATGACGAGTGTTACCCTCGTCCTGCAAATGTAAGAATAATCAATCAAATGCCTAGGCAATCGTGTGAAATGAAGTCGGTATAACGAACAATACTTACAATGCCCGAGACCGGACGATGTGAAATATGATGCTCCGGATTAAAGTACAACTGGTCGGGAGTCCACCCCACGGCCTTCCACGCCCTCCTAGATCCGGAAGCTGCTCTACCATCATCCTCCCCACCCGATTCTCCCGACGACATGCTAATCGGATTGAACATCACAAATGAAATTAAGAATAAAAAAAGAGTTCCCGACTCTAAATTACCAGATTTCATGGATCGGTAAAACCGCTTCAAATCGTCACTACTACGAGAGATTCCCAGAACCCATTTCACACATCAACATACATGCATTGCCTAAAGCATGATTTCTACCAGCAGAATCATCACACATTCAAAGTTCCCTAAGCATGTTTCTAGGTTCCAAACTTAGAAACTACGCTAATCTTGATTCTGAGATTCACGATCCAAGAATCATCACATATTTCTAAGTTTCATATTTGGAAATTACATTAAACAACATAATTCTAGATTCATGATCAACAGAATTATTGAACAACAAACTCACATGGAACGAGTATCAAACTCGTGAAGAACAACAAAACTCGCCGGAAACTCGCCGGAAAACGCGCCGGAAAACTAGCCGGAAACTCGTCGGAAATCGCCAAAGTACGCCGGAAACTCGCCGGCAAGCGTAACCCAAGCTCGCCGGAAATGGCGCGCTCCGCCTAATAATAATAAAAAAAAAACCGGTCGTCAAAAGAAAAAAAAATTTAATAAAAAACAAAAACGAAACAAAAACCGCAAGAATAGGAAATGTAGCTGAATTGCCGGACATCGCCGGAAAACAGCCCGGAGAAAAGATCCGAAAATTCGTGAAATGAGGCAACCCCGAAAATCGTCGAAAAAACGCCCGAAAACACCGCCAAAGTAATAATTAAGCAAAAATAATCACTCCTCCCAAGTGGATCTGAACAAATGCTCAAGAAATAAGGAGTTTCAAGCTTCAAAAATTTCGAAAATGGAGTTGGGTTGAGGAGAGAGAGAGAAATGAAAGAAAAACGGCGGAGAAGAAGAGAAATGGGAAGAAAGAAAGTCGCCCGTGTTTTTTAGGTCGTTTAAACGACTTGCGCCCAGAGCGCCATGCGCGCCTGACGCATCATCAACAACCGCGTCTAACGCGAAGCCCTGCATCTGGCGCAGCATTACACGCCAAGCGCAGGCATGTGCGTCTGGCACACAGTCCTATACAACACGCTTGGGGGCTTCTTAGCCAAGTGTGGCCCACACGCTCAATTCCAAATGAATTCAAATGTTCGTTACGACATCGCACGTGACAAACGAACGGATTTTTAAATCCACAACAAAAAATACAATTTTGCCATTCTTCCAACATGCTATACTCCACACAAATCTTGCTCGAGAGACAACAAGTACTCCGGAGTATTAACAGCGGAAAACACACCATTAGGTCCGCGAAACATCATCACAACACATTACCCAGGAGCGGGACCATTAATAGCTCTATCCCGTCATGAGCCGGACCATTAATAGCTTTATCCCGTCGTGAGCCGGACCATTAATAGCTCTACAAATTATCTATCCCATCATGAGTCGGACCATTAATAGCTCTATCCCGTCATGAGCCGGACCATTAATAGCTCTATCCCGTCGTGAGCCGGACCATTAATAGCTTCACAAATTATATTTCCCGTCATGAGCCGGACCATTAATAGCTCTATCCCGTCGTGAGCCGGACCATTAATAGCTTCACAAATTATCTATCCCGTCATGAGCAGGACCATTAATAGCTCTATCCCGTCATGAGTCGGACCATTAATAGCTCTATCCCGTCGTGAGCCGGACCATTAATAGCTCCACAAATTATCTATCCCGTCATGAGCCGGACCATTAATAGCTCAATCCCGTCATGAGCCGGACCATTAATAGCTTTATCCCGTCGTGAGCCGGACTATTAATAGCTCTAGAAATTATCTATCCCGTCATGAGCCGGACCATTAATAGCTATATACATCATCAACACCCTGGAGCGGGACCATTAATAGCTCTACACATCATCAACACCCTGGAGCGGGACCATTAATAGCTCTACACATCATCAACACCCTGGAGCGGGACCATTAATAGCTCTACACATCATCAATACCCTGGAGCGGGACCATTAATAGCTCTACACATCATCAATACCCTGGAGCGGGACCATAATAGCTCATGATTTCTCTTCACCTATATTATTTCATTTTTGCAAATTTACATTTATTTTGCAAATTTGTTCATATATGTCTGTGCCTGAAACTTTTGCTTGTTTTGCAGGTACTGGCGTAAAAGAGTGATTTTGGATTGCCGAGCATCCAGAGTCATTCTCCGTCCCGACACATATACTTTGACTTTCGGTTTTACAAACCTCAGTCAAAGTGGGGGCTTCTGTAGACACATAATCGTGTCTCCCCATTTGAGGGTCCAATGATGAAATATACCGCGGTCTTAGTTGGCATGGCCCAATGGAGGAGCAGTCCGAATAACCAGGTAATGTGTGTTTAAAATAATATTATAAAAGCCCAATTAATCATTCATGATGATTAATTGTAAGTTCAACCCGTGAAATGCTTTCTAAAGTCCATTTTAAAAGCCCAACTGAATATTTATTATTCATTAATATTTTTTCTAATATTTATTGTTTTGATAAATATATTCCTAAAAGCTTTTATTATTATCTTTTACCCATAAAACAGATTTTTAACCCGGAAAATTCAATCTCCGGATTTTTAGGGATAAAAAAGGCATCTTGAAAACACGCGTAGCATAAAAAAAGGAATATTCTGGAATATTCCAGATTTTGCGCCGGACGCGGCGGTCGCGCTCAGCGCGACACATGCGTCCAGCACATTGGCCATATCGTGTCAGGCACTCCACTGAGCACCTGACACGTGGACTTGTGACTCACACAGAGTCCTGCGCCTAGCGTAAGTCTTGTGTGAGACGCAAGGTAAAAATTTATCTTTTCGAAAACGTGTTTCCATGTGCAAAGTTTTCATTGGACGGACCACGTCAGGCAGGCCAACCTGCGCCTGACACGTGTCCTCGCGCCTGCCACGCAGGCTTGCGCCAGGCGCAGAGTTTGCGTCAGACGCACGCGCTTGTTTGCCTATAAATACGGGCTGATTTCCCGAATCAAGGACAACTTTGAATTATTATTTTTACGCACGCAAATACTCTCAAAAACTCCGAAACACACTTCGAATACAAAACATACAAAACACTTGTGATCTTCCATATTAATTCTTGTTCCTGATTCTACTATATTCCTGGTTCCAAGATTGCTTCGACTGAAAGTCACTACGCTCTTCGATCTAAACCGCATAGGTATAATCCTGAGGGCTCTTGAATAATCATATTTATTTCATTGAAGTTACTAACTCTTTTCTTGTCATGATGTAGATTTTTAATTAATAACCGTGGTCCTTTTGTAAATTCTAACCTCTTTTCTTATATTTTCTGTATATAATATTCATATTATTATGATTGTCTTGCATGCTTGCTTATCACCCACATGTTATTATGCTAAAACAAGACCTAAAGAACTGTTCTAATTAATTCAGATAATTTGGACAACCTGTTAGGAACCTTGTAAAATGATTGTATAATAACTGATCATTAAATAATTAGTCTTTTGTGTGTTTCCTAAACCCATCTAGATTAATTATTTTAGGGTGCTTTAAAACATTGTTTGATTATTCTATTGTATAAAATCTGCTGTGAATTGGTATTTAGTAGAGGCCAGCAATGGGCAAGTGTGGTTCATTATGACCATATTTCTACCCTCACCCCCGAACTCACTTTTTGGTTCTTGACCATCTATGGAGTCATGACGGGGAAATCTACATTGGATAAGTCCCTAAGATGTCTCATCCGTTTCAATCCAATTAGGTTTATGATTCTTCCTCTAAAGAATTGTTGGCGACTTCAAAACATATTTTTAATAAAACCTTAACAATGGGGTAGTCAAATAAACGCGCTCACACCGCGTGTAGGCATTAAAGGAATTCAAAAATCCTACGCCTACACTAGGCTCAAGTTTTTCTTTTTCGTAAAAGTGTGTGAAATAAATTAACACAGGTGTGCAAATTTTATTTGTGGGAAGGGAAGGTGTATCTTCACAAGCCTCCCCCTCACTATTACAAATTTGGCTTAAGAAAACTGTTAATTAGGTTTTTAGAGCATACTATTTGGTTAAGAGAACCCCTGGTGGAGGGGTTATCTTTGATATTAGCAAAGAGAACCGTTATATATACAAAATAGGATTTCTCTTTGCTATGTCTATCCCAACCCCTATTGCAACCAGTGGTTTGCTTTAATTTATAATGGGCCCAGGCAGATCCAAAAACCGATCGATTAAAGAAAATAGGAGGAAAACCATCCGGGCTTGGACTTTTCAAGGAGCCCATACTAAAAGCAAGCTTTTTAATCTCAAGCGAGGAAATGGGCTGAAGCAAGATTTCAACATGGGCTATTAAGAGTTTTGGTAGATCACTAAATCAGTCAGGTTGAGATTCCAATAGGGGCAGAGTGGTGAAATTATGGGCAGGAATAAAAAGAGCTTTAAAGTGGCAACAAAGAGGTATAAAATCTAGGAAGGTTCAGTATCCCAATTTCCATCCTCCCTCATAAGAACACACACTTGATTTCGATGTTTGCGCATCTTGACACTCTTAAAGAAAAATGAAGTACCAGAATCCCCCCAAATGATCCCAAAGGATCCGAGATCTTTGTCTCCAATAAGTCTATTGCAAAGCTGCGTGTTCACGAAATGTCTCTATAGAGAATTAATTGCATGTTGAACTACAACATCCTTGACCTGAGCCTAAATCTTCCTAAGTTTTTGATTAACATCAGACAATTGGATGCCATGACTTCTTCTAAAAGTTAAACACCATTCCTTGGAGGCTTGAACAAAATTTGGCAATTCCAGCCGCCATTCTTCATTGCTTCTCCAAATTGTTGTAGGCCAGGCATCCCCCTCCAATTATGACAACAGGGTACTCTCGTCTTCTAAACCATATCGCAATGTCACCTTCATCAAACCCACGTTTATCCCCAAGTGAAGAGTGAGAAACCAAGCTCTCATCCAAAATTCCCATTGCACGCCATCCGAAAACTCTTGTCTTGCCTCTCTGATACCTTTCCGTTCCAATCCGGGCCACCGAGTTCTTTACCTTAACCACTCTAGAACCTTTGTTATTAGAGGGAGAGGGTGAAGAATTGAGATCTTGATGTATCATCTCCTCCAACGAGAAATCAGAGTCCATCGAGAAGGTTGACTAACTGCAACAATGTTGAGCACTAGATAGACATAGCAGACTCTACGTTTAGGGTCTGGTACAGACATTAATTCCAACCGCCTCTTTGTCTCACCTGTCACCTTCCTATTCAAAAGCTTCTTCTTTTTTCCCCACCAAAGAGCCCTAGTCATCTGGATAACTACCACTACTACTTGCATCCGACGAACTCGTCTAGCGAGGACACTTGCCAGGATTAAAGGGACCTGGATCATGTCCCACCGGAGATGACACGACTTTATCTTTCTCCGAGGAGTCCGTTTGAGAGGCTGAATGATCCAAATGCGAAGGTGAGGAAGTTTGCCTCCCTTTCTCCACTAAATTAACAATGGTGGTCCGATATTTTTCCTTTCATGTGAACCCAATTATTCTATTAGAAAAGAGATTAGAAGGAACCGGTTTAACAAAAACAAGATCTGGTTGTCCACAAATGAACTGCATGCGTAAATTAAAATATCATGGGATATGCGACAAGAATTTCCAGCACTGATTACAGATTTCTCCGATGACCAAGACGCCTACACTTTTGACAAAACATAAAGACCGCTTTATATATGAAATGCACCCATATCGGTGTTGAATTTGAATCTTGGAAGAAAACCCTGGTACCAATGGGGCATCTAGATCAAACCACACACAATCCCTAACATGCTCAGGCGGGTCTTGATCCTTTGACGGATCATCAAAGAATAAAACATGCTCAATCTGACTTAATGCCTTGCGAGCCACCATCAAATTAGAATATCTGAAAGGCAACCCTTCTACTCGAATTAACTGATCAGCCTCTCTTGATTGCAACAGAGGGAGGGGTCTATTGTACTGAAAACTAGAGAAAGTAATTAAAACCCCTTGGAAGCATGCAAACCCTTTGACGATAAGCATTACCCTGTCTTCAAAGTGCTGAAAATGAGAGAAGAAGATCGTCCCAATTTTACACACTTAGATGACTTCCCGTTTAATTCAGAAGTTAACAACCCATAAATGACACTAGTAGAATAATTGCTTATTGTTGTAGTTTTTTAAGAGCCTATTGTTGCGGACTTAGCTGCACCGCAAATAAAGGCGCGACAATAAGTAAATCTTATTGCTGCGGTTTTTAACCGCATCAATAGAGCAACCTATTGATGCGGTTCCTACTCAAAACCGCAGCAACATGTTTATTTTAATATTAAACAACAAGTCTATTGCGGTGGTTTTGGGTAGAAACCGCATCAAAAGGTACAGGTAAAAAAACAAAAAACAAAAATTTGTATTTTAAATTCTGGCAATTTTAAATCAACTTCAATAACTAGAATATTGTCGCATGACAATTTTTCAAATGAAGATACCAAAATATATCTACAATCAAAATTATATCTACAATACAAAAAAACAAAGGACAAACGAAGATACGAAAAAACTGAAATGAACAAATTAATAACCAAAATCCAAAAAACTAAGAAACTAAAACTAAAATACAAAAACGCTGCAAAATAAAAAAAAAACAAAATTTCGAATGGAGGAAAAAAAATCCTATGTCTGAAAAAGAAACCCTAAACTAATATATAAGCCAAAAAGTAAACAAAAAATTCAGATCGAAAATGAGAAAAATAAATAATGTTGTGATTTCTTCTCAGATCTGATAAATAAAACTATAGCTAAGGACAAATCGCATTAAATAAATAAAAATTCAAGATCTGAAAAAAAAATCGAGCAAAACTAATCTTCAAGCGCTGTATACTTCGACCGCCAAGAGCCGACCGACGCCGCCGCCGAGTAACTCGAAACTGATGGCGAGAATCGAGCGAAATTGAGTAACTCAAAAGCATAAACTTACAAATTGTTGCGAAATTCTACAAATTGTTGCGAAACCCGAGAGGCGAACTGAGGTGGATGATGACGTGGACTCGAACAGCTTTAATGGAGTGAGAGGCGGCTGAGATGATGATGAGGCGACTAGAAATCGCGGCCCCACATGAGAGAAAGACAGAATTCGCAGAGTTATATTCGCCGGAGATGAGGGCTAAAGAGTGAGGGAGAACAAGTGAGAGAGCGAGGAAGGAAGAATGAGAGTGAGAGAGAATAAGACTGAGTGAGAGAGTGAGGAAGGAAGAATGAGAGTGAGAGAGAAGAAGACTGAGTGAGAGGGAGTAGTGAGATCTAGAACGGCGCCCAGATTAAATGACAAAAACCGTAGTGCCTCTTTTATTTATACAATCAACCTATTGTTGCGGTTTTGTGTAGAAACCGCAGCAATTGATTAAAATTTTATTAAAAAAATAATATTTCAACCTATTGTTGCGGTTTTGGGTAGAAACCGCAGCAATAGATCTGGTCAAACCAGTTAACTAATTTTGAAAAATTACCGTTGATATCTATTGCTGCTATTTCCACTAGAGCTGCAGTAATAGGTTGAAATATTATTTTTCCTTTTTTTTTTTGACGTGGTTTATTGCTGCGTATGGGTAAAACCGCAGCAATTCTACCGCAGCAATAAATAATTATTCTACTAGTGTGAATACTTTCTTCATCAAAGTGGCGATAGTCCAGGAAACGACCTACCGCAGCTTGTTTGAATTGACTCACTTAAGGAATTTGCTCGGAATCCTGCACCTGCAACTTAGGTCCAATACGTCGTTGGCCTGTCCCCGTAGCATCTTGCAAAATCTCCATAAGAGAAACCACCACAGTACCACCAAGAGTTAAAATCACACCACAAATCTGAAACCTAGAGAGCGAAACCTAATAGTTGTACTAAACTAGGATTAGATGAAGAATAAGAGAACAAGGACTGGAAGAAGGAAGTAACTCTCTAGAGAAAGAGGCTCTCCATTTTTAGAGAGAGAGACAACCAGTCAATATGTCAATGTCGAACTTTCCTACTACAATGGGTGTCTTTAGGAATACTCTTACAGTTGATATGTTCAATACTAGTATTGTTCTAGTATCAAATTCTTTTAACTCTCGAAAACTTTAAACTGCGCATTTAATAATCCATACAATATTTTCAAATGGCTCATGGGATACCGGTGCCTTCTTTCGTAATAGTGATAGAATGTATTTTCAGCTCTAAACCAATAGGTTATTGATAAAGTAGGGCAAAATCATTAGCTGTCAACTCTTCGTAGTCAGCAATGGAAGAGGGGGTAGCTTTGATTGCTCAAGTCGCACTCTCTTTCATGGTTGAATGTGAAAAAAGAATTGCTTTTGTTTAGCGACAGTCTTCTAGAGATGATGCTTTCCCTGTGCCTTATCAATAATAAGGAAGACCGGGCAAAAGGTAAGCGCTTTTTGCTCACCCGGTGAAAGGCATAGTAGGTAAAAGGCTATTGCTTGCTTGACTTCCTTACCTCGGGGAGGTTTCAAAAGCTGCTAACTCAATATCTTGTTCATTCACAACAAAAGATTTTCTTTGTGTGTCGGTAAAAAGAAACATGCTTTTTTGTTTTGGATCCATTTATGGGTTCAAATCAATACGTTCTAAGAAAAAAGATTTGAATATTAATCTCATCTATCCCATGAGCCATTTGAAAATATTGTATGGATTATTAAATGCGCAGTTTAAAGTTTTCGAGAGTTAAAAGAATTTGATTTCTCGAGAGTTAAAAGAATTGGATTTTAAAGATCAGCGGAAATGAATTGACCAGATTGATGGAATTGCACGATGCCGAGGTTATATACACTTTACTATGACATGTTCTAGTATGTCCTCACATATGTTGTATGATATGTGGTTGCTGACTAAAGTAAGCTAAGGCCAAGTAGTGGATAAATGCATAGAGTAGATCATCTGACATCACCTACAAAAATCTTAGCAATGGGAGTTGAGAGGCCAACTCCAAAATTACTTCAAGTTTACGTTCAATCTTGCCCATTAAAATCTGCACCAGAATCTCCCTTGGTTTAAATTAACATGTTAAGATAACATTGTTAATTTGCTATGCGTTTATGCAAACATCTCATGCGCAATACTTTTCAATAACTTCAATGTATCATTCTTTTCATTCCTCAAAAATAATACTTAGTATAAGTTATTCTTATACATAAAGCATGAAATAGTAATTCCTTCATTCTTTTATGATCATTTTACTTCTTTTCCTCCCGCGTCAAACAATGAAGTTTTACCTAGACCTGGAATAATTGATTTGATTTGTATAACCCAAGTTGAGATCCGATTACGGATTGGCCACATTCCAAAACTCAAAATAATACCAAAGTTAACCAAGCCCGAACCGATCTATCACCCGAAAATGAGAAGATGATGATCCACACAATTAACCTATAAAATAAAAATACTCACTATCTTCAATCAAATGAAGTATAACAATAAAACAATAAAACTTATGTTCCACTTTATTGATTTCCTAAATTTTCGTGCACATGGGTGTGTTGCGATTAATATGGGACAGATTGGAGGATTATCATCTTTAATAAAGGTATAAAAACCCTATGCTTTAATTATAGTATACCACGCACAATATATTGTGAGAGAATATTTATTAGGTTATATAAACTCCATATGTGAGCAGCATATGATAGTCTAGTGGTATTGGCATCACATGGGGATCGAATCTCACCCTTACAAGAGGGATCCTCAATTTCCTCCCTCCTTGCAAGGGATTTAGGATCCCTCTTGTAAGAGATTTGAACTTACCTACCCAAGAAAATTGCAAACTCCTCAAATTATTAGGTTAGGCCTAGGCTGCATTAGTTAATGGAAAGGAGAGTTTAGACAACTTACAAGCCTAAAAGTGGTTCCATCATATAGGAGTAACTCCTCAAATTTATGTAATTGTTTGTTTCTCTCCTCATTTCAATGTGGGACAATTGTTTTACTCACATTTGAGCTGCGTTTGTTTATGGGATTTGCATTGTCATCCTTGTCGATTAGGTGCAACAATGTAAAGGAATATGTCCTTAGACATCCAGCAATTACTAAATATAAATAGGATTTAAATTATAAAGATAATAAAGTTAATTAGTTTAGTAATCGTATTTTCTTGCTAGAGAATATATATGATCAATAGGACAATATTGATTAGGCCTATAACTAAAATATATTAATCCTATGAGGTCACACATTGTAGCACAAGTTGGACAAAGAAATCCAAATCCATTTAGGATTAGGGTTGGCCTGCTATAAGGGGAATATATAGGAGGAGAATTATCCTCCTAACTTGCCTATGACTCTTCTATTATATATAGGATATAATATTAGGGTTTAGGTATGACATTCATTAAATAGTTTCTTTTCACAAAAGAGAGAGCTTGAGAAACCCTAATCCTTCCCTACTAACCGGCGCCTATACCACCTAAAAGTAAGAGAATTTTTCTCTTCCATTCTAGTAGATGTTGGTGTTCAACTGGTGCTCGTGGACTGATTAGAGCAGCAACACTTGGGGCTCTCAGATCTTCGATGTTTGCTTACAACAGGAAAATCATGCTACAAAGGTTGTATATCGAATCCCTATTGAATGACTCGTGTGTTTGATTATGTTTATGGTCCTATGATAGATGTTACAAAATTATTTCCTGAAATTCCGCTATATATGCAACTATATATGTTTCTACAGTGGTATCAGTTTTGCCTAATTCATAAGATTTATATGATCATGTAATTGTATGCAAAGTTATTATTTTTATTCAATTAAGGGAGGATTTATTTATGGCTTGAATTTGCATAATTGATTTTTGATATTAATTGTTTGGAAATTGTAAATAATTAATTTATTTTTGATTGATGCTCAAAATAATTTCTAAAGGTCCGAATTTTTGTTATTGATGGACGAAAGAAATTGGTTATTTTACTCCTAATTTTCGAATTTTTATTTATATATTTGTTAGATTTAAAATTATTTAGTGTGTAATTTGATTAACCATTGAAATAATTGGTTAACAATTAAAGATTTGATTTTTATTTTGTTAAATAAATCTAATGTTCATCATCCACATATATCTAAAATATTATGATAGCTGGAAATAATTTTTGGATTTTTCCACTAATTTTTGAATTTAGTTAAATTTTATGTTTAATTTTATTATTCATAAATTTTAAAGATAACAATTAAAAAAATATATTTGTTTTATTTGTTATGATAATTCACTAGATCACCCTAAAAATTATTTTCGAATATTTTGAAATTTAATTGTTATTTTTCTGAATTTTTTGGATATAATTTAATTTTTACTCTAATTTTGGATTCTTGTTAGATTTAATGTTTAATAGTGATTAAACATTTAAATCTAATCTCAACAAACCTAAATTATTTTTAAAGTTTTGTTGATTGATTCAAAAATTTATGTCAAAATTTTCGGAATTTGTAAAGCCTAATCTTTAATTAATTGTTGAATAAAGATAAACTTACTTTATATGTAATTGTTGCATAAAAAATTAAAAGGAAGACAACCACCATGGCTGGATGACTCCACCCAAGACGGTGGAGCCACGGTGGTGGAAGGAGGCAGACGGCAGGGGCGGCGCAACCATGGCGACAGAGCAGCGGCAAAACCACGCACGTTTGACATGCGGTAGTTCGCGCTGCTGCCGGCCATGGCACGCCTTATCGGCCTTGCTGCGGCGGGCGTCTGCTCGTGGCTGGGGCTGACTGGCAAGGCCCGGTGGGGGCGATTCGACATGCGCTTGCCGACAAAGTGGATTGTTGGTTGGTGCCTTGAATGTCGTGCGTCGTGGGGTTGTTTTGAGTACCCAACGTGGGTATTAAATGTGTACTGGTGGTTGGATCGTCGGCGTGGGCTCGGTTCAGTGAGGCAACTCCGACTGGCGGTCCTGGTGGGCTGCTGGTTGTTGTCGTGGGTGATTCTTGGCTGGCGTGAGTCCAACGTGATGAAGATGGCGTAGAATTTGATTTTGGCTGTTGGCTGGCAGCCTTGTGCTGCTGGTCAACGGTCAACAGGTTTTAAAATTAAAAATATATCTTTAAGAAAATTCAAATAATCTATTTTGAGCATACACCCAAGATTTCTTTTAATGTAAATTTGGGATTGATAAAGATTATTTTAGCCATATTTAAATAAGTAATTGAATTAAAATAATGAAGTTTCCTAAATAATTTCTACCTTAAATTTGTTAAGTTTTATAATTATTATGAAAAGTTTTATTTGCTTATTAATTGTTAATAAGTAAATAATTTATGGTTATTTTATTTTGATATTATAAATACGTGGATGTTTAATGTAATTTGTATGATATTATATTTTACATGTTATGACTAGTAGGGCCCAAATGCGAATAGTTAATACGATCTGCTAATCGTTAAATTTGAATGTAAATTAAATACGATCTGCGAATCGTTTGTATTTTTGTAACTTTAAATTTTAGTTATTTATTTAATTCAAATTATGTAATCAAGAATGAGGATCCAAGGAGTTTCAAGGATAGTGATCCATGGAGATTCAAGGGAAGATTCATGAAGATTAGTTATTTTCCTAAGTTCAGTGGACATACTAGATCATTTTAATTATTGCATTTATTAGTTTTTGCATTTATTTTGTCTAAATGCTTGCTTCTAAGGTTGTTTGTGGTTAATTAATTCATGTGTTCCCTATTGATTCACCATATTAGTAAACTTAGTTCCCCAAAAGTAATATTGAGTTTAATTGTTGTTCCAAACAACACCTATAAAGCCTTAGAACATGAGTAATAGGTGCTGCCAAAGCAGGGTGTTGCTCATAATTCCGAGGATAGTACGGTAGGTTTTTGAAACTTACATGTTAATGTTTGGTTTAACTCAACAAAATCATCAAAAGATAAAGTTTTGGGTTTTGAAGCTAAGAGATAGGAGTAAACAAGGAGTTGTTAACCTGTCTACTAAGAATTATAATTGGTTATAATTAGTAAAGTGCTTACTTACCTCCACTACTATACTTTGAGGGCAGGGCCAAAGTCCGTTTGATTATAGTGGGAGGGAATCTTGGTTATTTCTTTATTCAATAGGGGACTTTCATTTTGAACAAAGGGTAGTAATTAATTAAAATTTGTTTAATTACTGCTTTTAATAAACATTAATTGAATTCTTGCTTTATTTTTTGTTGTAGTTATCATGTCTAGTTCAAACTGAGTGCACACAACTTCCTAGAATGGGAAATGGCTGTGAAAATCGTTCTCAGAGCCGGATGAAGGGAAAAATGTTTTTGACAATCCATGTAATCTTTGCCCTATTTACCTTTTTGGTAAGCAGTTTTGCAAGTGAATTTTGGATGTGCATGGGAGCATACTAGGAAGGGGGTCTTCACCTAGATTAGGGTGTTTTATTTATTTTGAGTACTGAGACAATATTTACTTTTATTAACAAAGAAGTATTATTATTTTTGGTTAAAGTCTTCTGCTGCAAGTTATTTTGTTAGTTAGTAGTTGGTTGCCGAAAGCGTGTTAGTCACGTGGTGGTAATACTCCTAAATTACTCAAATATTATTTACTAAATTATTTATTTAAAATCGAGTAATTTGGGGGTGTTACAATCCTCTCCCTGAATTCCTGCCAGAGAATGCTACTCCAGCTGAACGGAGAGCAAGGCAAACTCTAGAGGCTAATAATTTTGTGCAAGTAACATGTTTGATGCTTGCTTGCATGGAACCAGACTTTTAAAAGCGTTTTAATGGTCTGGATGCCTACTCTATCCTCTAGCATCTGAAAACTATGTTTCAGAAGAATGCTAGATCGGAGAGGTTTGAAGCTCACTGTAAGCTATTGGAGTGCAAATTGGGCAAAGAAAAACCTGTTGGTCCGCATGTGTTCAATATGATTAGACATTTTTAGATCATGGAAAAATTGGGCTTCCCTTATTCTAAAGAACTGGCAACTGATATTGTGATCAAATCCTTTCCCGAAGCTTTTCAAAACTTTCGGTTGAATTTTTACATGCAAGGAGGGGAGGCTACCTTGCAAGAGCTGCATGGTATGCTAACTCAGGCTGAGAGGAGCTTGCCTACTGAACCTGAACATAAGGATATTCTTATATGGTTAGGAAGGGCAAGCAGTTCAAGAAGAAAGGGGCTCCTAAGAAGAAGAACAAGGGCAAGATTGTTGCCACTGATGATACTTCTAAACCAAAAGTCACTCCTAAGGCAAAAGTAGTAGCACTACATGAGTGTTTCCACTGCCATAAGATTGGCCACTGGAAAAGGAACTGCCCCAAGTATCTGGAGGCTAAGAAGACTGGTGCTTCGACTTCAAGTATATATGTTATAGAAGTTAATTTAGCTACATCTGTTTCTTGGGTATTTGATACCGCTTGTGGATCTCACATTATTTGTAATGTCCAGGGACTAAAAAGAAGTAGGAGCTTGAGCAATGGCGAAGTAGATCTCCGAGTAGGCAATGGAACAAGGGTTGCTGCTTTAGCTGTAGGAATTTTTAGTTTACATTTGCCCTCTGGTTTAATATTATAACTAAATAATTGTTATTACATTCCAGTTATTACCAAGAACATAATTTCGATTCCAGTTTTGGATTCGAAAGGTTTTTCATTTAATATAAAGAATAATTGTTGTTCTGCGTATTTAAATGATTTGTTCTATGTCTCTGCTAAATTATCAAATAGTTTAGATGTGCTAGACTTACAAACCCATATTTATAACATAGACAGCAAGAAATACAAGTCAAATAACTCAAACCCTACTTATCTATGGCATTGTCGATTAGGCCACATAAGCTCAAAGCGCATTGAGAAACTTCATAAAGATGGAATTCTCAAATCATTTGATTTTGAATCATTTGATGTATGTGAGTTTTACTTGATGGGGAAAATGACAAAGTCACTTTTTACAGGTTCAAGTGAAGGCCAATGATCTTTTAGCCCTCATACATACTGATGTGTGTGGACCTATGAGTACTTTGGCTAGGGAATGATACAGTTACTTCATTACTTTTACCGATGATGTAAGCAAATTTGGATATGTTTACCTCATGCAGCATAAGTCGGAATACTTTGAAAAATTCAAGGAATTCCATAATGAAGTACAGAACTAACTTGGGAAGAAAATTAAGGCATTGCGATCCGATCGTGACGGTGAATATTTATCTCAAGAGTTTGGTGATCATTTGAAAGATTGTGGCATCCTTTCACAATGGACTCCACCAAGAACACCACTGTTTAATGGCAATTCTTAAAGAAGCAACGAACTCTACTTGATATGGTTCGATCCATGATGAGTTTTGCTGATCTTCCAGTTTCATTCCCGGGATTTGCGCTTGAAACATCAGCATTTACACTTAACAGAGCACCATTTAAAGCAGTGGAAAAGACATCAGATGAAATGTGGACTAGAAACGTTCCAAAATTGTCTTTTCTAAGGATATGGGGTTGTGAAGCTTATGTAAAACGTTTACTCTCTGATAAACTATCACCCAAATCCGATAAATGTCTCTTTGTGGGTTACCTTAAAAGAGACTAAGGGATACTACTTCTATAACCAAAGCGAAACAAAGTGTTTGTTGCTCGTAATGGTGTCTATCTGGAAAAGGAGTTTATTTCCAGAAAAACAAGTGGGAGTAATGTATATCTTAAAGAAATTCGAGATGAGAAACAAATAGATGAGGTTAACACCTTGTTAGAGGCGACCCAGCATGAAAATGCTCAGGAAGTGGTGCATTCAATTCACGTACCTCCTACCGTCCCACTTGGAGATACTCCATGCGAAGTCCCTCAACCTAATGAGGTAGAAACTTCTTCTGTTGTTCCCCAATGTAGGTCTAGTAGGACCATCATTCCGTCAAATAGATATATTCACTAGTAGAAAATTGATAATTTGCGTCTCCCTATTTGCGTCGAACAAAAGAAAGACTGACGCAAATGTTCAGGAACAGATGATTTGCATCGGATGTTAACAAAGATCCGACGTAAATAACCACAGCAAATGAGTAAAAAGTAGAGCTGATCAAAAAAGTCCAGCCCGCGGGCCCGGCCAGACCCGGCCCGAATTTGTGGCGGGTTTGGGCAGAATTTTTTTTTTTTGGACGGGCTTTGGGCAAGCCAAAAATGACTTTTTAGTCTATTTTTTGGCCCGGTCCGATTTTGGCCTAGAAAAACCCGCCCTTTTTGGCCCGAAATAGTGGGCTTTAGGCACAAAATTGCGGCCCGAATTTTGGCCCGGCCCGACCAACGGGCAATTTTTTTGAGGCTTGGCCCGGCCCGACCCATGATCACCTCTAGTAAAAAGAAATTTGGGTCGGACGGTCGAGAGCACGCGACGCAAATGATTGGTCTTTGGATCCAACAATGTGCGTCGGGCGAGCCCAAGTGTGCGATGCAAATACTATTTGCGTCGGACGTTTACGAATGTTCGACGCAGATGATGAAAGCCTAAAATTTTTGGATACGACAATGTGCGTCGGATTGTCCCGATTGTGCGATGCAGATGGCATTAAATAAGTTTTGGGCCATAATTTGCGTTGGATGGGCCACGAGACACGACGCAAATCATGGGTTTCCCATATTTAAGGTGCTAGTTTAGGGTTTATTTCCAAACCCTCACTTCCTCCAGCCGTTCTCTCTCTCACTCTCACACTTCAGAACTCCACCTTCATCTCTCTCATCTCTCTTTCGCATCTCATCTCTCTCATCTCTCTTTCGCATCTCATCTCTCTCATCTCTCTTTCATATCTCATATGTCTCACCTACCTTCATCTCTCTCATCTCTGTTTCGAATCTCAACAATGAAGTGCGTTTGCGGTGTTCTGTGGCGAATGCGGCGGTTTTTCGACGAACAAAGGAGAGAGAAAGAAGGTAAAGTGAGCAAAGCAGAAGGAAAAAAGTGAGGCATATGGTGGTGAAGCGGGAAAAGGGGATCTTTGGGTTTAGGGATGGGATTCGACAGAGGAGCAGCGAGCGACAATTCGACCTCCGGCGAGTGCAACGGAATTCGAACCTCGCCGGCGAGTGCACCGTTCATGATTTGTTTCGATCTTTGTGGTATACAGACCTCCGGTGGTAAGTTACCTTTGATTACTAATTTTTAATTTTCTGATTCAATTTCTATCAATTTTAGAGTTTAATTCGTTTGAGTTGAACTTTCAATTGATTTATCTCAAGCTATCAAAAGGATTGAAGATCTGAGTAGTTTATTTCGTTTTTTTTTTTAGGATTTCATCCCTGTTCTCAAGATCTGAGTAATTCATGTAATTTTGTAATTTTATCTTTTTGATTTTCTGTAATTTATGTATTTTTTTTAATTAGTGTTTGTAAAAACACCACTTCTACTCAATGTCAAAATTCAATCTCTTTTGCAGTTATTTTGGGTGTATTTTTTGTAATCAGTGATTCTGTAATGTTCTTTTAAAATCTGTTGCAACCTAAAAAATGGATGATAAGTTGTACAAGAAATTGCAAATCATTCATATTACCCTTTCTCAATTTCACGAAATTAATTTTTTTTTTGATAAAAAAAAAGTCATTTGCATCGGATGGTGTTCAATGTCCGACGCTGTAATACCCCTCATGATTGCTTTAAAGGGATTTAGCAAGCTACTCATTCCAACAAGATGCATCTTTCTTTTTGGGAGCTTATTTCCTTAGTTAGTCCACAGTTAAGCGTGCTTGGCTGGGAGTAGTCTTGGGATGGGTGACCTCCTGGGAAGTTTCTCGGGGTGCGCATGAGTGAGGACAAAATGCGCCGAAAAAACTTGTGTTGGTTATTGAGGACAGTTGTTGGCCCTTAATGCGCATTGGTGACGATATACTCGACTCCGTATGCGCATTGGTGATAATATACAAGATGCATCTTTCTTTTAGGGAGCTTAATTTCATAGTTACTCCACAGTTAAGCGTGCTTGGCTGGGAGTTATGTAATACCCCTCATGATTGCTTTAAAGGGATTTAGCAGGCTACTCATTCCAACAAGATGCATCTTTCTTTTAGGGAGCTTTTTTTTTTAGTTACTCCACAGTTAAGCGTGCTTGGCTGGGAGTAGTCCAGGGATGGGTGACCTCCTGGGAAGTTTCTCGGGGTGCGCATGAGTGAGGACAAAATGCGCCTAAGAACTTCGTTGGTTATTGAGGACGCTTGTTGGCCCCGGATGCGCATTGGTGACAATATACTCGACCCCGGATGGGTCAGGTGTTACAGATGTAGATTGACTTTTTTTTAATATAAAATGGATGATTTGCGTCGCACACAGACCAATATGCAATGCAGATGGTGTTGCTGGTGCTGGGGCTCAAGGGTCATGTGCGTCGAACTATGCAGTACATTCGACACAAATAGCACTAAATCTGCGTCGTGTCCTAATCCGACGCAGATCATATCTCTCAAATTTGCGTCGATACCTGTGGCGTCGGACCGATGTTCGACGCAAATAGTGGTCCCAGGTCCGACGCAAATCATTGATTTTGTACTAGTGATTGATTTCCTTTTGACCAAATGTTCTGAAATAACGATTTCAGAATCAGAAGAACCTACTAGATACAAAGATGCTTTGGATAGTCAAGACTCCGAAAGATGTCTGAAAATTAAGTATGGGACTTGGTTGAAATTACTGATGGGATAAAACCCATTAGATGCAAAAAGATTTTCAAGTTGAAAACGGACTCGGATGGAAACATTAGTGTTTTCAAAGCAAGGTTGGTGGCGAAAGGTTTCAAACAAATTCCATCTGTTGCAGAAACTGAACCATGAAGGAGAAATCATATATATAATTACTAGTGTCTTTTGCACACGATGCGTGCGTGACATCGTGTGTAAGTGATTTTGTGAAAGTTTTTAATTTAATCGGCATTCAAGTAATATTGTTCTATTTGTTGTTTTTACTGGTGCAGATGTAAGATGTAACTGTTTTGTAGTTGTAGGGATGCTTTCTTCCCTTTTTTTTGAAAAAAATGAGAGAATGCAATTAGTAATTTTGTTTGGTTATTAGGGGTATTTTGGGTAAAGAGGGTGGACACCAAAAGGTCAGGAGTTCCCATATATATAATAGAGATGTTTCAACTTAAATGCAAATAAAATTATACGGACTACATATTTATTACAGGTCATTCAGGGAAAGATATAAAACCCTTCCACGACTTTGTTTTGAATGTAGCTGCCCAATCATTAGGCAACCCAGATATCTCGAACTTCCTTAATTCTTTGGTAGATAGATTACATCGAAAAAAGGCCTTCCAGTAAGTCCTTGTACGTACTAGGATTTCCCTTCCATCCTCTGAATACGCGTAAGGCTTAGACCTAGGGATGGGCAAGGGTCGGGTCTGGGTCGGGTCCAGCCAAACCCTAGACCCGGACCCTAAGGGTCTAGAAAAATTGGACCCAGACTCAGAAGCTTAGGATCTACAGGGTCTAGGGTCCGGGTCTAGGGTCCAAGCCTATTTTCTTTATTTTTACCAATTTCAACCTATTTCAAATATCAATTCATCAAAAATCTGTAATCCATCTTTCAAAAGAAAAAAAAATCTGTAATCCAAGATAATTTATTGAAAATTAACGGTCTAAAATACTAATATTTTTTGTCTATGAACCAGCAAAACCCAACAAGAGTTAATGGTAAGAAAAACCAACATTGACTTAACATTAACATCAATCTATGAACCTTAAAAGCAGCAAATAATTAAGATTTAGTTCAGTTTATAATATTTCAAATTTGCAAAAACCCTTTAAAATTACAAAGAGAGAAGAAATTATTTCAAAAAAAAAAAACCAACCAGCAGGCAAATGGAGGAATGACGGCTTGATATGGTGGAGCAAAAAAAATATTATAAAATTTTAGGGTCTAAGGGTTGGGTCCGGGTCAAAAATATTGAGACCCAGACCCGGACCCTAACTCTTAGGGTCTGAAAAATGTTGGACCCAGACCCTTAAATTAGGGTCGGGTCCAACAGGGTCCGGGTAGGGTCATGGACCCATGCCCATCCCTACTTAGACCACACTACTTCCGGACCATGCACCTGTACACTTTTGGTTATATGGTCGTGTGACAAGCTAATCAACTTACTCCATGATTCTTTTACACGATACACCTCCATTACCCAGATGTCTATTTTTGAATTTATTACATGTAACAGATGCAAACTGATAAATTTGATAGACTGAAAATGGGCTTGGGCAACCCAATAAGGAGGAGAGTTCGGTCCACATACAATCCCAAAGGAGGTTCCATACTAAAACCCATTGGCAATAGTAGGAGTAGCTCCTCTAGCTTATATTGTGGTACTTTCTCTCCTCTTTCCCCAATGTGGGACAACTCACATGTGCACAACATATATGGGGTTCAACACAAAAATCCCTTTAAATCGATTAAATCCCATTGACTTGCCGCCTCAAGGCTAAGTTCAATAGGTAATGCTAACTCATAAAGAATTTCATTTTCTAGGTCTAAACATGGTATTGGATCACAGTATTCGTAATTAGGTATCCAAAGTAATGCATTATTAGAGAAAACATCTCTCCAATAACTAACGTAGTCAAACGGACAAGGTTGTTTGATGGTTTCGCATGAATTCTTCATCAAACTAAACATGTTAAGTCTTCTTGTATGGTCTGGCATATGTACAATCTTATAATCATGGTTCATGCAATCATAACAAAATCCGAAAAGATGGTGGCAGAGGCTTGTTGAGGAAGACGTACGAGTCGAACAATGCTGATTACCGGGTTGTAAACCCAAATTTGACTTAGATCAAAATCTATGATGCAAAGCAAGCCATTGCAAGGACCAATAAGCCCAACTTCGTAATTGTGGAGGTGATCGACAACAACCTGTTTGACCTTGACATTCTCTTGGAAAGAAAAATCAATGATTAAAACATCAGAGAATAGGAAAAAGGATGGCTTGACTAGTAGAATTATTGGCCTTATCATTCACAAGCTTAGGCTTACCAAAATTTGGCTCATAATTTCATCACGCCAAAGCTTGCAAACACATCGACAACGGAGGAGAGTTTTAGCAGGTAGCTTTAGGAGGATGTAAGATTGCAGCTCCAACGATAGGCAGTTAATGAAACAACCTGTTCGTATCGTCGCAGTTTGCGCATCAAACTGCCCTAATTCGCTGGATTTATCAGCCATGGATGAAAGCCTTTAAAGCGCAGATTTTGTTCTCTAGTTTTTTTTTCCCCTTTTTTCCTTTTCTTTTCTTTTGTTTTTAGATGGCAATCTTGGCGTATATGTACAAGAACTTTTTGTTGGAAAAGACCTCTTAAGATAGCTATTTTGTTAGAAAAGAACTAATAAAAACTTTTTTTTGTTGAAAAATAGCTATTACAATACTTCTCTTTGTTACTTAAGACCACATCAATGTTTTCCGGCCAAAAAGTCAATATTTCCGATATTGACTTGCTTCCCCTCCCTTTCTCAATAAATGGGACCAACCTATTTTTTTCCCTACCATAATCCCTTAAAATAAGAGGAAAGGGTTTGGTAGGGTTAAGGGGTTAGGATAGAAAAAAATGTATTGGTCTCATTTAACGAGAAAAGGAGGGGAAGAAAAGTCAATGCCATAAAATTGACTTTTTGGCCCGAAAATATTAATGTGGTCTTATGGTCTTATAGTCTTATGTAACAAAGTGAAGTATTATAATAGGTCTTTTTGAACAACAAAGTTTTTATTAGGTCTTTTCCAACAAAATAGATATTTTAATAGGTCTTTCTCAACAAAAAGTTTTATATACAAAGAAATTAGGGTTAAGTTTCTTTATCGGGTTTTTCTACGTTATATCCTTGTGTTTTTTCAGATTCTACGTTGTAGCCCATCCTTTTCTAAATTCTATACAGTACCCTTAAACTTAGATTTTTTAATGCACAATACCGCTATCGCTACTTACGTTGTTAATTTCGTTTATTTTTTTATTTAGTGGAACTAATTTAACTTATACATAGTTTAATCCTTGGAGGGAATATTTACAAATTAAATTAGTTCCACTAGATTATAAAAAGTAAACGAAATTCATGACGTATAATTAGCTATTGGGGCATTGTGCATTAGAAAAGGTAAATTTGAGGGTCTCGTGAGGTACTTTAAAAAGGTTGGGGCACATATACAAGGGTATAACGTAGAAAAACTCTTCTTTGTCTTTATCTCTATTAATATTTTTTTAAGGAAGGCAATACCGACTAACTTCAGCCCAATTACATAAGAAAAAGTCTTGGATGTGTACTTGGGGTGAAGTCGGTAACTTTGAATTCCTGAATCATATCGTATCACAATTTTTCTCCCCTAAGAATCGTGATCATACATTCATACCTTATACCCCTCAAAAAAAAAACATTCATACCTTATAACGTTTCATAACTAGAGTTGTCAAATAGGCCGTGTAACAGCCCGCACATCCGAGCTGCTAGCTAATCACACTTAACATTCATAAACCTCAATTACCATTCATAAACCTCAAATTAACTTATCTTGCAGCGGAAACATAACTTATAAAATGATCATGGACCTGGGTCAAGGCCCACAATATAACATTCCAAAATGTATATACAAAGAATTAATCTCAAACAAGTCTCCAAAACTATGTAATAATACACCATAAAAATTTTCTTAACTAAACTATATAATCTCCACCATTGCTCATCCGGAAGTCATTTCATATAACACTTATGTCCATTTCCACTATCCATCTAAGAGTTCTTATAATACCTGCAAAATCACTAGCAATGAACACTGCCCCTATCATAGGACAGGTTCCAAGAACAAAATCAGTAAAACTGAGTACAAACTGTCCAACCAAAAGAAAATCTTTTTGGTGGCTTAAAACTTATTTATAGATTTAAGTTTATCTTACGAGACATTTGAAATCAAGGTACAGAAAATTCATAATGAAAGAATTATATAGCACATACTTGAACACAATAATGTTACTTCTTGTTTTAAAATAATAATACGAATATCTCACAACATAAATAGTATATACTTTAATTGGCGGAACTATGAGAATTCTATATAATTAAAACGATCTTCTAAAATCAAATCTAACTTTAACATAATTAAGTCATAAGAATATTTCCCAATTCTGTGTTTCAGATATAAAAACCTTCAATCCAATATGTATATCGTAGCTAACTCCTTTCATAAATTCCGAATGAGTTTCTTGGTAAATCATTCCCATATCCGGCAGATAAATTCCATAACTTGGGTGAGAAAAACATCACTTCGAAAATAGAGTTTGTAACAACTTTCCACGAAACCATTTACACATTCAAATACTTATTATATTTTCTTTCAGAAATCATACTATACTGGAGAAGAGAACACGAATAGAGTTGCCTTCCAGGCGAATTCTCTAAACTTTTACAAGGGACATCTCCCTCTTCCGTTATGTACTGCTTGTAAGACTTTTCAGGACATGTCCACAGAATATAGAATACAGAAAATACAGAATATTGTTCATCACTGCTCTAGCAGCTTCTTCCCCTTTACGAAAACGAAATCAAAATATATCATTCAAACAGAATACATAATTCATAATCCAATATTATCCAGAGCTCTTATCCATAGTTCTTGAATCAAATGTATCACATTTTCATAACATAATCGCATTTGGGTAATTCATATACAAACTCAAATCATTTGATAAAATATACACGAGTTTCCAATAACTTGGTATAATTCAATCCTTTATAAAATACATTTGCTAAAAACAACTCAAATAAGACTTTAAATAAATTATGGTCCAGTTCTATAGGCTTACCAAAAGATCAAAATAGAATTTAAATCTTATATAAACTTTATATAGTCAAAATGTTATAACATTAGACCTTCATAGATTTCCCGACACATCACCTCTATTCGAGTCTCATAATATAAAACATCCTATGACATATACTTGTAATTTAAGTGAGAAACTTGTGAAGTCCGGACTTATATATAAGAATTATAATCAACTCTTCCATTAACATACTCTGATGTTTAACACTCGCTTCTCTTAATTATCTAGAACTCTCTTACTTGAATTTCCAACTTTTAGTAGCCCAAATGACAAAGAATCTTATAAAATAGTTGAACTGACATCTCATAGTTAAATTAATACCTTATTACTTTAACCTTAGTATCATAAGATAGTTATTAGTATTTCCGACTTTTTTGTCTCAATACTTTTATACTTCCATGTCCATATTCTACCATATTTTATAATCTACAACTATTATTAAAAGTGATTATTCCATCTTTCCGTGTTAATAAATTTTATTATCTAACTTAAACTTATAGCCCAAATTAGTTTTAAATCTATAACTCATAACAACCTTTTTTTCCAGATATTTAAACTCATTGTTCATATTAATCTTAACTCTATAATTATTCATTATCAGATCATCCCACTAGTTCCCAAGCGTTCCATTATACAAGATTCATATTTTCCCCACTTTCCATTCTTAACCTTACTATCAATTAGTGGATGACATTTCTAAATCTTTTATTTGACCCCACTGCATATTCATAGTAGAAAACTCTCGATTTGGATATAGTTCTTCACAGCTTAGGTACTACGACTCACTATACTGTTTCTCTACCCCCTTCGATCCATCACTCGTCTCATGAGTTATTATAATACCAATATAAACATCACATATTCAATTTACTTCCCAATACTTGATTTATGTTATCCCAAAACTTACAACCACTTGATTCAGCATGCTTAGAGGACCCATGAAATTCCTGTAACAAGTTCTTTTACTCTACCAAACATTTAAACTCCGAAAGTTACTTCCTAATTTACAACCTTGATTGTCCAACTTAACTTTCTCAATAACAATTTACATTCCAAAGTAGAAATTTCAAACAATAAACTTATTCTATAACCACTCCAACATAGATTTTCAATCTTATAGAACCCAATTCCAAAGATTCTTCAAACATACCTCTGAATAATATAATATGACTTTGATATAAATTTCTTTTCTTCACAAAAACAGAATAAGAAAGCTTAATTTATAACTTCACCAATTTACACTCCATCTAGTATCCCAAAGGATTTATGACTAACCCCAGTAATTATCATATATCCAAACATATGGCTAAATCTTCCATAAGTCATAATTTGTAATATATTTAACATCTCCAAACAATAGTTTACTTTTGAAATCTCCATCCTTGAACTTTCCATGACCCAGATAATCCCAAGAACACAAAACTCAAAATATGACATATATATCCTGATATTTTGTATCATAGTCAGACTTTCCAAACTCATATCTCGCAATATCTTAGTATCAGGAACGTATTTCGGAATCTTTATAACGAGCTTGAATCAGGAAGCACTTGAGCATTACAATATACTCGGTCACTCCATAGCATTCTATAGAAGAAACTCTTGGTACATTTATACACCATATAACTATATATAGACGAATTTTAGCGAACACCTAATTAGGTTTCATAAGCTTATCATCCCATTGACTTAAATGTATTCCTTATTGCAAAGCATACGGAAATCCCCCTGATTATCATACTTGTAAAGGCATTGCAAATTATATCAACAATTCTTACTTAAATATTCATAATCGAATATCCATAACTTTTATATAATATCTTAAAATGTGGGTCATTGATTAACTTATACCACTAGATCTCGAAAACCATAATTTCCTTCAATACGGAACAAGATTAACTTAGTGTAACAGAATTTGGTATCCTTGGATAACCTTTACATCCTTCAAATTTTCGAATAAAACTATCTTCCACAACCAGAACTTACAAAGATATATCTCAATTCAAAATTAGGAAATCAATGTTAAACACTATATACTCAAACATTTTGCGTTAAATCATATGTTCTGAAAATCAGACAAACTTAGTTCTTAAGAATCACACTTCTAAACAAGTTGAACTTATAATCATAAAACCATAACAAATCCAAGTCAGAACTCAAATTACTTTTTGGAAAGTCATGAAATTCATACAACTTGCAATAGCGCAAATACGATTTAGTTATAAAGTGGAGGGACAATGTGCACCTTATGCCCATCTAAATATATCGCTTAATTCGCATTCCCTCTCTAAGAATCCATAATGTCGCTCCTCCAATGGGTCTTGAATTCCACCAATATTCACCTCACAACAATAATGACAACAACAATTATCATTCATTCTTATTACTCAATTCACATAAACAAATTGACTTGCCATACCTTCGAAACTCTTCTATGAACTAATACAACCCTTATACACAAACCATTTCAATAATCTAACTCACATTTTCATTAATCAACACGAATCTTATAAACCCAATCTAATTAACATCATCTCTGGAAATTTTGACACTAATTGGCAATACGAAATCATGGTCTAGAATTTCATCGGAATATAATGTATAATATCTGATTTACTAAATCTAACATATGAAAATGCAGAGGATTACAAACTAGGATTACAAGTTCCAAAACAACTTCAATCCATTAAACAAAAAGCAAGGATTCAATCTTTACTTTGCCACAAACTGATTTGTGATTATATCAACATTTTAGAACTCAACCATTAACAAAAGTTATTGAATTAAACCCAATGGAATCTGAATATGGGTTCTTCAAATTAAAGGGAAGAGATGAAAATGGTTTTAACTTATACCTCAAATGTTTGAGAACTACAAAATGAGAGAATCAGAATAGCAACGCAGCAACAATTGCAAGTAGCAGCACCACAAGGTAGTACCACCACCGGCACAACAGCACCCCCAAACAGGCGGCAGCGGACCACGATGGTGGCGGCAACAACGCAGCACCAGAAAAACGAAGCAGAGGAGAGAGAAAAAACAGCAACACAATACCAGAAACCCGAAGAAGAGGAGAGAGAAAACGCTGCAACCCAACAACAGTCGCACGGCGTCGGCACCGGAGAAACATCACAACGCCGACAAGAAATAAGCAGTGAGATGCGAGAGAAGTGAGAGAGAAGAAAAAATTTTGGGCTTTGGGGTTTCATCTTCACCTAGTCCCCTACTTCTTTTTGGGTTTGTTTGAAGATTTGAGAAGTCTAAATGATTATATTGCAGGTTGCATTTGATTTAGGAATGTCTAAGTGTTACTTTGAGAATTTGGCAACAATTTATTGTGGTGGCAATTCTTTCAAGTGACACGAAGAAGGAGAAAGTTAAAGAGGATTTTGACTCAATTTTAGTTCCTTCATTTTTTCTTTAAAATACTAAATTTGTTTAAACTTACACAAAATATCATAATTAAGCTAAGATAAGTAATTAACCTTTAATTTAATCTGTTTAAAATTTATGGGCTATTACAGGCCGTGTCAAATTTATATCTATTTTCGTGTTCGAGTCATTTACTAATCTTGTCGAAAAAACATAACATTAACCCAACCCAATTAACTAACCGTGTTGAAACCCCTCAACATTAACCCGACCCTTTTAATAAAGCGGTTACCCGAATTAATCTATGTAGCCTGTTTAATTCAAAAATCCAAGAAACTTTTATCAATAATAGAATTTATGTCCAATTTATTATTTAGACCATACCTCGCTAGCATCTATATATACTAATAAACCTTGCTTTATAAATCGTACGTGTCACCTAGAAAATTGCTCTCACGAATTCTCCCTCAAATTCGAGCCTTTCAACCAAAATAATCCTACATGGCAGTTTTATCAATTAAAACATTGTCCAACTAGGATAAATCGCCACATGTCATGCATTTCACTAATGCATTGGCCGAAATTTTTAAACCTCCTCAAATCATGCGTATGTCAATCAATTACAATCTTAAATCATGTGCAAGTTGATCACCTAAATCTCAATCATTCCTAAATTGCAAAACTTGATTTTAGGGATTGATTCAATCACTCTTAAATATGGAAATTCGTGATTTAATGAAATTATATTACATTCTTTTTTCAAAAAACCGAGATAAAAACCGACTTCACCTAGCACTATAAATACCCTTATCATATTTGCATTCCACTACAACATCACAACTCATAAACCCTAAACACCTTCTCATATGTTGGAGTATGTTTTTTCTACAATCAAGGATTCTAGAATTTTTGTGGATCTAGAATATATGGCACTACACTTTCTTCATTGTAATCCTCAAAGAGCTCATAAAGTATGTCGAATTCCATTTGAAGAAATCAACATGAATGAGGGAGATGTTATACCACCTACAAAAATAGTTTTGTTGCATTATTTAGCGAACGATTGGTATTAGCTTTTTTAAATGTTATTGTATTAACTTTCATTACGCAACATGGGTGATTTTAGTGTCATTGAAATAAAAATACTACATTTATTCGTATCAATTTCAAAGGCCATTTTGTTATTATCTTTCTCAATTTTTTTAAATATTCATTTCTTAAATTATTGTTTACATAAAAGGTCAACTATGAAATTTTTTGTTTAGATTAGATTAAATATTTAACCCCCTTGGATGAGCTACGTTGTTGTTGTTTTCTCCTACAATATGCTAATTGTTTTTTTTTTGAAAGGGTACAATATGCTAATTGTTTTTATTATTTTTAAATGATTCAAATGGCAAGTGATTACCACCGAGAATATAGTGCACTAACTATTATGCTTTTCTTATGGAAGCCAACATACACGTGTCATGCAAGAATGAGATCTTTCATTGAGTCCTTAATTGATAATATCCTAATCAATTGCAATTCTTTATATTAGGTTATAGATCAAAAACTTTCTGTAAATCATGCACAATCATCATAGACATAAAATCAATGGCCTAGGAATATTGTACATCATCTTGATCGAAATGGATAACTGTAATATACAGATATTAATTCCTTGATTGAAGCAATAAGAATATGCTTATGTAGTGTGTATTGCAAGCTAAACTTCAAATTTTAAGATGTTTAGTTCTTTTTATTATATTTGAAGATTACTCATTATTTGGTAAATATTTTTTGCTATAAATAGTGATTCTATGTACTCCATTTTACTATCAAAGCCATTAAACGTACAATTACCCAATCTTGGGATGCACAAAAGAAGGTGGTTATTAAAGCTATTGAAACAAATCTTTTTGTCTTTCAATTCTTCCATTGGAAGGACAAAGACCGTGTCATGAATGGGAGGCCATGGTGTTTCGATCAACACCTTCTGTTTCTCGACGAGATTAAGGGTGAGATGAGCAACCGATGCAAGTGCCTCTCAATCTATCGCCTTTTTGGGTACGTATACAAAATCTCCCTTTTCATTGTCGTTCTGAATCTGATGTACGAGTGATTGCTGGTGTGTTGGGGGAGGTTTTGGAAATTGAAAGGGATGATCTAGGGTTAGAAAAATTATGTACTGCTAGAATTATGATGGATGTGTATAAACCCTTGCGTCGCTTTCAAAAAGTTAAAGGCAAGAATAATAGCATTGTGACTGTTGAATTTAAATATGAACGACTTTCGTTCTTCTGTTTTATGTGTGGGAAGATGGGACATAGGGAAAAGGATTGTACTTTAGCTATGGATGAGGAGGAGGAGAGAGAACTTGGGTGGGGCTGTGGCTTAAGGCCTCTCCTCGAAAAGGGAGGTTGAAATATCTGGCTGAGGAGGCTGTTGTGTTGAAGGTTCGAAAGAACTTGTTCATTGGAAAGTCTCCTAACTCATCTTCTTTTGATAATGCGAAGAAGGCGGGGTCGACGGAGAGTAATACTCATGTCTCGAGTAATATGAAGGAGATAGAGGTGGAACGAGGAGATGTGTGTGTGGATAGTGGTGGACAAAAGTACGCGAGGGAGGCTGATGGGGGTGCACAAAAGTGCGTGAGGGAGGATGATGGGGTGTCACAAAAGTGCGAAAAGGAGGCTGGGGGAGTGGTCAGTGGAGGGGAGTTCATTGTGAGACTGGAGGGAGGTGTTAGTGTGGTGCACGAGCAGCAGGCCCTTGTGCACTCTCCGCTCACTTTCTCGGTGGGGAGCACAGTTCCTTCGGAGAGAAAATTTAAAAGGGTGGCTCCCAGATCGATGAAGGTAGGAGGTTTACCAAAGGGGGAGGGTACTGATGAGGGGAGAGGAGAAAAAGAAAGGTGGGTGCAGGGAGCCTTGAGGAGGTTGCTGCGATGGAAAAGGGTGTGAGTAAAAGAGGTCGGACTGATGATATTATGGATGAGAGCTACGGTTCTTTGATAGTAGCGGAGGTTGGTATCAACCAACCCCCTCGAAGGACAATGAAAATCTTTAGTTGGAACTGTCGAGGGCTTGACAACCCTCGTACAGTTAACACCCTCCGGGAGTGGTGTTGGAAAGATAGGCCGAATATAGTGTTTTTGATGGAGACAATGATTGGTAAGCAAGCTCTAGAGAATGTTAGAAGGAGATGTGGTTTTGAGAATGGGGTGTGTGTTGGGAGTGTGGGTTTGTCAGGGGGCATGGGATTTTGGTGGTGTGATATTAATGTGGTGGTGCGTTCTTTCTCTGCTCATCATTTTGTTGGGGATGTTTGTGATGAGTTTGATGTTCCGTTATGGCGTGCTATAGGTATTTATGGATAGCTTGAGGCTACAAATAAATATCTTACTTGGCAGCTTATGAGACAATTGTGTCATGGTGTTAACATTCCCATTGTAATGTTTGGGGATTTTAACGAGATAACGAGTGTAAATGAGAAGTGTGGGGGTGCTGTGAGAAGAGAAAGACAGATGGATGATTTTCGCAATACTATTGATGAATGTGGGTTGTCTGATCTTGGTTTTAAAGGTAGCATATTCACTTGGCAGCGGGGACTTTCTATGGAGACTCTTGTGATGGAAAGATTGGATAGATTTCTTGCAAACCATGATTGCGGGGTGTTGTTTTCCTATGCGGAGGTGATCCATTTTTCCATCTATAAATCTGATCATGCGCCAATCCTGTTGAAATTTGGCAAGGAACGAACAAGATATAAGAGGGGTAAGCTGTTTCGGTTTGAGGCATTATGGTTGTCCGATAAAGAGTGTGAAAATGTTGTTACGCAGTCGTGGCAGGGCTGTGCGACGGATTGCATTTCCTCGAGATTGGAGACGATGGCAGGTTCGTTAACTCACTGGGCTCAGGTTACTTTCGGAGATGTTAAAAAAGAATCCTTGAAGCGGAGCGTAAACTGCATAACCTTCAAGAGAAGCCACCAGACGGTTTTATCCTCCAATAGTGTCAACAAGTTGCGGATGAGCTGGATGAGTTGTATAGGTTGAAGGAATCCTATTGGCATGCTCGTGCACGGGCAAATGAGCATCGTGATGGAGATAAAAAAAACAAAGTATTTCCATCACAAAGCGAGTCAGAGACACAAAAGAAATGCTATAAAGGGTTTGGTTGATGCGCAGGGGGAGTGGAAGACGGCTAAAGAGGACCTCGACGGTATTATCTCATCATACTTCGAGGATCTTTTTAGCACCAGCAATCCCGGGGGTTTTGAGGAGGCTACGGCTGGAATTGAGAATCGAGTCACGCCTGAGATGAATGCAGAGTTAAATGCATCCTAATAAGGCTCCCGACATTGATGGTATGCACGCTTTGTTTTTTCAGAAATTTTGGCATGTTGTTGGCCCGGATATTATTCATTTTGTGAAAATTTGGTGGAATGGGGAGGTGGAGCTATATGATGTTAATCAAACATGTATTGTGCTCATCCCTAAATGTGATAATCCAAAAAGAATGAATGAGTTTCGTCCTATAAGCTTATGTAATGTGGTATACAAAATCATCTCTAAAACTTTGGCGAATAAATTGAAGGGGTGTTTGGGATATATAATTTATGTGAACGAAAGTGCTTTTGTGCCTCAGAGATTAATTACAGATAACGCCCTCATTGCTTTTAAAATTTTTCATTATATGAAAAGCAGGGGGGATAGTAAGGACGGAATAGTGTCTCTCAAATTGGATATGAGTAAGGCGTACGATAGGGTGGAATGGAGTTTCTTGGAGCATGTGATGGTGAAGTTTGGGTTCAATGTTCAGTGGGTGCAGAAAATAATGAATTGTTTGCAAAGTGTGACTTTTTCTTTCAAGTATAACAATAGTGTGTCTGGTGCCTTAACTCCGGGGCGTGGACTCAGGCAAGGTGGCCCAATCTCCCCATGCTTATTTTTATTATGTGCTGATGCTTTTTCTACGTTGCTTACAAAAGCAGCTAGGGAGTACAGGATACATGGTGTTCAAATTTGTAGGGGAGCCCCGAGAATTTCTCATCTTTTCTTTGTTGATGACAGTATTTTATTTGCTAAAGCAAACTTGCAAGAATGCTCTATGGTTGCTGATATAATCAGTATATATGAGAGAGCTTCCGGTCAAAAGGTGAATCTAAGCAAGACAGAGGTAGCTTTTAGCAAGAAGGTGTATGTTGTTATGAGAAAGGAGATTGTGGATACTCCTGGGGTGAGAGAGGTCGAGAAATATGAAAAATATTTGGGGTTACCGACAATTATTGGAAGATCAAAAAAGGCGATTTTTGCTTGCTTGAAAGAGAGAATATGGAAGAAATTGAATGGTTGGAAAGAGAAGCTTTTGTCTAGACCCGGAAAGGAAGTTTTGATTAAAGCTGTGGCGCAGGCAATTCCGACTTATATGATGAGTATCTTCCGCATCCTAGATGGTCTGTTTGATGAGATCCATTCCATGTTAGCAAGGTTTTGGTGGGGTGCTACTGATTCAAAACGAAAACTTCATTGGCACAATTGGGAGTCTCTTTGTCTTCCAAAATCCATGGGAGGTATGGGGTTCCGAGATTTGAAGGTTTTTAACATGGCTATGCTGGCGAAACAAGGGTGGCGGTTGTGCACTTATTCGACATCTCTCCTCCATTGGCCCCTTAAAGCGAGGTATTTTAAAAATTCTGCCTTTTTGGATGCTTATCGTGGTTTTGACCCTAGCTTTTCTTGGCGAAGCATTTGGGGTGCAAAATCGCTGCTATTGGAAGGGGTGAAGTGGCGTGTTGGGGATGGGAAAGACATCAAGGTGTGGGAGGATGCTTGGTTACCGGGAGATGGAAATCATTTTGTACCCACGCCGTTGCCTAACTCGAGCCCTGACATGCGTGTCGAAAGCCTCATTGATTTTGATTCTGGTGGCTGGAAGGTGCAAGTGCTCGAAGAATGTTTCTCAAGGGAAGATCGTGAGAATCCTTGACATACCCCTCTCAATGTTCTGGCCAAAAAATTGTAGATTCTGGTGGCCAACTTTGGATGGATGTTACTCCGTAAAATTTGGGTATTGGCTGGGTGTTCTTGGGCGCACTCGCTCGTGGCAGCTTATATCGGGTCATCATGAAAGTGAGATGTGGAAGAAAGTATAGGTTGTTGAGGGTCCGAAGAAAATGAATTATTTTCTATGGAGGGCATGCAAGGGGTCATTAGCAGTGAAGGAAAGGCTACTTTATCGCCACATTACTACTGATGGGGTGTGTAAGATTTGTGGAGGTGTTGAAACCATCATTCATGCGCTTTACGAATGCACGTATGCTCAGGAAGTTTGGCAGCATTGCGACCTTGTGGACTATATTAATGTTGCGCCTAAGTCGTCTTTTGCCGAGCTTTTTATGTGGCTGGATGGGAAGCTTAGAAAGGATGAAATGCGTCGTTTTGTTACTCTATCATGGGCAGCATGGTTTTGTCGAAATAAGGCAACCTTTAAACCTTCTCCTCCTTCACCGGTTCACGTGGCTATGGGAATGTGTAAACTTGTGCAAGACACCATTGATGTTTCAAAACAAACATCCATTCCAATTGGGCAGGCGCCTATCCCATCACTTGGGAGATGGAAGAAGCCGGATGTTGGGTGGGTAAAAATTAATGTGGATGCTCATGTTTGTGCGAATCGTGGTGTGGGGGCTTGGTGTGATAATAAGGGACTGGAATGGTGATCTTCTTGCTGTAGCAGCCACTCGCTTGAATGTTGCATGGGATGCCCGAATGGCGGAAGCCGCAGCTGCTAGGTATGGCGTGATAATTGCTCGAAGGCTGGGCTATGAAAGGGTCTGTCTTGAGAGTGATGCGCTGACACTCACCACTGCTATCTTACACGAGAATTTGGGCTTTGCTCCTATTTTTCTGTTTTTGTATGACATTAATTATCTTAGCTAAGCTTTTGTTTCTTTTCTTTGTACTCATGTTAAGAGAGCGGGAAACACCATCGCACACTTAATGGCGCGATGGAATGTTGAGTTTGATTCGGAGTATGTTTGTACGAACTCTTTTCCCCAAAGTATCACAACTTTGGTGGAGCTTGATTTAGATTAATAAAACGGTTTCTTGCGTTTCCTATCAAAAAAAAATGTACACCATTTTACTACAAATTCATTCATTTTTCCATAACACTCTTATCTCTATTATATAAGTGTCGGGGAGAGCAAGATGGTGTCCCCTCACAAAAAGTCTGATATACCCTTAATATTTAATTGGAATTGAATTTGATATTTCAATTAAATATTAAATTAAGGACATTGATTTCATCTTCTTACATATGTGTGAAAAACTCTAGCACTATAAATATTATAATCATGTTTGCATTGCAATACTACACCAAACTCCATAAACTCTAATATCCTTCCCTTGAAAGCAGCCATCTTAAATTTTCTTCAGATGGTGAATGAAGATGGTTCATTTGAAACAACACCTTCACCTACACGAAATTATACTACATTCTAAGGTTGCACTTCCTCTTTATAGTTCATCTTTGCACGCGACCACCATGTGGGCGCCAAAAACATTTATGGCCGACGAGATATTGATCATTGTGGAGAGTCAGAGACCACTGAAGAGAATGAAAAAGTGCTCCTATACTAGCTTTTGTGGAACAATAATGGTCTAAGAGAGAAGACATAATTTAGCTATTGTAATCGATATTAGAGATAAGAGAAGATATAAGAGCTAAGAGAGAAGAGAAAGGAGAGAGGAGGGAGAAAATAGAAACAATTAGTACCAGTAGAACATTATATCTATTGTAATTGATAGATCTCAACCATTGATAAGGTTGACTTCATAATTAAATTTGTTAAAAAGGTAAAAAGTCAATCCTATTCAACCAGTAACTTCTATGAGTACAAAGATCAATCACTTATCTTAATTGATTATGATTGATCTCAGACTATCTCCTAAATTATTGCTTACTGTTATCTTGCTGATTTCCTTCCATCTTATGTATATATTTACTTCCTCTCTTCTAGCCTTTAGTTTAGGATATTCCTTTGATATAGCTACTACATCTGTTGTATTGTAATATAAATATGTTGACTATGTAATAATATAAACAAACCATTTACTCACTCTTATATGGTAATCAGAGTAAGGATCTGATCATAAAAGTTTTTTTTTCTCTTCCTTTTCGTCCAACAATGACGACCAACTCCCAGTCTACTATTCCTAATGAAAGTGATCCCACCAACCCCCTCATTATTATAGTCAACCTCTCCAACATAATCAAGCTTTCTTCCACAAACTATATCCCGTGGAAACTCCAAACTGAAGCAACTTTGATTTGGGATTCCGCTTCATATTATTCAAATTATATAACAGATGATACATGTGTTGGGAAAAGGCAAGATAATCTCCTATAAAATATTGGAGAAGTGGTGAACAGAGAGTTTTTTATTTCTCTTATGCTTGCATATCACACATTACAGTAAGCTATTATATAGCAAAACCAAAAGTAACTGTAGAAGAAGACAAAAGACTTACCACACCAAAAGTCTAAAGAAGATGAAACCCTTCAACTACACATATTATTATGATGCACTAATTAAATGAACATTAACTTTGAATTACTCATTCAACACTTCCCCTTAATTCAAAGTTACTGACACCTAGCTCAAACATGAAGAAATAGTGCTTTGCTTGAGGAAGTGACTTTGTGAAGATATCTGCCACTTGCTCATTAGTACCACAAAATTTTAACTCAATCTTCTTATCACAAAAAAGCTGCCGAATGAAGTGATGTTAAACATCTATATGCTTGGTTCTAGCGTGAAAAGCTGGATTTTGGCTCATTGCAATTGCTGCCCTACTATCACAAAACACCTCTGTAGCATCAGATTGCTCATAACCAAGATCAACATGTAATTTTCTAAGCCATAAAATCTGACGAGCTGTTGAAGTTGCCGCTGCGTATTCAGCTTCGGCGGATGACAAAGCTACTGTCTCTTGCTTCTTTGAACTCCAAGTCACAACACCAGAACCAAGACTAAATATGCTACCTGAGGTACTCTTACGATCGTCAATGCATCCTGCCCAATCACTATCAGTTTAGCCAAATAACCTGAAGTTTGATACATGACTATACCAAATCCCGTAATCAACAGTACCAGTCACATAATGAAGAATTCTTTTTACAGCCCCAAGATGTTGTCTTGTAGGACAATGCATATATCTTGACACAACACTAACACAGTAAGAAATATCCGGTCTAGTGTGTGTAAGATAGTTTAATCCACCACCTAGACTTCGAAACAAATGTGGATCTGCTTCCCCTGTCCCGTCATTTCGTTGCAACTTCTCATTAATGTTCATGGGAGTGGTTGCAACTTCACAGTTCAGCATACCAAATTTCTTCAAAAGATCAACAACATACTTCTTTTGACTCACAAAAATTCTATCTACACCTTGCTTCACTTCAAGACCCAAAAAATATTGCAACAAACCCAAATCCGACATCTCAAAAGTCTTCATCATATTAGACTTAAATTCAGCAACAAAAAACTCCGACGAACCCATGTAAATGATATCATCTACATAAAGACAGACAAGTAAAAAATCACCATTACCTTGCCTCTTTACGTAGAGAGTGGGTTCATTTTCACTTCTTACCAAACCGCTATTATGAAAGAAAGTATCAATTTTGTTGTACCACGCTCGCGGAGCTTGTTTAAGCCCATAGAGGGCTTTCTTCAATCTGTAAACTTTGTTTTTAGCACCATCAACAACAAAACCTTGCGGTTAGGAAACATATACCTCCTCCTCTAGATCGCCATTCAAGAAGGCAGACTTCACGTCAAGTTGAAAAACCGGTAACTGAAGTTGAGCAGCCAATGCCAACAAAATTTTCACTGTCTCGAACCGTGCAACAGGAGAAAACGTCTCGTCAAAATCAACACCTTGCTGCTGTGAGTAACCCTTTGCCACGAACCGAGCCTTATGCTTCTGGACACTTCCATCAGCATTGTACTTTATGCGGAAGACCCACTTCAACCCAATCACATTCTTGCCTTCCGGTTCACCGATTAATTCCCAAGTGTTATTCCTCTCAGTTGCTTGTATTTCTTCTGTCATTGCATTTAGCCATTCTGGTTTCTTAACAGCTTCCTCGAACATGGTTGGGTCAGTGACAAAAAGAGCATAATTGCAGGTACTATAAAGTTCTTGTATAGACTTGAACTTTCTAGGTGGACTTTCACTGTTGCTTGAGGAACCAGAGGATGGTGTGCTTGCATTAGATTATGTTCTACTTCCAGTTGGAGTGGTGGGAGTAGAATTTGCAGGAGAACTTGTTGCAGATAATGGTTCAGCTTGTTCAGCTTCAACATCTACCGGAACATGATGAATGATACCATCTTTGTCTACATTCCACCTTAAACTAGATTGCTCATTGAACACAATATTCATGCTAGTTATCACTTTACCACTTATGGGGTTATATAAGCGATATGCTTTAGATTGCAGGCAATAACCAACAAAGATGCATTTTTCAGATTTTTCATCAAGTTTTGAACGATTATTAACTAAAGCATATGCAATACAACCAAAAACTTTCAAGTGGCTTACCCGAGGCTTCTTACCTCTCCATGCTTCGGATGGTGTTTGGTTGTAAACAGCCCTTGTAGGGGATATATTTAAAAGATACACTGTTGTTGCAACTGCTTCACCCCAATAATGATTCGGAAGCCCTTTCACCGTGAGCATACTTCTGGCCATTTCGACCACTGTACGATTCTTTCTCTCTGCAACACCGTTCTACTCAGGTGTGTAAGGTGCTGTAAGTTCCCTGCGTATACCATGCTCATCACAAAATTCATGGAACTCCTTAGACATGAATTCACCTCCTCTGTAAGTTCGTAAGGCCAATATCTTTCTGCCAATCTGGTTCTCAACCAAAGCCTTGAATTTCTTAAAGTTCTCAAATGTTTCAGACTTGAACTTTAAGAAATAAACCCAACTCATACGGGTATAATCATCAGTGAACAGTAAAAAATAGCGACTGCCACCTAACGATTCAGTTTTCATAGGGCCACATAAATCAGCATGTATAAGCTCAAGACCCATGGAAGCCCTCCATGATTTTCCAACAGGAAATGAGGCCCTACTTTGTTTTCCATACACACAACCTTCACAAAATTCAAGTTCACCTATTTTTGGCAAGCCAACAACCATTTCTTTCTGACTTAAAAGTCTCAACCCTTTCACATGCAAATGTCCATATCTTAAATGCCATAAATCAGCTTCATTCTTCTTACCAACAAATAATGCTTTATTCATATCACCCAAAACATCAAGAGGAAACATTCTATTTTGAGTCATATGGACATTTGCTATACTGTGGCCAGACTTTTTATCAGTCACAACACAATAAGCATCATCAAACACAATTTTGTAACCACTATTCAACAATTGCCTAATACTCAACAGATTATGAGCTAAACTAGGGACATCTTGCACATCATAAAGAAGTTTTACGTCACCTTGTACTGTTTTGATGGCAATGATACCTCTGCCTGCAACTTGCATTTGCTTATTGTCGCCTAGTCGAACTTCCCCCTTTTGTGACTCATCGAGCTCTTTGAACAGTGACTTTGTCCCAGACATGTGATTGGAACATCCACTGTCTAAAAACACACTCCATTGCTGCCAACAGAGTCTTGAATTTGTGTATGGGCCATGAACAACTTGCTCTCATTTTCAACCTTCTCGGTATAATTTACTTCTTGTTGATCATCACCCTGCTTTGACCAACAATTTGCTTCTTTGTGTCCATATTTCTTGCAATAATGACACTGGATTGTGCTTCTTTGTTGTTGCGAATAACCAAACTGATTTCTACCTCTTCCACCATCGCCACCGAAGTGACTTCTACCTCTTCCTCTGTCACCAAATTGACCTCTGCCCCTTCCATTATCACGACCACGTCCACGACCTCGACCTCGTAGACCACCTCTATTACCTCTGCCACCTCCAAGACTACCAAAATTTTCGATCTTTCCCTTAGAGAAAGACTCCCCCTTTACTTGGAACGCTTTTTCCTCAACTTTATCATCATAGCTGAGAATTCTTTCTTCATGGGTAATGAGTGAACACATCAATTCATCAAATGTGTAAGTTGAGAGGTCCTTAGACTCCTCAATTGCAGCAACTACATGCCTAAAATCTTTGTGTAAAGTTCTCAAGACCTTACTAACAACTTTCTCATTCTCAATGGTTTCACCATAAGATTTCATCTGATTTACAATCCCAGACACTCTAGACAAGAAATTTTGCACTGGCTCCTTTTCTTTGTCACTCAAATTGTCAAAACTAGAGCGAAGAGATTGTAATTTAACAACAATTACCTTTTTATCACCAAAATATTCATGCTTTATGATCTCCCATGCCTCCTTTGCTGTCATGGCTGAAGAAATGTGAGGAAAAATATCGTCATTCAATGCCGACTGGATAAAAAATAATGCCTTTGCATCCTTCTTGCGATTCTCTCGCAAAGCTTGACTGGGTTCCGCCGGTGGCTGCGTCGGTGCCGGTTCAACATACCCAGTCTTAATAATTTCTCATAACTCATGGGATTTGAATAACATTTGCATTTTGATGCTCCAAAGATGATATTTTTCCCCCTTAAAAATTGGAATAAGGGGCTGAGAAGAAGGATTAACACCATTGCCAGCCATGAATTTTTAATTTTCTTACTCAATTTTGGGTTTCACTCACCCGTGTTTACTCTCTGTTCTTCACTCTCAATTTTATGGGCACTCTTTCTCTCACTTACTTTACCAATTGTTTACTTAAGTGGACCAAAACCTGGTTTTATCTTTGATGTCCTAATTTTTTAAAGGTTTGTGGTGGGGTCGTGAGACTTTCAGCAAGTCTTTGTATTTGGGGCAGCAAGCTCTTGATACCACAATGTTGGGAAAAGGCAAGATAATCTACTATAAAATATTGGAGAAGTGGTGAACAGAGAGTTTTTTATTTCTCTTATGCTTGCATATCACACATTACAGTAAGCTATTATATAGCAAAACCAAAAGTAATTCATGTAGAAGAAGAAAAAAGGCTTACCACACCAAAAGTCTAAAGAAGATGAAACCCTTCAACTACACATATTATTATGATGCACTAATTAAATGAACATTAACTTTGAATTACTCATTCAACAACATGGGTTGTTCCATATTTTTGTTTGTGGCTATAGATTGTAGCCATCAATATTTGGGACTTCATACATGGGTTGTTCCAGATATTTGTGAAGAAGATGCATATATGTGATCAATAATAGAGAATTTTCACACTTGATCTTTATATTTCAACAGTATTTTTGAGATACTATTCATATGTCTTCATTCCGCCATTATCAATTATATACTGGATTGTTCATTGTGTAGTGTTGTTCATTGTAGTAATGAGGTTCGTTGATCCTTTTATTTTATAATTCTAGTATGGGAATTGGAAAAAAGTGTGATTTCATCTTAACATATAAGTTTAAACATGATTTGTATTACTCCCATATAATGTTGTCTAAACATTTATTTGTAGTGAAAAAAGAAAGAAAAGAAAACAAAGAGAGTAGTGAGAAGAATCACGATTTTTTAACAAAGGAAGTTGACGAAAAGTTTGCATTACAATTTTTATATTGCTTGAATCTACAAGCCTAAAATTTGCCCCAAATTGAATGTTAAATATACTCACAAACAATGTCGTCGAGTGGTTTAGATGGTGGCAGCAGTTAGGAGAGAGGAAGAGTGGTGCGAGCAAGTGGTGGTGGTGGTGGTTGTGGGTAGACGAAATAGAGTGAGTTTTTATGGTGGGAAGAGATAGAGAAAGAGAATGGTGCAACAAGAGGTGATGGTGGTGCTGCAACGAGATAAGGTGGTGGCGTAAATGACATAAAAAATGGGAGATGAAGATAATCTCTATTCTATATGGGAAGAGAGGGGGGACACCAAAATATAGAAACCCCTATTTTGCCCTCACTAAATATTGAAAATTATAGCAAAAAACATAATTAGAACAATTCTTTTTTCAAAAATCACGGCACAAAAAAAAAAACGTTATATTCACTTCACAACAACACCACTCCAACTCCCCCAATTCAGTTAGCCAAATTCTCGGCAGTTTCTCCAAATCTTCCTCCTCCCTTCTTCCTCTACTCCCATTCATCCTCTGCACATTCTACCATTCCTCACCTGCAAAATTCAGAATTATACATACCAATATCAGGTAATTACATAAATCATAAATTTGTTGTGTTGTTCACAATCCTTATAGAATCGAGATTATATAACTAGTATTAAATAAACTTAAAGAATCCAATCATATATTTTGGCGTGATGAGATGGCAGTCAATATATCTTGGCTTTCACATGGCGACCGAAAAAACTGAAATAGTAGCAAGGCAAATGGGCTTTTATAATGACCCGACATAGGTCCTGATTTTCTAACTTGGGCCTGGTGAGCCCTCTATTACGTTAACAAATTACTCTTTTCCTTGATGGACAAATCCTTCATAACCTACCAGGAGTGGGCATCAAGATTTATAAAAAAGTTAGAGATATAACATCAAAAAAATTAGGAAAAATTGTGAAATAGTACCTTTTGTAGCTGTACTTAACTGAACTTAATTTGTCTCAACTAAACTGAACTTAATTTGTTCGGACTAAACTAAACTAAACTTCATTTATCTAAACTGGACTGAAGTTATAATTCATGAATGGAGTAATATTAATAAAATAAGTAGAATAATGTTTTTATTATCATTAATAATGATTTTGAAGATAATTAATAGTATTAATGACAATGAACTATTAATGTATCCATAAAAATAATAATTATTCCACTACATTAATATTAGTAATAATTATATTAATCAAATAACAATAATATTAATACTTATACTAATATTAGTAATATGTATTATAATAATATTCTTATGATTTGAGTAATATGAATAATAAAAAGTGGAATAATACTTTTATTACTATTATTAATGATAAGAAATAATAATAATAATTATTATTATTATTATTATTATTATTTTATTACTATTATTATTATTATTATTATTATTATTATTATTATTATTATTATTATTATTATTATTATTATTATTATTATTATTATTATTATTATTATTACTATTATTATTATTATTGTTATAGAAGTTTTGAACTTAACTGAACTTAATTTATCTGAACTAAACTAAACTGAACTGAATTGAATTTTCACTAATTTCAGTCCAAAGAATAGAGCCTTAGTCTTACATCCCCTCAAGCTACACATGGATGAGTGTGCGAGTATAACCCATGTTGAGCTTTGATGGTAAATCACCAAAGCTTTTTTTTTTTGCTAAGTAAGTAAGAATATATTCACACCAAAAAAATTTACAACCTATAAGTCAAAACAAAAGAGCTCGAACCAACTAGGTTGGATCCAACCCTCAAGCAAGACAAGAGAACGAAGCTATACAAGCTCATAGCAACAGAAAAACTCAGCATAACAACCCACAACTACAAATTATTAACCCAAATCCTATCAGCTTCTGAAATTCTTTTAGGCACGACCTGAAAGATTCTTGTTAGCACCAACTGTTGTATCTTCTTTGTTAAAACCTTTGGCTGCCATACTATAGCATTCCAGCAGGCCTCATTCCTCGCCCACCAGACATAATAAAGCATCCCTGTAATAACAGCAGCAATCACATTTTTCTAAAATTTATTCCTTTTACTGCGTCTGAGGAACGGAACCAGTCTTCCAAATATCAGTTGCTTTGTGTTGTAACCCAGCCAAGCCAATATATTATGCAAACATTCCTTCGCATAATGACATTGAAAGAAGAGGTGGTCATGGCTTTCCTTCCCCATCAATACACAATTGACAGTCCTGCTCTTGTGTTATAACAATTTGACACAATCTATCCTTTGTCCACAACCTCTTGTACATCACCATCCAAGCAATCAGTCTGTGCTTAGGAATGCTTAGTCTATTCCAGATAAATCTATCCCAATACACTTTTTCCTGCTCACCTCTAAACATTCCAGATAAATCACCAAAGCTTCCAACAGAATAAGATTTAGTAAAAAAAAAGTGCCTTTTAATTTGTTCATCAGATGATATTTCGACGGTGGATGGTGGGTATTTTCTGGTGATGGGTGGTGGATCTCATGGGTGAGTTTCGTATTTCGATGGTGGTTGGTGGTGTAGACTTGGCGGTGGATTTCGTGGATTGGTGGTTTTTCTTCACTCTCAATTTTATGGGCACTCTTTCTCTCACTTACTTTACCAATTGTTTACTTAAGTGGACCAAAACCTGGTTTTATCTTTGATGTCCTAATTTTTTAAAGGTTTTTGGTGGGGCCGTGAGACTTTCAGCAAGTCTTTGTATTTGGGGCAGCAAGCTCTTGATACCACAATGTTGGGAAAAGGCAAGATAATCTACTATAAAATATTGGAGAAGTGGTGAACAGAGAGTTTTTTATTTCTCTTATGCTTGCATATCACACATTACAGTAAGCTATTATATAGCAAAACCAAAAGTAATTCATGTAGAAGAAGAAAAAAGGCTTACCATACCAAAAGTCTAAAGAAGATGAAACTCTTCAACTACACATATTATTATGATGCACTAATTAAATGAACATTAACTTTGAATTACTCATTCAACAACATGGGTTGTTCCATATTTTTGTTTGTGGCTATAGATTGTAGCCATCAATATTTGGGACTTCATACATGGGTTGTTCCAGATATTTGTGAAGAAGATGCATATATGTGATCAATAATAGAGAATTTTCACACTTGATCTTTATATTTCAACAGTATTTTTGAGATACTATTCATAAATATATAACCGTCTTCATTCCGCCATTATCAATTATATACTGGATTGTTCATTGTGTAGTGTTGTTCATTGTAGTAATGAGGTTCGTTGATCCTTTTATTTTATAATTCTGGTATGGGAATTGGAAAAAGTGTGATTTCATCTTAACATATAAGTTTAAACATGATTTGTATTACTCCCATATAATGTTGTCTAAACATTTATTTGTAGTGAAAAAAGAAAGAAAAGAAAACAAAGAGAGTAGTGAGAAGAATCACAATTTTTTAACAAAGGAAGTTGACGAAAAGTTTGCATTAGAATTTTTATATTGCTTGAAACTACAAGCCTAAAATTTACCCCAAATTGAATGTTAAATATACTCCCAAACAATGTCGTCGAGTGGTTTAGATGGTGGCAGCAGTTAGGAGAGAGGAAGAGTGGTGCGAGCAAGTGGTGGTGGTGGTTGTGGTGGTGGTGGGTAGACGAAATAGAGTGAGTTTTTATGGTGGGAAGAGATAGAGAAAGAGAATGGTGCAAGTGTGCAACAAGAGGTGATGGTGGTGCTGCAACGAGATAAGGTGGTGGCGTAAATGACATAAAAAATGGGAGATGAAGATAATCTCTATTCTATATGGGAAGAGAGGGGGATACCAAAATATGGAAACCCCTATTTTGCCCTCACTAAATATTGAAAATTATAGCAAAAAACATAATTAGAACAATTCTTTTTTCAAAAATCACGGCAAAAAAAAAAACTGTTATATTCACTTCACAACAACACCACTCCAACTCCCCCAATGCAGTTAGCCAAATTCTCGGCAGTTTCTCCAAATCTTCCTCCTCCCTTCTTCCTCTACTGCCATTCATCCTCTGCACATTCTACCATTCCTCACCTGCAAAATTCAGAATTATACATACCAATATCAGGTAATTACATAAATCATAAATTTGTTGTGTTGTTCACAATCCTTATAGAATCGAGATTATATAACTAATACAAGTTAATTTTTGGTTTGATTTCATAAGCACTCCAACCACGTAATTAACAAGCAGATAACAAAGAGCATCCTCAATTACTACGGGCAATCTCAACTTAACAAGCGGAGAACAAAGAGCGCCCTCAAGGTATTTCTTTTAAACATCGTAATTGAGCAACATTAAGAATTAAGTCATTCCATTTGATTGTTTTTTGGTTAGAATGAAAACACTAACTCGCCTATGACATCAAAAATTAAATCAACAAAATTTGCATCAAAATTCAATCAACAAAAACGCTCACCAATATAATTTTGATAATACCTCTCTTTCCATATAATAATTACAGTGTCTTTTTTTTTTTTTTGAAAAATCAGGGAATACTAAATCGATTCATGCACTGCCAATTCGCAAAACATAAGATTTTTAGGTTTTTCCAATTATTAAAAATCGTTCATTTTTGAAAAAAAATCAGGGAATACTAAATCGATTCATGCACTGCCAATTTGCAATACATAAGATTTTTGGGTTTTTGCAATTATAAAAAATCATTCATTTTCCGAGATTATTTTTTCAGACTATAATTTCTCAAAACATAAATTACGTATTCTAATTGATTAATAATTCTAAAAACCCAATCTTTCCATAGAATAATTAAAGTGTTTTTTTTTAAAAAAAATCACCCCATACAAAATCGAATAAAACACTGACAATTTGCGATACATACGTTTTTTACGATTTTCAAATTATAAAAAATCATTTATTTTCCAAGATTATTTTTTCAGATATGAAAAAAATTCGAAAAAAACTGAAATATTGCAAGAACGAAAAGTTTTGTATTTTACTAGCATGCAAATAAGTAAGTGAAGAGATTTCAAACTCACCTCCTCAATTGCAATTAGAATTCTCATTTTCTGTGATAATGGGCTGAAGAAGGACAAAACTTCCGATTACAGAGAGAGAGATGAGAGATACAAGGGCGGTACGAAGAGACGCTGGATGGAATCGCTCGCCGGCGTTGGCATGGTGTTAGACGCGATTACAAGGGGCGGTTTAGAGAGAGAGATGAACTAATATCTATAAAAACAAAAAACGTTCCACTCAAGTTTATTTCATTTGGTTCACAAATTTTTTCAATCACTGCGTCAACGCGGTATGTTTTTGGTGTTCTACTGCTACTACGTTGAAATTGCAACATATGTATGACCTAGAGAGAGGTAGAGAGATGTGCAGAATTGTGTAAGGAGAATGAGATTATTAAAGAGGGAGATGGGCTCTCTATTTGTAATGTTTATGATGATATGATATCATACCAAAACTAGAGTATATATGGGCTAAATTGTGTAGAAGAGAACAAAATGAGATTTATTGACACTTTTTTAATGGAAGAGAAAGATGTATTATTGAGACTTTTTTTCAATACAACAGAAATGATATTATTTTTTAGTGTACGATAATTGTGCTTAATTCCAGCTTCACCTTCAATTTTAAGATGTATATATTTAACTTTTAGTTTGAGATGTACAAATTTATCGTTTATAATAGTCATTACTTAAGTTTATGTACACCTTCAGCTCCCTCTTGGTCTTTCAGATGCAAATAATAGAGCTTAATTATCTTAAATAGTTTCAAATGTGTTGTTATTGTAAAAGTATTCGTAATGATATATCATGCAAATATAATAATTTATATTTAACTGTCATGTCATACATAAACCTATGAACTACCATTCAAATGGAACAACATAAAAAAAGTAAAAGCTTACTTATATTAATCATTTTCAATAGTGATAAATTATGAATATAAATTGTAAAAAGTAAAACTAAATAAATTCCAATAATAATTTCGCACGCATCGCGTGCATATAAGGCTATAGATAGAAGGGCAAGAAGAAAGGAGGAGCATCTATTTGAGAGAAAGTAAATGAAGTAGGTTGTAGGAGTAATTGATTTAAAAATATAGGAAAGTGTCAACTGTCAACAATTCCGAAGTTATTCACAACCTAATGTAATTTTTTTTTTATTGGACTTGCTTGTTCAGTTGTTTGGTACAACCTAATGTAATTAATTTATGAATACTTCAAGGATTAGAGCATTTTTTAGACCTTATTTTTAGTATTATGATCTAAACTAAGTGTCAGTAGTTTTTACACATTTGTTTTGAAATATATTAACTATTTATTTCATTCACTATATTGGTGGAATATATTTCATGCGTCTTATATGAACTCCATACAAGTCTCTATCCATAATTCAATCCAATAAAATGAACAGCCGAATCACAAAAAAAGTACCATCCTAATTATAATTTTTTTGTAGTTTACACCATGCAAAAATGCATCCTTAAGTTCCTTAATGATTTAAAATTTGAAATTTCATGTACGTTTTCTTATCTTAACTCAATAATGATTTAATAAGATTTCAAAGACCTCATGACTATGTTTTATCGTATATATTGATTTTTTTTTGAGGATTTTCTTTACTTACGAATAGTGCCCAAATTAAAAATGAGAAATCTATTAAGGGACGGAGGGAGTCTATATATTTAAAATAGTCTTCATATATACACCAGTAAACAGAAAAATAAATAAAAAATATAGTGCCTATTTGTGTTATTCAGCCATCCTAGCCTCTATTAACTAAAGAGTAAATTTTTTTATTTCGCGTTTCCTACAAATAAGAAGAACAAGAAGAATTTGAAGCCAAGCGAAAGTAACATGAATATAATGATATATTATATAGTACATCTTAAACCCAAAGATGTTGAAAATTTTTGTAAGTATTGTGCTAAATTTAAAACTTTCAGTTATGGTAGAAGGGGACTAGACGAGCTTTGGAGTGCAGAAAGTAATCTTAGATCAATAAAATATTTGTCTTTAATTATATTCATCGTAGGATATAATTTATATAATATATCTACTACATGGAGTACATAATAAAATATGCTATTGTTATGTTTGTTGAATCAAATTACACACTTAAGAGATACCTTGATTATATGTGCGATCATTATTTTTGATTTTACGATTTTTTCCAAATTATGTAAAAAAAAAAAAAAATAACTTGCTTATGTAGCTTTCGTCAATCAAGGAAATAATTTGCATATATGATATAATTGACGTATTGCTTATTGACTAAAAAGGAAACAATCAGTAAGAGAATATAATGTATGTATGTGTTTTAGGGAGTTGGGGTTTACATATCAACAATTATTTTTGAAAATATAACTTTTTTTTCTAAATAATTTATTTACCAGAATTAAAAAATTATAAGGATCTATCATATGTTGATCACGGGACATTTTGCAAAAAAAAAAAAATTAAAACTAAGATATTTTTCATGCAGCTTGATTTCTTTGCCACATATATGCCATGTCAGTTAAACAATATTATTAAGGACTCTTTGATACTCAACTAGAGAAAAAATAGGCAACTATTAAGTTAAATAAAGTTAGGAGTTAATTAGGTGATCAGTTAAATAAGTATATATTAAGAAAATAATATGATGAGACTTTTGTGACAGGTCGTTGAAGATTCTTATTTTTCGTGTTATCACTCCCTTAAACTGTACCATCTATCATAATTTTCGGTGCAAGTGGGGGTTTCCTGGTGGGTGGTGTCCAGTGGGTGGTTTGGTGCAGGTCAACGGTGTTGCAAGACAACAAAAGAGATGGGTTGTGCGGGATTGTGGAAAGGTTTTTTATATGTGGTTGCATGATCAAGTGCCAGTAGTAGTGCGAATTGGGATTTTATATGAACATCTAAATGAAGCAATGGGTAAAGTGAAAACTTTTTCAGTCACTTAACACACGTTCGGGTCATAAGCCAGTTTTAAATTATATTCTTAATACACGATATAATTATAAAAACTTTAAATCATGAGCTAATATGCAAATTCCAGACCATCATTTTACGAGAAACGTCCAGAAATCTTAAATTTATAAAACAAGTGCATTTTGATGTGTTTTTTGTTTCATTAACGTATTTATGAATTTATATATCACAATTATAAGATTTTTAAACTTTAAAATGTTGCAACAAAGGATTTTTGTATATCAGGAATTATACTTTTATATTTTATATTCTTTAAACTTTAAGTGTATGAATTCTAAAAATGATGGATTCAATAAATTTGGAACAAAAACAACTATGTAATAAACAAAGCAATGCATGTGCATTATGCACGGGTCTAAGTCATTCTTTAAACTTTAGGTCAAGACCTTTGACCCGTTTAAATAAATGGGTTGACTGATCCGAATCTTTTAATAAGATTGTTGGGTTAGGGTTGAATTTTTGAATCCGATACCATAACCTGTTTATGATGATAAATGGCATTAGCTTAAAGTTCTTCCTTCCTTTTGTTTTACCTCCATTTTTACATTGTTGAATTCAGTTTATTTAATAAAATTTCTGTATGCAACATTCAATTTTGATCTAACTATCACAATAATTCTTTTTGTTTTGGAACTTATTGAATTGAAAATATCACATATATGTGAGAAAGTGATAAACAAGCCAACTCGAACCCGACACGTATAATGAACGGGCTGGGTTGAAGGTTCCTGACCCGTTTAAGTAAATGTGTCGGGTTAGGGGGAGCCAACCCACCAACATGTGAACCGGACACGACCCATACCAATTACCAGTTCCAGGAATGATTGAGAATGAGGAAAGAGATAGAGGGGTTGCCACCACCCAAAAGGGGTGGTAGCCCCCATAGCAAAAAGGAAACGTAGGATTTTAAGAGAGAAATGGAGGGAGAATGACTATTTTTTTGGTAAGATAGAGACTAGAATTCTAAACTTACTATAATAAGATGATCTTTAGCGAAACGAAAGATAATAAATTTACCTATGATAATCCCTTTGAAACTTTTTCACCCATATGGTCATAATATGAAACTATCTCCAATAAACTTTTATTCTCTCGAGTACTAGTACTCGAATACCATAAAAAATACTTACTTTTTGGAATATAAAAGAAAAAGTAATCAGATGAGTTTTAGTGCAACAAACGACTTTAGGTTCTTAAGTAGGACATTTCAGTGAAATGTATTGGCGCATATAAACATGAAGGTATTAGACAAAGTCGTTATCTCAAAAGTGGTACTTAATACAATAAATAAGAAAAAAAAATTAGTTTGCATATACTTTAGGAAATGGATAAAGTTGGACAAGAGTTTGACTAGTTTATTGTGAAAGTAGATGTGAGAAAAAAGGTGAAATTGGGCAAAATCTCAAGGTAATAAAGATACGAAGAGAAAGATTAAGAGTGACACAGAGAAAATTGAGAAGACCAGGAAAGGAAAGGCGGCAACTTTGAAGCAGATTGAAAACAAAGTAAGAATCACTTTAATCTGACTTTAAATCGTTTTTTGTTTTTGTCATTTTCATGGTTATTTACATTGATTACACGGACTATTTTAGGAGAGAAAAGCACATGAAACCCAACTTGTTGATTTTTTATCAAAGAGTCGGGTGATGATGGGTAATTTCATTAGTTTGTACTAGAAGAAATGATTGAATATAAACTTAATCCGAGGTTATTATGCATTAGTTGGGTTGTAAATTGGATTCTTTCATTTTATTTACAGAGGGAAAACGTGGGATTCAAAGCCTGCACCAGTGGTCGAGAAATTCATATCTTCGGTATTAGAAAAGATCAGGCAAAGGAAGATGGAGATATCGAAAAAGCGATTTATTTTCACTGAAAAAGATCAGGCAACTGATGATGAAGTTGTCATAAATTATCATGCAAGTGATGATGGATTTAATATTCATGCATAATTGCAGTTGATATACTCTGATTATTCTCCTTTGAAGCTGTATCTTGAAGGATTTCGCAAATGGGACTATATTGGTGCGTGGTGTTCAGAGGTTTTTACAGCAAAGGAATTTACTATAAATGAGGAATTGAAGGAGAAAAAAGAGAGAATTTTATTCTTTTGTAATTTGTTGTATTTGGGTTTAAAGTTTAATTAGAGGATTTTTTTATTCTTTTGGAATTTACTAGATAAGTTTAAAGATGGATGGTTTTTTATGGCAAATTAATAGTTACGTAAAATAATTGTCTATTGCATGGTTTGATATCAATATAAATCAGTAGTCCTAATTAATTTATGTGCAGCAAATATTATCGAGATTTGTGATTAGTTTCATATCCCCTTTTTAAATTTCATAAGCAAACTTCATCAATGACAACAACTCAATAATCATTAATGCAAGCAGTTTTGAGGGAAGAAATAAAAATCATACAACAATGGGTGTAGATCACTATATATTAGCATGTAAAAAGATAAAGTTTATTATGCTCGGAAAGCACGATAGAATTCAACCAAAATCACAAGTAGATACCCTTATATAGAGATAACCTTATACTTTGACCATTTTAGAAGAAAAAAGAGAGTACAAAATTAATGATATAGGGGGTGAATCTACTCCAACTAAAATTTTGGGATTAAATTGCACAATTTGTGAAAGTGTGAGTGCTTAACTAGCCACATGAAAGATTGCCATTAAATTTGTTTGATGAGAGTTCATATCACGATAGAGAAAAAAAAGAGAATGTACATTATATGCTTAATTTTTGTGGGTAAAAGTATTATTAAATGTAATAGAATAGTATGATCAATTTTTTTTTTGTAATCTTTAAACCTTAAAAAACATCAGTGATTTTACTCTAATTGGAACTTATGGGACTAAATTGCATAATTAGTTTGCATAAGAAAAAAAAAGCATGCGTTTGTATTTCCTTATTAGACCTTTTTTTCTTGCCAAAGTCTATTTCATGTGGACGTTTTTAGACTCTCAAGTAATATGGGCTTGAAAATATAATCCTAATATGCGACAAAAAGCATGGAGAATAATATTACGACTAATGTGGTATACAAGGAAGTCTTCTACAACTTATGAGTAGCAGGTAGATATAGCCTTACTTTAAGATTTTATTTAACATTCTCTTTCTATGTGTTATTTTCATCATTAATTTTTTCGTTCTATTAAAGATTTGTAGGCCCATTTTTGTATTCCAATACGCTACAACTACAAGGAGTCTCACAATCAAATATGGTTTAGAGGTAAAATTGAATTGAACATCCAAGATGTACCTTAAATGAAAAAGTAGTATTAAAGATAATTTAAGATGCGTTTGGATCCTTCTTCTGTATGAAATAGACAGATGTAGGGATAGAGATCAATAGTCTTAAATATATTAATTTATAAAACTTAAGTTTGGAGGCTATTATAGGTAAACCATGAGATTTTCTTTGCAATAGCAACACTTACAAGCACACAGCCACACAATGGATATGATGGATTAAGACATGTATGAATACAACAAAATCCCATTAGTTTATCTTACATCACCACATAGGATTTTTCATTAATAAAACTACCACCATCAAATTTCAAAGAAGACCAAGAGAAGATATTATAAATCATAAAGATCTACATCCTAATACAATGAAAAAGACTCATCAGTCCATGTATTTCGGAGCTTATCAGTAATCAAGAAAATATTTGAGAACTTACTACAATACATGGATAGAACAACTCTCCATTAGAAAGGAGCTGGAGGTTATTGTTAAAAAAACTTGGAAATAAATAACAAAAATAAGAAAAAAAAATAGGGATTGCCACACCACCCAAAAGGGGGCGATAGCCCCTGTATCGAAAAAGGGAAACTAGAATTTTAAGAGAGAAAAAACATATATTTCAGAGCTTATTAGTAAAATATTTTAGAACTTAATATAATACATGCGTAAAACAATTATCCATTAGAAAGAGACTGGCGGTTATTGTTAACAAAAATTTAGAAATAAATAGCAAAAAGAAGAAAAAAAAGGGCTTGCCACCACCCAAAAAGGGTGGTAGCCCTCATATCAAAAAGGAAACCTAGGATTTTAAGAGAGAAAAGAAAGAGAGAGAATGACTATATTATTTGGTTAGATAAAGACACATACACTAAGATACTGAACTTACTATAATCATATGAGTTTTAGGGAAACGAAAGATAATAATAAATTTACCTATGATAATTCCTTTGAAACTTTTTCACCCATATGGTTATAAAGCTATATGCAATAAACTTTTATTCTCTCGAGTAGTACTAGAAAACCATAAAAAAAGTACTTACTTTTTGGAAAATAGAAGAAAAAGTTATCAGATGAGCTTTAGTGCAACAAATGACTTTAGGTTCTTACCTAGGACATTTAAGTAAAATGTATAGGCCCATATAAACATAAAAGTATTATAGATAACCCGTTATCTCAAAAGCGTTTAATACAATAAATAAGAAAAAAAAAAACAATTAGTTTGCATGTACTTTAGAAAATGGATAAAGTTGGACAAGATTTTAATTATTTTATTGTGAAAGTAGATTTGATGAAAGACACGGGGATATTGTTAGATTATAGACAAACTATGTAGATTGATATCTGCATGTGAATGTTTCATCATTTTCAGAAAAGGTAGGGGGTATAGTTGTATAGCGAAGAAATGATATAAAGAAATTGTTATACCATACTTCAAATTGAAATGTTGCTATTAATATGGAATAATGAATATACACAGTTTTTAAATTAATATGGGATGGAATGAGTATGATGATGTCATACACCTAAGAAGTAAACAGTCAAAATTTAAGCCCGTATATCAGAAATTTAAATATATTTCCAAAATTAAAAATTATTCATGCAACCTTCAACGGCATAAATCCAAATTTGATTTCATTATATTGCACTAGCCGCTCATTAACGGCATAGAGGGTAATCGCATTATTGAAGTTGTTGTTGTCCCCGATAATAATGTGGGGGACAAAGTTTTCATTCCCATAATGACACTTACACCATCAGACGCAACAAAGTTCTCGATAAAATTCCAGAGAAGGCAGTTTCCATTGGTTATATGTTTTGCAATGACGATAAATAAAAGCCAAGGACAATCTCTAGCTCACGTAGGATTATATCTTCCTCGGTCAGTACTTAGCCACGGACAATTGTATGTTGGTGTATCAAGAGTTACAAGCAAAAAGGGTTTGAAGATCTTAATCTGTGATAAAGAGCGTGGGAACTCAAATGTTACCACAAATTTAGTATATAAGGAAGTATTTCAGAATGTGTAACAAGCATTATGAAAACTTTTAATTTATGTGCTTAGTTTTTCGTTCAATGTGTTCATATTGTCAATCACAATTGTTTTATCGTCTACTTTGTTGCATATTATACGATAATTGCATTTTTTATTATTATATGTGCCTTTTTTGTTTCGTTTATGTCACATTCATACTATTTAAACTTTTTTTAAAATGAACTCAAACAATTAGCATCCCGTGCATTTATGCACGGGTAATAAACTAGTATTAAATAAACTTAAAGAATCCAATCATATATTTTAGCGTGATGAGATGGCAGTTAATATATCTTGGCTTTCACATGGCTACCGAAAAAACTGAAATAGTAGCAAGGCAAATGGGCTTTTATAATGACCCGAACTAGGTCCTGATTTTCTAACTTGGGCCTAGTGAGCCCTCTATTACGTTAACAAATTACTCTTTTCCTTGATGGACAAATCCTTCATAACCTACCAGGAGTGGGCATCAAGATTTATAAAAAAGTTAGAGATATAACATCAAAAAAATTAGGAAAAATTGTGAAATAGTACCTTTTATAGCTGTACTTAACTGAACTTAATTTGTCTCAACTAAACTGAACTTAATTTGTTCGGACTAAACTAAACTAAACTTCATTTATCTGAACTGAATTGAAGTTATAATTCATGAATGGAGTAATATTAATAAAATAAGTAGAATAATATTTTTATTATCATTAATAATGATTTTGAAGATAATTAATAGTATTAATGACAATGAACTATTATCCATAAAAATAATTATTATTCCACTACGTTAATATTAGTAATAATTATATTAATCTAATAATTATAACAATAATATTAATACTTATACTAATATTAGTAATATGTATTATAATAATATTCTTATGATTTGAGTAATATGAATAATAAAAAGTGGAATAATATTTTTATTACTATTATTAATGATAAGAAATAATAATAATTACTATTATTATTATTTTATTACTATTATTATTATTATTATTATTATTATTATTATTATTATTATTATTATTATTATTATTATTATTATTATTATTATTATTATTATTATTATTGTTATAGAAGTTTTGAACTTAACTGAACTTAATTTATCTGAACTAAACTAAACTGAACTGAATTGAATTTCAGTCTTACATCCCCTGAAGCTACACATGGACGAGTGAGCGAGTATAACCCATGTTGAGCTTTGATGGTAAATCACCAAAGCTTTTATTTTTTTGCTAAGTAACACTAGTGGAAAAAAACGTAAGGGCTGCGATGCAAGGGCTGCGGTTTATTGCAAAACGCAGCCCTTAATAGTGAAGGGCTGCGGTTAGCCCAAAAACCGCAGCCCTTTAGTAATAAAGGGCTGCGGTTTTGGGCTTAACCGCAGCCCTTTAGTGAAGGGCTGCGGTCTATGTTAAAACCGCAGGCCTTAGTTCTTTTTCACTTACACGCGAAAGTTTCCCGCAAATACTATTATACTCACCAAAACCCAACTTTTCCCCCTCTCTCTCTCCCCAGTCCCCGATTTTCCCTCTCTCACCTCATCAAACCCGCATCCCCCTCTCTCTCTTCGCATCTCTGCTCACCCTCCGCCGCCGTTCTCTCGTCGGAGCTTCTCTCACGTGCTGTTGCGTGCTTCCGTCACTCCTTTTGTTCGCGAAGATCCAAGCTCGAAAATCGCGTCTTCAATGGCGTCGAATTTCTAGGGTTTTCCGAAAACGATCGGAAATTGCAGTAAACGACACTGAGAAGAGATAGAAAGAGATCAATCGATTATGCAATCTCGACCCTTTCGGGAAGGTTTAACATCGAAGCAAAGAACAACGAGTACTTCATCATCATCTTCACCACCATCAAGAGAAAATAGTATTTCAAGAACAAGTTCAAATTCATCTCTTTCAAGTAAGTCAGTTTTCAAGCATAATCTTTCATCAATTCTTAACAATCCACACTCTTCTCGATCTAGGATGCTTCTTCATGGCTTGGATGGTGGTCTTCTTCAACCTCGGTACCTTTGCCTGAATTTTCCCCAATTAATACGTCGAAACCTGAATTAGATGCTAATAAATCTGATTTTCAACCGTATTTGTCTTCCGTCACGTCTTGGGTTATGAAGAGGATATTGGAGTTCTGGTTATGAAGAACGTCGCATTCAATCTTATAGGTTGCAGCTTGAGCAGCGTCTTCAATCTGTACATTTCTTTCCTCTCTCCTCTCAATTTGTGTTTTTCTCTTTAATTTTGAATTTATGCTTCTTGATTGTGGCTGATTTTTTTGGAAATTGAAGGTTATTCAAGTAGATTGTATGGCTGTATTGTATCTTGAGTTTTAATTTTAGTCAATTTAATCTGATTCTATACTAGGGTTTTTGTTTGATTTTCAATGGAAGATTGAATTAGGGTTTCTGACTGAAATTTGGGTAATCTGACCTTAGTGAATACCTAATAAACCTAAACAAAAACCCGCATCCCCCTCTCTCTCTTCGCATCTCATTCCTTGCATGCGATTTTCCAGTAGTAGCTATCAATTGCCATATGCTTCTCAAGTAATTTTCTCTCTCCTACTATCAGATCTTCTATATTTATCAATTTGTGTGTATATGTGAATTCATTTGAATATATGGATTTACGATTTGCACAATCTTTAGATTTATGATGCGAATTAAGCTTGATATTCTTCGAATTAGGTTACTCTTATCGAATATTCCGCGCAATGATGCCTTGTTAAACTTGAATCTGAGGATCAAAAATCGAAATTAATATAATCATTTCTGTTTTGCGATTTGAAACTAGACATGTTAACTGATAATTTATGGAGATTTCAACTTTTCATCATCTTGCAAGATTCTTATCTGATTGGAAATTTGATGTGTTTGTATATGCTTCTGCTGAAAATCCTTCTTGTGTGGTTTGTCTTGCTGATGTATTATCTCCTCTTATCCTGATGTTTTGACCATTAGTATCTTTAATTACCTATCATTAAAAATTATAAAATGTTGATATTTGGAAACTACACATTACCTCTAACAAATCTCACAAGATAATGTTTGTTCTTACATATCAAGATGAATTCAGGGTCAAAGTTCAAAGCAAATGAGGCAAACAATAAAGGACAAAAGGAGTATTATTCACATGCTCAACTAATGATCCTGCATATGATTCTTTATTTTAATTTTTTTTAGAATTTTGCAGCTTCAATACAGCTTGCTCATGAGCACGATGAACTTTTCTTTGCTTCAAGTGCTTTGGCAGGTTTGTGTAGTTCATTTATTATGATGGAAATAATGGTGGAAAATAGGATGACAAACTACTTACTTGACGATACTGATGATTGACTCTGATGATTATACAGGTTGTATTCTTTGCATGGCATGTATATTGTGCGTGCTTCAATATAAGAACTGATGAATGGGTAACTTTCTCCACTTGAAAGAATTAAAGGTTAAGAAGCCAAATGCTGGCTGTTTGCAAGTATCGTGGTTGTTTGTCATGTCATTTGGGTAGGGGAGTAGCATGTAAATAATTTATCATAGGCATAACAACATAGAAACCAAAGTTGTTGATTTTGTATTCATGCTAAAATTAAAGATCAGAAAAACTTGTTAGGAATTCGGTGGAAAGTCGACCTTTAACATGCAAGAGATTGGGTAGTCGACTAGCAAACAAGTTTTGTATTTTGCTTTGAAATTGTCTCGCCTTCTTTCTCTATGGATGATTTAGAGCATAATTTGCATGTTAATTTGTATGTAGATAAATTGGAGAAGATACCCGAGTTCCATGTCATTGTTCGAGACTTCACCGGGTAATTTACCCATTCTAGGCTTCTTGTTCTATTCCGAATCTTTTTTTCCCTTTTATTGTTTTATTCTAGCTAGTCATCATACATAAAATTCTTTGTAACTTCATTATTATAATTACGTGATCGAGATCAACCTTCATCGATATGACGTTTAGAAATCCATATAATAAGGGAATTTACCGCAACTTGAAGGATTTCTTCTTGACATGAGATAGATGGTTCATTACTCTAACACTTTGGTAAGCTCCATTATGTACCGAGCTCATAGTTTTGATTGTGCATATAACGTACGCAAAGTCTCAACTCTCAAACTCGTGCGCTTACTTGTTTCGAGGCTTTAACTCTTGCGATTCTAGAAGGGAGTATAGGTCCCTATAATACTGCGGCCAATTAGTTCTCCGCATTCTTTTATTACTGATAAAATAACTGGTCAATTGTAGATGCTTTTATCTGTATGACGTAATGTAGCTGGTCAATTGTAGATGCTTTTATCTGTATGACGTAATGTAGCTGGTCAATTGTAGATGCTTTTATCTGTATGACGTAATGTTCTACATTTAGTGTCAGTAATCCATCTCTTAGTTTATTTCCTTCTTCTGGTATTTCTGAAATTTTGATTACATCCTTAAACGGCTGTAACGATGATCTCATAAGTTCTCGCTAGAATTTGTAGCAAGTGTTTTTCGTGTTTTTTAGATTGAATATATTATGACCAGATGTGTGATCGCAGGATATTTTTTCAACCCACTTCTCATATAAATGCATTGCATTTTCACTACTTGATTGTGTCTTTTTTCATTTGTTTAGATGCACTTCATTCTGAATCTCCTTGTACTCATCTCTTTTATTTCTCCTTATTCTGATTTTGTAGAGTACTCAGAGTAACAATCTGCCTGCCTTGATCCCTTCTCGTATTCTAGATCTCGCATCTGCTACTTTTTGGAGTTCCCCAGATTTTCTTCTCTGTATCTATGCGTAGGCTGTCCACAGATTTTATGCGTCAAGAAGCATAGAGTTCTTAAATTTAGTAATGCTTGGCATTTTTGCACTTGTCTTCTTTAGGAGGAAACTCATTTGCCTATCAATACTAATGAGGGGTTAGAACTTCGTCATGGTAGAACAATGAAAAGTAATGATAAGCCTTAAGAATTGACTAGTTTCCATGTTTCATGACCTGTGTCCATTTTATCTGACCTTAACCTGCAGCTGAAGTATACTTTTGTCACTTGTCCTGTCTCTATCCATTTGTCATCCAGACTCTCATACTCTTCAAGTTTCTGACCAACTTTATAGGATATTCAAATATTATATGGTTTCTCTTGTGTTTGTTTTTCTTCTTTCCTTACGCTTAATAGCAGCTGCAAGTGCCTGCAACAACATTCAACAACCACATAGTATAAAACTTATGAGTAATATTTGATCCTTCATATTTCTTCCCCACATCCTATTGTCTCAGAGACTAATAAACTATAGGTAGGTGCTTGATAGTTGGAGCCCTAGTTGCCTAGCAGTTGATCATGATATAATCATATAATTACAGCAGCCAGTGGTTGGTGAGGGTTGTGCTTCTTAATTTTGCGTATCAGCTCTAGTAAAATGGAGAGGATTGAATAATTGATTAAACTAGTACATTAGATCCTAACTATTACAGCTCATGTATTTAGATTCTACTGTTCTCATGGGTCAACAAATTGTGTTTGTGCATTGTCATGCTAAGTCAGGCTATTACTCAAAATATACCAAACTAATTAATCTGAAATATCACAGAGCTATATGATATGATAACATCTTATTTCATGTGAAATTTGGCGAACCGTGTTAGTGTCATGTCATGTTTGAGTTGTGCTGTCCTGCCTACTTAAAGATCCTTTTTCATATTTAAACCGCTTCCATATCAATAGGATTTTGACACGATGCGAGGAAGTCCCTCGCATAAGGCTGCACTAACTAAAGTTATACACCCTTGGCTCTTGAATTCCAACTCTCCAAAGCATGCATAGCAGTTAAAATCTCAGAAAGAGAAAAAGTCGGAGGGAAGTGTTCTTTCTTTCCTAAGTCTTCTATCAGGTTTGCTTGGGGTCCCCGTTTACTGCATGGAATCTAGCAGACTAGCACTATAGATGGAATTATATCCAATATCTTGGAAGCCAGATATCAATCAATGTATGATAAGTGTAAGACTCCATTTTAACCATGCAATGTAACTATGTAAGCGATCAATGGCAATTGTTTCTACACTTTGACTATCTGATAATTTCAATAATGTATTGCATCAAGGAATTATGCTTGGCATTTCTTACTTAGGCATGGATGTATGTGACATTGTTTGTTGTTCTTATATAGTAATAGTTATATAGTAATAGCGGGTTAAATTGCAGATGAATCTGAGGGATGTAACTGCAAGTTACAAACAGAGAATTTAATTGCACATGAACACCATTTTACATGTACTCATTTGCCCCCCCTCCCTGCTGCACTCCCCCCGACCCGGCCCCCCTCCCTCGCCGCACTCCCCCCGACTAGCCCCCCCTCCCCTGCACTCCCCCTTGACCAGCCCCCCTCCCCGCGCCTCCCCGACCCGCCCCCCCCTCCTTCCCCGCACTCCCCCCGACCGGCCCCCTCCCCGCTCGCACTCCCGCCGCCCCCCCCTGCCGCACTCCCCCCCCGCCGCACTCCCCCGGCCGGCCCCCCCCTCTGCCCACTCCCCCCCCCGCCCCTCCTTGCTGCACTCCCCACCACCGCTCCCTCCCCACTTCCCTTGCCAGCCCCCTGCCCCACCCCCTCCCTGCTGCACTGCCCTCCCGCCCACTCCCCCTGCCTCCCCCCCCTCCCCCCCGCACTCCCTCCCGACCAGGGCCCCCCCCTCGCCTGCACTCCCCACGACCCGGGCCCCCTCCTCTCTCTGCACTCTGAGATGATTGGACATTTCTTTGTCATCTCTAGAGAAGTTCTTTGTGTAATTCAGTGATTATTTTCTCTATATTTGTGTACGAAACATAATTTGTAATGAAAAATAATACTTATATATATATATAAAACTGTTTGGGAACATATAGGACAAAAAAAATGCAAAAAAAAAATTTTTTATTTTTTATTTTTTTTGGGTCACAAGGGCTGCGGTTCGGGCAAAAACCGCAGCCCTTGGTGGCTTAAGGGCTGCGGTTTAGGCCCTTAACCGCAGCCCTTAACCCACCAAGGGCTGCGGTTTTTGCCCTGACCGCAGCCCCTTAACGCGCTAAGGGCTGCGGTTAAAAACCGCAGCCCTTCCTAAATGCCAAGGGCTGCTAGTCCAATGGCTGCGGTCGAAAAACGCAGCCCTTGGGCCCTTTTTGACCGCAGCCCTTGGGCTTTTTTCCTCTAGTGTAAGTAAGAATATATTCACACCAAAAAAATTTACAACCTATAAGTCAAAACAAAAGAGCTCGAACCAACTAGGTTGGACCCAACCCTCAAGCAAGACAAGAGAACGAAGCTATACAAGCTCATAGCAACAGAAAAACTCAGCATAACAACCCACAACTACAAATTATTAACCCAAATCCTATCAGCTTCTGAAATTCTTTTAGGCACGACCTGAAAGATTCTTGCTAGCACCAACTGTTGTATCTTTTTGTTAAAACCTTTGGCTGCCATACTATACCATTCCAGCAGGCCTCATTCCTCGCCCACCAGACATAATAAAGCATCCCTGTAATAACAGCAGCAATCACATTTTTCTAAAATTTATTCCTTTTACTGCGTCTGAGGAACGGAACCAGTCTTCCAAATATCAGTTGCTTTGTGTTGTAACCCAACCAAGCCAATATATTATGCAAACATTCCTTCGCATAATGACATTGAAAGAAGAGGTGGTCATGGCTTTCCTTCCCCACCAATACACAATTGACAGTCCTACTCTTGTGTTATACCAATTTGACACAATCTATCCTTTGTCCACAACCTCTTGTACATCACCATCCAAGCAATCAGTCTGTGCTTAGGAATGCTTAGTCTATTCCAGATAAATCTATCCCAATACACTTTTTCCTGCTCACCTCTAAACATTCCAGATAAATCACCAAAGCTTCCAACAGAATAAGATTTAGTAAAAAAAAAGTGCCTTTTAATTTATTCATTAGATGATATTTCGACGGTGGATGGTGGGTATTTTCTGGTGATGGGTGGTGGATCTCATGGGTGAGTTTCGTATTTCGATGGTGGTTGGTGGTGTAGACTTGGTGGTGGATTTCGTGGATTGGTGGTTTTAGGGTTGGGTATTGTCGGGGTTGCTGGTGGTTTTGAGGTGGTTGGTGTGGCGGCATTGGTGGTTAGGTAGGTGGTCACAAGCGGTGGTATGAAGTGAATGTACTAGTGATCAACGTGCTGATCACTGATAGGTCAAGTGACCATGAGAAGAAAACAAAAAGGTAAGTGAAACATAAAGGGGTTAAGGAATGGATGAAGAGGAGTTTGATAGAAAGGAGGGGATAAAGAGAATGATAAATATGACAAAAGAAAAACCATATAAGGGAATCAATTAAGATCGTAATTTATTTCCCTTATCTTTTCTTGAAGCCCCATAAAAATGCCTCCTAAATGATCTTGAAAAGCTCTATATCATTCATATGGAAATTCACTTAACCACTTACATCATGTACACCCTCACTGATAATTTGATGTTCTCACTTGGAATATTGATTTATTTAAAGAGAGAGACACTCTGACCATGAGCTTTGATACAAATATAACAAAACATGATCAACTGAGATCTAGTTAGATTAATCTTGACGTGTAGTTTCACAATATATATTAAAAATTTATAATTTTTTATGATGCCAATATCAAGATATTGCTTCTTAAATATGTGTATTGAAAACCATACAAAAAACCAAATAGGAACAAATCTCATATAGAGTACACGAAAATTAAATTTGATTTTAACTGAATTAGCTAGTTTTTCTGGAATGCTCAATTTTTTATGTTTATGATGTGCTTAATAATAATCTCGGAAAAGAAAATTTTAAGTACAATCTTGTGGTTGCCTTGCTACTATTCTACTATTAATATTAACCGGGTCCTATAAGGTCACACATCACTAGTGGAATAAATTTCAACCGCTACGGTCAAAACCGGGCTTACCGCTGCGGTTTTTGGCCGCAACGGTTGGACTAGCAGCGGTAGCCAAATTTTAGCTGATGCGGTTCCGGACCGCATCAGTTAATCATTTACCGCTGCGGTTTTGACCCAAAACCGCAGCGGTTAATCTATTAACTGCTGCGGTTCTGACCCAAAACCGCTGCGGTAAATGATTAACTGCTGCGGTTTTGGGTGAAAACCGCAGCGGTTAACCACCCCAAAACCAAAAAAAAAAATTATTTTTTTGCATTTTTTCATTTCTAATCAATACAAAATCAATAATATATATCAATAATCATTTTATTAAGCATATTATGCTCAATTGAAGCATAAGTATAAATAATTAGATACATAAGAATATTAACAATTATAATCTAGCCAAGTCTACATATATTACATGGCTGTCTGCATTTTCCATCAAGAATTGGAATGATCAGTACTCACATGCTCATCTGCAACCTGTGCCATTTCCAGAAGCTGCATCACAAGAAAGACAAATTATCTTTCATCGGCACCAATTTTAACATTACCCCATCAATACATGAAAAAAGCAACAAATTTCACAAAGACCGACAACATTATACTTAAAATGACTAGCAAGCTTATTAAACAAAGACCGACAACATTATACTTAAAATGACTAGCAAGCTTATTCAAAACATGGCACTAACATTAAAATTAAACAAAGACGGCTTCCCCCCACCCCCTGCATTGCCCCCAAAGACGCCCCCACCTCTCCGCACCGCCCCCACCCCCCGCACGCTCCCCACCCCCACTGCACTGCCCCCACCACCCACCGCACTGCCCCCACCCCCCGCACTCCCCTTCGTAGCCCCCCCCCCCAAAGACGCCCCCCACCCCTGCGTTGCCCCAAAGATCGCCCCCACCCCCCACCGCATTCCCCCCACCCCCGCACCGCCCCCACCCCCCACAGTCCCGCATGCCCCCACCCCCACCGCACCGCCCTACCACCCACCGCACCGCCCCCACCCCCACCGCACCGCCCCCCCACCCCCCCGCACCGCCACCCACGCCCACCGCACCGCCCCCACTACCCACCGCACCGCCCCCACCCCCCGCACCGCCGCCCTCCACCCCCGCACCGCCCCTACCCCAAAGACCGCACCCACCCCCTACGTTGCCCCCTAGACTGCCACACACCCCCTGCGTTGCCCCCCTAGCACTTCCCCCCACCCCTGCGTTGCCCCCAAAGACTTCGCCCCCACCCCTGCCCCCCCACCCCTCTGCACCGCCCCACCACCCACCGCACCGCCCCCACCCCCTACACCGCACCCACCCCCTGCGTTATTATTTAGAAGTTGATAAAATTCAATTATTCCTGATGTGCAGCATTCTCTGGCAACGTTTGGCGATTTTCTTCATCACATAAAGCCACTAAAATAATGTTCGGCAAATACAAAAGGAAGATCAAGACATGACAGAAACCAAGACAATCCATAAAGAGATAAATGATTCCATCAAACAAGCAATAAATGATTCTATTTACTTGGACAACAAACTGAATACAGGTTTGATTTGAGGTTCTTATATCAAAGATGCTCTTATTTTATTAAAAGCAAGGAAGCATTGGTCAGTTTTGTAGCTTACCTAAGCACTAGTCGCGATACGAGCTCCAGCTTCCTCTGCAGCATGGTTAATGGATAAGGATACAGAGCCCATTCCCCCTTCGACATACCTGCAAATACAGTATAAAACATAATTGGTAGAAATACATCTCCTCATGGCCAAGATGATTAAATTTGCTTCACATCTAAAGCAAGAACTAAGAAGACAAAGGTTCCCACAAATTAAGCTTCCACCGCTCTTGCAAATCATTGGTCATATCATAAAACATTACAAGAACCAGATTCTGTGACGCTACTTCATGCAAATATATCCAGAGTATAGGCTTTTGATGTGAGGATGATAATAGTTACTTCAACGAAGTAGTCGCCTCAATCCCTCAATTCCGTACCTAAGAGAAATACTGAGCTGGTACTGACGGAGTAGTCGCCTCCAAAAATCGATCCTATGCAGAAAACCAAAAGACACACAGGGCACTCTCTTTGACCATTGTAATCAAAAGACACAGCTACTCTTATCGGCAATTGACTAGAACGACATAACTTCCTTAAATCATAGGCAAATGTCTCACACTTTCCATTTATTTTAACCAATATTCATGACTTTACAACTGATTTTAGACTCAACAATATCATTTAAACAGCAAAAACCAAGAACAACCACAACAGCCAAGAGGAGCAACTACTACAATAGTAACAACAACCATAATAGAACAACAACAACAACTAACAACAACAACCAACAACAACAACAACAATATAACACAACAACAATAACCCCAACAACTACAACTCATTAACAAGGGCACCAATAACAACAAGAGAACAACAACAACCAACAACTCTCAACTCAAGGGAAAGTACCTCCAGTACTTTGCGAACCACCAACCAAGTGAGAAATCAGTATAAAAAAAAAGCCTTAACAGAAAGCAACCATGCTGCTAATCAAAAGCCTTTATAATCACTACCAAAGAATCATCCCTCTTAATTTAGTTTTACAAGTACAAATTACTACTCAACCATCATCATCAAGGCTCATCTAAGCACCCAAACCATATTTAAATTAGGTAAAAACCCGAAATCAGCTTCCTACAAGCACCCAAACCATATTTAAATTAGGTAAAAACCCAAACCATCATCATCAATGCTCATCTAAGCACCCACTGCACTGCCCCCACCCACCCCGCATTGCCCTCACCCACCCCGCACCGCCCTCACCCCCCCCGCACCGCCCCCACCCCCCGCACCGCCCCCAACCCCCACCGCCCCCACCCACCGCACCGCCCCCCCCCCGCACTTGCCCCCCCCCCCGGCGTTGCCCCCCCCCTGCCGCACCGCCACCCACCCCCACTCTTCTCCGTGCTAACCAGATTGTTTTTAAGGACAATTAATGCATCGATATATCCATTTCAACAAAAGCTCTGGTGGGCAGAACTTCTACCATTTCTAGCTGCTAATTATGGCAATTTGAAAGCAACAACCGAACAGAGCACTATTTTTCTTTTATTTATTTATGCAGAAAATTAACCTCAGCACAGTGGAATTTTAAGAAAGGAGACAAGGAGGTAAATCAAGAGCATTAATTTATCATGGCTTTACAATTAACCAATTAGAAGCAAATCTAAACCCTATCAAATCAAACTAATAACCCTTAATCATCAATTTCACATTAAAATCAATGAAATTCATTAAATTTCACATAAAATCACCTGAAAAAATCTAGAATTTCTCAAAGGAGAAGGGGCTGGAGGTGGTTTGGTGTTCGATCTTCTTCGAGAAGCTTCCGCACCGCATCGGTGTCGTTTCGAGAAGCTTTCTCCTTCTCCTTTCTTCGTTTGATCTGGTGGCTTTTCGTGGCAGTTCGTGGATCAGAGAGAGAGAAGCGACGGTGATGAGAGATTGAGTTGTTTCCGATCTCACGAACCGTAGTGGTGGTTCAGAGAGATAGAAGGGAGGAGTGGTGGGTGATTCGTGAGAGTTGAGGAGAGAAGTGAGGGGATGAGAGAGAGAATGAGAGAGGGAGAAAAAATCGGCTAGGGTTCAAGATCAGATATGGGCTTTCTTCATTTAGTGGACTTCATCTCCGTGTCTTATTAACCGCTACGGTTCGGTTAATAGAGAACCGCAGCGGTTTTCTATTAACCGTTGCGGTTTTCTGAGAACCGCAGCGGTTTATGTTCCTAATTTTCCCACCCAAAATTTCGAGGATTTACCGCTACGGTTCTCTTAAGGACCGCAGCGGTTGTGTTGTGACATATAGCTTTTTTTCCACTAGTGCATTAGTGTAAAGATCATATCAAAACACATCAATATTCATAAAGAGCTAAGGTGGCCTATTATAGGAGGTTATTACTAAGCATTGAGTTTGCAACATTATTATTATTATTATTATTATTATTATTATTATTATTATTATTATTATTATTATTATTATTATTATTATTATGTAAGTTTGCAACATTAGTATGCTAGTAATTGCTCACATTATTAGCCTAATAATGTCTCCTCCACAACACTATATATTGAGTACTATGTGGAGGTTACATTTGATGTACACTTTTGCAAGAGCTTCAAACACTTCTCACTCTCTCCTAATTAATAACAGGCCAAAGCCATCAAAAGCAAGTGAGAGAATTGTTCCTACTTCCATACTAGCATAGTTAGGTTGATGATTCGGTCGGTACTCGTGGACCAATACTAGAGGAACGACATTTGATGTTCTAAGTTAGAGGAACCACGTGTCAAAGGTATAATTCTATTATTATGATTCATATTAGTGTATGCAAGATGATTACAGTTAGATGCTGAATATGGTTCTTGCAATTCCAGTAAGTGCAACTAAGTCTCCATTTGTTAGGGTGTAAGATATTTTCTATGAAAATGAGTTTTCCTTTTATTTTCTGTTGTTTGGTTTGGTAGGTGTAAAATAAGTTTTCCATCAAGGGGAAAGACTTCTCTTGTATAGGTAAAAATCATTTGTCTTTCAAAAGAAAAGGAAAAAACATTTTCCTCCCTCCTCCTTAGTAACCTTTTACTCTCCTCTTGTCCATCCTCTCCCCTCCTCTTCCATTTTGCTTTCTTTTCCATAACTTTTTTTACATTGAACCAAACAAAGGAAAATTAGTTTTGCAATTGAATTACCATTGTCAAATGTTTTACATGAAAAATCATTTTACATTGATAATGTTTTACATCCAACCAAACAGAGCCTAAGTTCCTACAGGTTGTCCCTAGTATCACTTTTAGATATTATATCTTCATTTCATTTTGTTAGGCTACCTTGTATAAAATATCCACTGTATTGATACAAAGCATATACAGTCAATACAAACCTTTCTATGAATGTCTAATTTTATCTCTCAAGTTAACGGTAACCAATGGCAATTATAAGTTTATAAAGCAATATACCTGTAAATTAACAAACATGTAATAGATTGAATGCATCACTATCAAACGCACTTAATCTTACAGAGAGAGTGGTGTACGTACTTAATTGTTTAAACCTCTGTAATCATAATACTTTTTTTTGATAATTTTGAGCTTTCATTAATAAAATTGTACGAGGCTCAAGGGCCATTACAGTCCACGGCTAGACTCATCAGGCACCAACAAGGCTCGTACAATCACCATCCAGTTCATACAACAGGAAAAATGAGCCCAAAAAAGCACCAATTACAAAGATTACAAAGTTCAAGCCAGGCAATAAACTCATCATCCCTAAAAAAACCTTATTTTGCGAAAGCATCAGCAACAAAGTTAGAGTCAAGACCTTTTTGAATGATTGACAGGTTCTTCCATCGGTTACCAGCATCCCTTATATAATTCAGCTAAAAATTCAGGTTCCATGGACCATCCAAAGATGAATTCATCCACTTCCCGGCATTTGCATAATTCGATTCAATGATCAAGTTCTTGCTAAGAAATTGGTTATTGAAAAGGGAGATCTTGATAGCTCTATGAAGGGCTAGCACCTCAGCGCAGTTGGAGAGAAGAAGAGGCATATAAAGTGACCATTATGATCCCTCAGCACACCGCAAATGGCCGAGCAAGAACTACGAGGATTTACCGACGCATCTACATTTTACTTGAGACATTAAGGTTGAGGAGCAGTCCATAGAGTCGAGGAGACTTTAGGATGACCATGAGATTGGCCCAAAAGGCTGGCATTCCACATCAAACATTTGGGGTTTCTTTGAATGTCGCAAGGGGAATAAGGGAAAGCTTCATTCCAACCTGAGATCCACCATCCAAGCCTAAGAAGCATAAGATCTTGTAATTCTTTTAAGGAGCATGGAGAATTTTTGATAATACGAGTATTACGTTGCTTCCAAATCGTCCAAATAATAATGAAGAATATGGCCACCCATACTTTTTTGAAGAAAGCATTTGGTGAGGGATGGCGCCATTGTTCAAACAAGTCTCTGAGAATGAGAGGTAAAGCTCATGAAATTCCCCACAAATGAAGCCACCATGACCCAAACTGGGAGGAGAATGAACAATGAAGAAGGATGTGAGAGCAATCTTATGGGCATGAATTGCATAAAACGCATTCAGTCTCTGAGGGAGGAAGGATGCCCAAGTGTGATAACTTGCTTTTACTACCTTCGTTTCAAATTAATCTACACACTTCACTTTGGGGGAGAACCAAGGAGAAAGTGCAAAAGTATGAGAGATAAACTAAAAAGGTGGAAAGAGAAACTGAAAAGTGAGAGAGAAACTAAAAAGTGGGTTAAAATATTAAAAAGTGGATGACATTGGTGGAAAAAGAGGAGAAAGTAGATGTAACATGTTACCAAAAATAGAAAAAGCAACAGTGTGTAAATTAAAAAGAAACAGACTAAAAAGGAAAGTGTGTAGATTAAAAAGAAACGGAGTTAGTAGTACTTATTTTCCCAAGAAGAGCGGTCCACACGAAAATCTCGATTCGGCGAGGGGCAAGACCCCTCCACAGACCCTTCACTGCATCTAATTTGGAGGAGAAATTGACTTAATGAGCTCTTGTGAGAAGGATTTTGTGGAAAAAATTCCAGCTTTATGGGGAGTCCATGTAAGGAAATCCTCTCTTGATTGATGGAAAGAGACTTGATTGAGGAGTGCTTCAAGAGAGCCATGATCCATTATGTCCCTCAGCCTAAGTGGTCGAGACCAAGAAAAGTTCCAAACCCATTCTTGTCCATCCCAAAAACACAACGACGCAACTGAGGCGTTTTGATCAAGAGAGATTAAGAATGGTCTTTGAAACTAAGTTTTAACAGGAGATGAAGTGAGCCAGGTCATGTCTTGCCAAAAATAAGTATCTGTTATCATAATATTATTAACCTCTCTAATCAGATGTTACTGCTAGAATTGGATATGTAGGTAGCAAAAAAACCTCACTCAACATAGTTTCCAAATTAGTTTTTTTCTTAATCTATTTGATGCTTTGTCATTCTTATAAGCATTACAATAAGATAACCAAACATAAATCTAAATCTGGTAAAGTTTATCAAATTTGAAGGACCATAATCAAATGACCTGATTTGAGACTTGATTTTGGATTTAATCGGCCGAACTTGATTTGAAATATGAATCAAACTGAAATGAACCGAACCTAATCCATAATTGATTTGACTCGATTTTGACAAGATACCTGATGAAGTAACTTGAATCTAATTGACCCAAACCATATAGAATCTCATGCAAAACCAAGAGTAACATGTGGTTATTAAAAGTTTCTGAAAAATGAATTCGTATTCTAATCTGAATTTATTTATCTAATCTTATATGCATTTAACTTATTTAATCTTACTTAATCTGAGATAATCAAAAGTAAAGTGAACTAAACATAGCCTAAGCCACTAGTACATGTCCAAACATTAGAGGAAAAAAGGCTAAGGGTTGCGGTCAAAAGTGGCCTAAGGGCTGCGTTTTTCGACCGCAACCCTTAGCCTAGCATTCTTTAACATTTTTGAAGGGTTGCAGTTATTGACCACAACCCTTTTTTTGCATTTTTTAGGAGTTAAGCATAAAACTAGGACCTGAACTTTGCCAAAAGTTAGGGTTAAGGACCTGAAGTTTCAAAAGGTATGGTTAAGGACCCAAAAAGTAACTTATGTTACTTTTAGCATAACACCGTGACTTTTAACAATTTAGGTTAATCAAAAAAACATAAAAGATCTGACTTTGCACTAAAATTCAAAATGTTAGTTACATCCTTCAGTTTTACAAAAAAAAACGAACCCCATTAATGAACCAAAAAATATGCTTTACTAGTCATAGAAACAAAAAACAAAGGCTTCATGTAATTCTCTCCAAAATCGATCCTCCAAAATCACTTCTTCATCAAAATTCATCTTCAAGCACCTGAGCATGATGATACCAGAGTCAGAATTATGTTACTGTAATTGCGAAACAAAAAAAAAAGAATTTCAAGAATAATGTGTAATCCATTCATGAGAACGGGTGTGAGTACTTCAGGTGGATTGATCAACCACACCAAGAGGAGGTAAGGTATGAAATTGTAAGCTTGATGCTTAAAAAAAAGTAACTAGAGAATGAGGTGGAAATGAAGCAGGGGATGATCAAGAAGTTGTATTTTGTAATTTCAATATTAGTAGCTTTAATATTTGCTTTATATTGTTGTAAGTGAATTTCTCACCTTGACCATGGTGTTGGAAACCTCTGCTTAGTAAACTCTTCCTTGCAAGATCCTTGGGATGTAAAAAAAACAAAAAGATTAGAATGTTGTTTTGCAATTTCAAAAGACAAATTTTAAATGACTCTTAATTTCTTAATTACCTGCAATGATTGAGTTGAAATGGTGTTCCTTTGTTGTGATGGATTGTTGGAGCTTGTTTGTGTGTTTGTAAACTCTTGACTCACACTCTAAATTGTTTGTGCACCTTCAAAGTCAGAGTAGATTGCAAAACTCCTCTGTGCAGGGGAATTTAGGACATGCATGTAACTGTGCATAAAAGAGCAACATTAGCTTGTTTACAATGTAATAATGCATATAAACATGATAGTTACATAGAAATAACTTACGGAGGCAACTCTTTGAAATCCATTTGGGTAGGTGTATACCCCAACTCCAGTGTTATGAGGAGGGACACTCCTTTGTACATGCCTCTGTTGGCTTTATGGAGGTGTGTTGTCCTCATTGCCATGCTTGTGTGAGTTTGTCACCCTCTCCTTATTTGGGATATTTTTTGCAGCCTCTTTTGTTGTGTCCAGCAACACCACATGAGCTGCACTTCATCACACAACATGTTTTCTTCATTTTTCCAGGGTCATTGACCTCCCTATATGATTTCTTTCTCTTTGTTCTGTTTCTAACCTTTTCAATAGTGGAGGCTGCACAACAATAGGATCAGTTCTTGTCCATTCTTGTGAACCATTCAGAGGCTCCATGAGATATTCATAAGCCTTAAGGTATGTCACTTTTTTATAGTAATCACTCACATAGTGCTCTGGTTGATTAACCTTATTCCATATAGCAGTGATAGCATGCTTGCATGGAATGCCATACAATTGCCATGCATTACAACTACAACTTCTCTCAGCTAGGTTCACAACATACTTAGTCTGAGTAGCACCCTCTCTCACACCATATGATAAGGCACCATCCCAAAATGCATTCCGCCCCTAGCAGCAACCTTATTTTTCTCCAATTGTTGTTGTATTCTAGGATAAATCTGTCCATTTTTCTTGCTAATTAAATCTCTGATTTTGTGTAACCTCTCCATTAATCCCTCCCTTATGTCTTCCAACATTGTTATTAAAGGTTTATGCCTTGAATTGAGGATGTAGGCATTAAAGACCTCACTCATATTGTTGTCTACGCTGTCACAACATGACTGTGAGGTGAAGAAAGCCATGCACCATTTTTTATAATGTCTATTAAGTAAATCATTTGCAGCTTCTTCTGAAATCTCCCTAAACAATGTCATGTTAGCTTGGAATTCAGTTGTGGACTTTGCAATGAACCAAAATAGCTTCCTATACTCTGCACCACCACGAAACCCCCCCCCCTGAAATTGCAGTACGCATGCCTAGCACACAATCTAGTTTTTGCGTGAGGGAACATTACTAATTGCTGCAAGAAGACCCTTCTGTTGGTCACTCGTGAATGTGTAACCAGCTCTTGCAAGTGTACCCAAGTCAACATCAAGTAACTCCAAAAACCATGTCCTACTAATTGTGCTCTCCACTTTAGCTACACACCAAGCAATTGGGAACATTTGATTGTTCTCATCCCTCCCTACAACCACTAGTAATTGCCTCCCATATGGACCTTTATCCATCTAAAGATATGAAGGGTCTACAACCACCTTGAAAGTCTTTCTTCAATGCATTAAAACAAATGTATAATCTATGTAAAACAATGTTTTGTAGCATAAACTTCATTGTATTGAACCTGTTGCTTCTTTAATCTTAGTTGCATATCTAGGGAGTAACATGTACTTCTCCTAGTACTCCACAACAATCTGCCCCTTTCTCCTTGCCTTAAAAGCCATGCACTTGGATACTCTATGACCCCAGTCAAGCCGAATAGTTTCTATTATTTCAGTGAGCTTCCAATATGGATTCACTTTAAACTTGTATTGGTAATGGCTAGCAATCCATGCTCCATTGATCTTGTTAACCTTTAATGCCCTACCACATGTGTGTTCATCACAGTGAGTTTTCACTATGAAGCTTCTTTTCCCTCCCTCCCATGAAGCCCATATTTTCCATGGACAGCCATCACTGTTGGGTTTACAATGTGCACCAATTTTGTCCCTATGTTTTTTGGTGTATTTTGTGTCCCTTCCATGTAGTATACAATAGTCAGTCATTGCCTTCCTAAACTACACTGCATTTTCAAATTGTTATGCTTCAAAAAAAATTGTGTCTTTCACAGTTATGCCTGGTAGGTACTCTTGCTTTTTCTTCACACATTTTTTGATTGACAAAGGAGGTGTTAAGTATCCTAAATCACTACCTATGTCAATTTGGGACAGTCCCTTAGTCTTAGCTAACTTAACAATCATGCACATCTCATCTTCATAAGCTTTTTGTCTTTGTTGCTCAGCTAACAAATGGGTTCTTACATTTACATACTCATCGTCATCATCATCTGTGCCCTCACTATCATAATCAATGTCCATTTGACTAAGATTGGGTGTATGTTTCACCAAAAAGTTCTTTGAAATCTTTGCAACAACAGAGCAAGGAGAAGCAACAACTATCGGAATGGCTGACGATTTTGAGGAAGAATCAAACCAGAATGGAGGCGATTGAACACGGTAATCTTCAATCTCGTAGTTTAATCAATGAGTTTGAAAAAGTTCAATCTATGGAGTCTGAGGTTAATTCTGGGAATGAAATCGTTGATAATAATGAGAATAACATAGCATTGCAACAAAAATCTACAATTAAGATAGATTTTGATGATGTGAAAGAAGAAATTGAATACTGGTAGAATGCCATCATTTGTTATGTAATTGGTGCGAACCCACCTTTTTTGGTAATGGAGGGATTCATTAGGCGAATTTGGGGAAAATTAGGGATAGACAAAGTTGCAGCAATAGGGAAGGGTCTATTCATTGTTAGATTGAAATCGATGGAGCAACGTGATGTTATTCTTAATGGGGGATTTCAATTTTTTGATAAGAAATCGGTTGTAGTGAAAGCATGGCACCAGGATATGGATTTGAGTAAGGAGGAGGTAAAGAGGGTTCCAATTTGGGTACAATTGCCCCAATTGGAATTGAAGTATTGGGGAGAGAAATGCCTGTTCAAGTTAGTATCAGGGATTGGAACACCAAATAAAATTGATCAGGCCACAAGGAATAAAGATCGCTTGAATTTTGCAAGAATTATGGTTGAAGTGGTGGTAGATCAGATCTTTCCTGATTCTATATGCTTTGAGAATGAAAAGGGAGTGCAAGTGGTGCAGGGTGTGATGTATGAATGGAAGCCTATTACTTGTGACAATTGCCATGGTTTAGGCCACATCTTCTCACAATGTCACCAGGAGAAAAAACAATTCAAGAAGGTTTGGGCTATTAAGAAGAAGCCACTGCCAGCAGCAGATGGGTTCCAGTTGATCTCAAAGGGTAGGACTCAGAAGAAACAGGCACCAGTGCCAGTGATAATTCAAAACTCTTTTGATTTGTTGCAATAAGATTCTGAAGAGCTGGAGCAGGGTTATAATGCAAAAAATACAACTAATGAAGAAACTGCTGAAGTGGAGACAATAGAGGATGAATCAGACCAGGAGGGGGAGCCTCCTGACATTCATGGATAACATCTTATCCTGGAATGTGAGGGGGCTAAATAGAAGAAGCAAGCAATTGGAGGTAAAGAATTTCATTCTTTCCCATAAAATTAGACTATTTAGCCTCCTTGAAACAAAAGTCAAATCTCACAATATGGGGGATTTGTACTTATCTCTTTGTCCTGGGTAGTGTTTTTCTAGTAATACTGTATGGCATCATAATGGGAGAATAGTGGTAGCTTGGCATCCAACTTCCTTCCATGTTAATATTTTGTATTGTTCTGCTCAACTTATACATACTGAGGTTGAAGTAGTGAATGGAGGGAAGAAATTTTGTTGTTCCTTTGTTTATGGGCATAATGATAGGAAGGATAGGAAGGATTTATGGAACAGTTTGGTAGATTTGGCTGCTCATGTTAAGGGTGCTTGGGTGATTTTAGGAGACTTTAATGCAATAATGGGCTTGGATGAGAGGATAGGACAGCCTGTGAGGGAGAGAGAACTTATAGATATGAAGGGTTGCATGGAGAAGTGCAATATGGTGGATGTAAAAGGTTGTGGTCAATTTTTCACTTGGAGTAATAAGCAAGAGGGTGAGAATAGAGTATATTGCAAGCTTGATAGAGTGGTGGGCAATGAGGCATGGATGGAGGAGTTCTCTATGACAGAAGCTTTATTTTTGCCTGAGGGTGACTATGATCACTGTCCTGTACTACTGAAATCTTTTCACTTTGAGCAGAAGAGGAAGCCTTTTAGATTTTTTAATATGTGAACTCAGTCTCAGCAGTTCTTGGAGGTGGTGAAGAAGGGGTGGGAGCAGCAGGTCTCTGGCACTAAGATGTTTAGTGTTGTTAGAAGATTGAAAATGTTAAAGAGTGATTAGAAGAGGTTGAATAATGATGAGTTTGGAGATGTTTCAGTGGAGAACACCAGAAGATATCAGTCTCTGATTGATGTGCAACAAAAGTTACATTTAGATCCTACAAACAGGGAGCTCATTATGGAAGAAATGAAGTGCAGATCTGATTATAAAGAGGCACATAAGAATTTTTTATCTTTCTTGAGTCAAAAAGCTAAAATTAGGTGGATTGAGGAAGGTGATGAGAACACTAGAGTTTTTTATCAGAGTATAAAAATGAGAAGGGTGCAAAATAGGATAAACACAATAAAGAATGAGCAGGGGGTTTGGGTTTCTCAGCCGGAAGAAGTTAACAATGCTTTCCTGTCCTTTTATCAAGATTTGTTAGGTAGCAGAGGGGATACAAGGCCTATTGAAGCTGCTTAATTAGCAAAGGGAAGAAAGTTTCTAAAGAGCAGAAACAATTGTTGCATCTGAATTTCAATGCTGAAGAAATAAAGCTTGCTTTATTCTCTATCCCAGATGAAAAGTCTCCAGGTGTTGATGGATACTCAAGTCACCACTTAAAGAAGGCTTGGGAGATTGTTGGGGAGGACATAATAGGTGCAATTCAAGATTTTTTTAGACATGGTAAGCTGTTGACAGAGATTAATGTTACAGCTATAACCCTGGTGCCTAAAGTGAAATGTTCAGCTAGTGTGGGAGACTACAGACCTATTGCTTGCTGCTCAATTCTTTACAAGACAATAACTAAGTTGATTTGCACAAGATTAGGAAGGATGCTGCCATAATTAATTGCTCCTAATCAGGGGGCATTCATCACAGGGAGGAACATTATTAATAATATTTTGTTGTGTCAAGATCTAGTTAAAAGATTCAATAACAGAAGAAGCCAAGCTCCAGGGGTGATGATGAAAATAAATCTTAAAAAAACTTATGACTCCATTGAGTGGAGATTTGTGGAAGATTTATTGATTGCTCTGGAATTTCCTGATCATTTCATTAAATGTGTAATGGCTTGCATCAAGACTCCTCGTTTTACATTGATGTTGAATGGCAGTACATAGGGGTTCTTCCCTGCTAGAAGAGGGTTGAGGCAGGGAGACCCAATGTATCCACTCCTCTTTGTCTTATGCATGGACTATTTATCCAGGATAATGACTTACATAAGTGAGATGGATATGTTCAAGCACTTTATTGGATGCAGCTCACTCAAATTAAATCATCTGTGCTTTGCAGATGATTTAATGTTGTTTTGTAAAGGGGAGACTACTTCTGCTTATCTAATGTTGCAAGGCTTGACTATGTTCTCTGAGGTGTCTGGGCTACAAGCTAATAAAGCTAAATCAGCTTTGTACTGTAATGGAGTGCCTGAAGATGAAGCTAATAGGATTGCACAGTTTTCTGGGTTTGTGAGGGGTTCTCTCCCCTTCAAGTACTTGGGAGTTCCTATTTCAGCTAGGAAAATAAAGGCTGCAGAATGTGAGGTTCTAGTAGACAAAATGACTGCAAAGATTAATATGTGGTGTTCTAGAAACCTTTCTTTTGCTGGCAGGGCTCAGTTAGTGAATGCAGTTTTACTTAGCATTCATAGCTACTGGTCCCAGGTATTTTTACTCCCTGTGGCTGTGCTTAATAGAATTAATAATGTTTGCAGGGTATACTTATGGAGTGGGAAGGTTAGTGATATTAAAGGAGGGTATGTTAAATGGAGTCAAGTTTGCAGTCCTAAGAAACATGGAGGCTTGGGTTTGAGACAGATTCAAAAATGGAATATAGCTGCAATTGGCAAGTTAGTATGGCATATTGGTGCAAACAAAGATGATTTGTGGGTTAAATGGGTCCATAATGTGTATATTAAGGATCAGAATTGGTGGGACTACAAGGCACCTTCTAGTGCAAGTTGGGTCATGAAGTATTTGTGTAAAGTCAAAGACACTCTGAAGAATTATGCAATTCCTAGCTGGGATGGGCAATACAAGTACCAGATTAGTCAGGTGTATAAGATGTTGATTGGAGATGATCACCTTCCTGCTGCCTGGGCAAAAGGGGTCTGGAACAGGATGTCCCTACCAAAACATAAATTCATCTTATGGGTTGGCATTCAGAATAGACTGAAAACAAAAGAAAAGTTATTTCAGTATGGTGTTTGTGCAAACAACAATTGCTGCATTTGTGGTCATGGAGTTGAATCCCATTCTCATTTGTTTTATGACTGTGTCTACAGTCAGCAGCTCCTGAGACATGCTCTTGATTGGATTGGTATCACCCCTAGAAGGAGGAACATTCAATAGTGGATTACTTGGACACACAGGGCTTACAGAGGGACAAAAACAAGGAAAATGGTCTTTTGTATAGTTATAGCAGCCACAACTTATCAGATATGGAGAGTAAGGAACGATGCTTATTGGAATTTACATGTAACTAGTATAGAGAAAAGTGTTGATATGATCAAATATAGTGTTAAGCATATAATCCAGTTTTGCCTTCCAAAGAAGTGTAGTAATGTAAATAAAGAGTGGATAGACCATCTTTGATGGTTGTTTTGTTTTTAGACCTTCTGGTCTAGCTTGGTCCTTTTGTGGCTAAACTTCTTGTTTAGTCCTTAAGGTTAGGTTGTATATTGGTGGTTTTTTGGCGATTATAAAACTTACTTACTTACCAAAAAAAAGGTTGGGTGTATGGCTTGAGAGAGGTACTACACAAGCTTGCTTACTAGACAGTGGTGTTTCCTCATCTAAACCATCATTGTTATGCTCTATAAACACATGAATTACCTTATACTGCAGCAGCAAACTCATAAATAGGTCACATTATTTCCTATGTAACCCTAAGTATCTAATGTCATTACTGAAATCTTTTCTAGGATCATGAAAATGCAGCTTAATGATATCATCATGCCCTAGTGAAGCTATGATATCACTAATATAATCTCCATTGACTTTTTGAGGAATATTCTTAAACATATAAACTCTACCTCCATTATATGACATGGGTTGGACATTAGTCCAAGATCCCCCATGATGCACAATAAGACAATGATCCAACTCCATAACCTGTTAGCATTTAACGTATTAATGTACACCACTATTAACTTGAAAAAGGAACAACCAATTAACAACAATGCATTTTCATTCTATCACAAAAAAAAAACATTCATTACATTTATACTTACATTGTTCATTGCATTAAGAAGTAAATAAATAAGCACCTAAGATCCTATTTTATTGTCATGACAGTGACCATGTCTTACAAAATGAGATTCAAACATTGTCACAATGTGCCCTAAATGTCATGACAATACAAAAAATCATCTACATACATATCATCCAATACATAACAACCTAAACCAATCCTAAGTAGGTAGCTCCATCAACAAAAAAGGATACACAGCCACCCTGTCTCACACCAATCTATCTACACTATTTTTTCCCAAACAGAAGAGGAAATCCATCAAAATACACTGCGATGTCATCATCTAACCAAGCAAAGAAATCCCTAGCATCACCATCCTTCATAATTGTATTCAGTACCCACTCCCTATGAGAACTCTTGCTCTCAGCAATCACCCTAGGAATCCACTGCTTCCAAGACCACCATTCATTCCACTGCTTGCAAGTTAGGCATACATGGGACTGGCTAGCTTGTCAAGCCTTAGAAATATCTACGTGCAGAGAATGGGCTCTTGAGTGGCAAGAAAGTGAGCGTCCTTCAATCCATCCATACCTAAACAAAGTGTAATAACTACTGGGTGCTTTTTTGAAATTTTGTTCAAATTTTATACACCCATGCTTTATTAAAACTTGATTACCAAACCCTAAATTCAAAACTTACACTAAGTGCATGAAATATTAACAAAAACAACCACATTACTCCTACTTAAACAGTATTTAACTAGCAAAAACATGGCTGCCAAATTCAAGTACAAATTCGCAAACTCATATTTTTTTTTAAGGGTTAACATTTATTCGCAAAAATACAAACAAATTTATCCCATAATTCGCATAAAAACAAACAAATGCAAAACATAATTTGCATAAAGACAAAAATAAAGAATGGAATAAGAATTTACTTACTTAATCGCTGTAGACGAATTTAAGATCTTCAAGATTTTGCTGAAAAAAAACCGAAGTGAATGAAGATGAATGGCGTGTTCAGTACAGTTGTAGAGAAGGGAGAGAGTCTGAGTGAGTTGTGAAAACCCGCCAAAATGAAAGTAACTGAAGAAGGGGAAAGGGCGGCCTTGTCGTTTTACGTGCAAAGTCATCATTACTTGCACAGTTATCCAAGCAAACTGACGGGGTTAAAGAAAATGTAACATAAGTTAATTTTAGGTCCTTAACCCTACCTTTTCAAACTTCAGGTCCTTAACCCTACCTTTTGGCAAAGTTGAGGTCCTTACTTTGCTCTTGACTCCATTTTTTAGTCCTAAATGATCCACAAATAGTTATATAAGACTATCATTTTTCATTGCAAATTTTTTTTTATATAAAAATTATAGAGAAAATATTGACCGAATTACGTTTTTGTGTCAAAAGTAGAAAAAAAAGGGTTTTCTATGGTGAAGTCCAACATCTAACCTTCCAAGCAAAGAATAGGACTCCGGATCAACAAAAATCCAACTAATGTGGATTGATAATGGAAAACTCCATCATGGAGACTATTAATTTACCCAAATGAACTTCCTCAATGCAACAAAGCCACTTGAAGCATCAAACATCCAAGATATCATCATCATTTCCAAACAATCATCACAAAAATTCACGCATCCTTCCATTTACAGATCACCATCAACCAAAATAACTAAAACCCAAATCACATATCCAAATCAACAATCAAACAAACAATAAACACAAAGTTAAACAAACATAAACAAACCGTCAAAGGAGAGATCAGAGAGATGAAGAGTAAATGTAATTACCTAACAACAGCATCCTAGATGAATTCAGAGTAGATCACTGGAGATTCATTGAATTGATATCTATGTTATGTAAAGTATTATATGTTTACACATTTCAATTTTCTTTTGCCATGAATGATAGGTTGGAAATGTCGATATTTGCTAACTTGCATTGGGCGCCGTACAATATACAATCGTCTAAATATTCATCACACCAGAAGCATTTTACACAAGCAAGATCAATGATACAAACATATTTAATTAAATAGATTTAGGTTCTTCGTTCTTGTGAGAACCACCCTTATGGTGAAAAAAAACATGTTGAAACTCACCTAAGAGAGCAATCAGGATCAAAAGGCATCACGTCTTAGAGTATTATTAGGTCACTTACGAGTATTAGTATAAATCCAACACTTTTGCAAACAAATTACCTTTTGGTATCAAAATAATATCAAATAAAGTGGTTAAATGAATCAATTGTATGCTTACAAATGATTATAATTACACCTCAGCTTAATATCACCCCTCATATTTGGTTAAATCAACATCATTGAACAATTATAAAACATGTTTTAAGTGACCGTTTGCCTCATGCATCAACTTGTTTGTAAGTCGGAGTGGCATAAAAGTCACAAATACATGAAAGCAATCACATATAAGCATACTTGTGCATGAAAGAAGCCATAAAACCCACGATACACAACTGATCTCACCATATTTTTGCAAGAATCAAGCATTAAAAGGTGTCAAAATAGCCACTTAAATGCGTCTTAGGCCAACAAATCCCACAAATATAAAAAATAACTAAATCCAACATATTTATGCAAGAATCAAGCACTAAAAGGCATAAAATTAAAAACAACCACTTAAATGCATATTAGGCCAAGAAATCCAACAAATATCAATAACTAACTAAATTCACCAACTTTAAGCACGAAGCAAGAAATAAAAGCCAAAAAATAATTCAACAAAACCAGCACCATGATCCCCAAAGGGGGCAACAATGCTCATACTAATTCCTCGAACAATCATCTTCAACTAAGGGGAAAGGGGATAATAAATAAGGTTCAACCTCGAACAATCAACTTCGGATGAAAGGGTTCTAATTTTTAAAACAAAACCGTAAAAAAAGCAACATAAAAAGAGTGAGAAATAGAACCACTCATCTGTAGAAAGAGAATCCAAAACTCAACAAGCAACTCAATCAATCGTAGTCACCAACTAGCCACAACTAACAAGTGACAACATCAAAATGAAGAACAAAGATAATAAATCGATATAATGAGGAAGCAAATAGGCTATTTAAAATACTCCATTTAGTACGAACCTTGTCAACATCATCTTCTTCTCATCAAAGAGTGGGTGGAAATGCCCAACTTTTTAGCCTTTTCTATGACACTGAAGGCACAGCAGCAGAATACGGATGAATAGAACTAGTTAAGTCTCAACATTCAAAATGAAGCAATGTAGTGAGGATGAAACCTACACAGTTACGCACATTATTGAAGAAAATTTTGAGGCCACCATAGTTGTAAAGTTGTCAACCTAATAAATTCATTCCGGCAAATATTCGCTAAAAATTCGGCTCATGCATATCCTAACAAGAAAAATCTGGGCATTAGGCTATGTGTAATAAACAGCAGCAAGAGTGAGTTTGCAAACACTCGTCAACTTCACATGCATTTACACATACTGCAACAACAATTGATACAAACTTTTGCAAAATTGAATTGCTTCAATCTTTCAAAAACACATTAAATCCCATTTCCACTTAGCAAACTCATCCTTTAGTTAAGGCAAGCCAGTTGCATCGTTTTACAACGCAAATTAACATCTAAAAACTAAAAATAACAATTTTATCAAATCATCCATAACTTCGCAACACAAATTAAATCAAAATAGTTCTAATGTGATGGAATCATCAACTCAAAGCCGACCAATCGAGAACACTAATAATACTATCGTAGTAAGAAATCACGCGTGAAATATAATCGAAACTTAGGTTAAAATTAATTAGTAAGAGAAGAGACGAACTTGGCAGAGGGGACATGGATATGGCTGAAAGTGGCGCGCTCCTCGCGAAATATTCTCCGCCTTCTGAGCGCCGATTTCACGCCGTCAAAGATAACTTCGAGGATGACAGAGAGATAGAGAGGTTGAGGGAATAGTGAGAAGACCCACAATAAAACGCGGTGAGTGAGAGGAAGGATGAGCCGAAGGAGACAGAAGAGAGAAAGAGGAGGAGACCGGGGTTCAGCAAGGTCGGGAAGGGCTCAAAGAGAGAGAGAGGGGTCGGGTGGTGACTGGTGAGTGTGTGAGAGAAAGATAGGGGTTAGTGCGACAGAAAACATTTTTGGGGGGAAATACATCATAAGGGTTGCGGTTTATCTCAAAACCGCATCCCTTAGTTTTCAAGGGCTGCGGTTTTTAGCTGAACCGCAACCCTTATGATGTAGTTTTCATTAAAAAAAAAAAGTGGAACTAAGGGCTCTGTTTTTCAGATAACCGCAGCTCTTTTTAAGTAGCACTTGGCCTTGTTTCCTCTAGTGAAGTTTCAACTATTCATACTCATGTCGGTAATTGAGGTGAATGCACTGGTAAAATTTTATTAAATGTTCCAGTTTTTAAATGGCCTATTGCTGCAGTTGTCACAAGAAACCGCAGAATTAGACCATCAGTCGGTTTTTTTGTTACCAAACTTGAAGGATAAAAATGTTGAAAAAAAAGACTACCGAAAAAGAAAAATGGAGCAAAAGTAATTGAAAAAAGCTTATCAATGTATAATTTTAAGTGCCAATTACAAAAAAAAATATAAAAGATCAAAAAATAAAAATCATCAGATACAAACAGACCCTAATTACAAAAAATATAAAAGATCAAAAATAAAAAAATCGAAAAGAGGAAAAAAAAAAAAAGACAATCGAAGCCTCGGGACCACCGCCTTCTCGACCACCACAACAATATTACCACCGCAGCAATTTCATCGGCTAGTCGATCTACTCGACCGGATTACGATGAACCAAGAACACACAGCGCCTTCTCTTTCACCCTCTCTCTACCTTTCTCTTCCAACACCATCACATCTCCTTTCGCCCTCTCGCAATCGATTATTTTGTTCCACGGCCAGATTCCGACGAACCATCAAATTAATTCTTTTCTTGAGTTTGGTTGAGTGAGAGAGGGAGAAGGAGATACACCAGTGAGAGAGTGAGAGAAACGAAGTGAGAAGGGGTGACAGGAGTGAGAGAGACGAAATCAGTGAGGAGTGAGATACGAAGGAGTGAAGAGAGAGAAAATGAGTGAGGAGTGAAAGACAAAGGAGTGAATAGAAAATGTGTGAGGAATGAGAGATGAAGGAGTGGAACGGCGTCAATTACAGGCAAACCTTAACACTCGTTTTATTAACCAAACCAACCTATTAGAAGAAACTGCAACGATAAGTTGCTTTGCATGCTTTTTTTCTTCTCACGCAGGCTAATGCTCCGTATGGGTGAAAATTGGAGCAATTCAATAGCAGCAATATGGTAATTTTCTACTAGTAAATGAAGAGTCCGACCAGCAAAATTTAATGGAACAATAAACCAATGTACTCAATTCATATTTCCTATATTCTATTTTAGTTACAACTTGGAAACAAGACACGTTAATTAAGGTGAGGAGAGATATAAAAAGAGATAAAAAAGAACTATGTGGATGAAGAGAAAGGTAAAAAGGGGACACATGTGATGAAAAGGAAAATTAGAGATAAAGTGTTGTATATATTCCTTAGTATTGGTATTGTGGGTAGTCCCACATTTAAAGAATAATGAAGAAGATAGTGGTTATATTTAGGGGTGAAAGTTCGGTGTACGGTTTGGATTAGGGCCTAATCCAATCCGATCCGAACAAAATTTGGATTTTAATTTTCCAATCCGAATCCAAACCAATTAGAGTTTGAATCCGATCCAATCCAATCCGAATTTTCATACTCTAGATTGGATCCGATCCGAAAATCCAATTTTTTAAAACTCCAGTTTTTCGATGAAATAAATTAAGCACAACAGCAGCCTAGCAGATTTAGGAAATGAGGAATTAAGTGATGTTAGGGTTTTAGGGAAAGGGTTGAAGTGCTACGCCAATTGGGCTATGGACTAGGCATTTAAAAAAAAAATCAGTTAAGCACTTAAGCCCAATCCATATACATAATACAAGGCATATTACTATTCGGTTATATTGGATTTTTGGATCCAATTACCCTCAATCCAATCCGATCCGAAAATCCAATTTTTCAAAAAATCTCAATCCGAATCCAATCCGAACACCGTTTGAATCCGATCCGAATTACTAATTCGGATTGGATTGGATTGGATTTTGGATTTTATCCGAATAACTTTCACCCCTAGTTATATTGTATAGTAATAGGCGTAGCACTTTATTGTTTGAATAGCTTTTGGAGGGAATTTTATAGTGCACAATATAATTATATATAATAAATACAATATTTATATTTAATGCACTTAGCACAAGAAATTTACGTGCTTATTTAGTATTAATAATACTTCATTAACTACTTTGGTAATCGTTTTCTCGTTATAAATTTATCCTCTCCTTAATCTATTTTGTTCTCTTCTTTTTACTGTTCTTCAAAAAACTGCTTATAGAGAAAATTAATAAAATGCTACAACTAATTTCGTATTAGGGAAATCCTAGGAAAAACTCAATCGGTAACCTCATAGCAATTTACAATACGAGCCAAAATTTTCCTTAAAGACATAGATTCATCACGTCTCTAATCTTTGTAATTCCCATTTTTCTAACAGAAAATATGTTCAAGTTAAATAATACTACAACTAAATCAAAACACGTAAAATTAAAAATTTTTAGGGTTTTTTATGTTATACCCCTGTATTTCTTTGATTTCTACGTTGTGCTCTAACCTTTTTAAAATTTCACACAATGCCCCTAAATTTAGCTCTTTTATTGCATAAAGCCTCCATCGCTAACTATGCGTCATTAGTTTCATTTACTTTTTTTTATTTAGTAGAACAAATCTAACATCTAAATATTGCTTGTAAGAGTCAAACTATGTATAAGTTAAATTACCAAGCTTGCTTGGTGTAGGTGGTGGGGACTCACCTTGTGACTTTGAGATTACAAGTTCGAACCCCACTACCTTCTTGTGCTTGTGAGTTGGGATTCCCTTATATCCCCCTACTCTCAAACGTTGACCTGTGTAGCTTGGCTTGCTGACCTGGGAGAGGTGTTGTTCCAGTAGGGTCCTTCTTCTTACCAAGGGGCTTCCAGTGGGGGCCCAAAAAAATATACTAGTTAAATTAGCATCACTTGAATACAAAAGGTAGACGAAATTAATGACGTCTAAATTCACGCGAGGGCATTATGCATTATAAAAACTACGTTGAGGGATATTGTATGGAATTTTAGAAAGTTGGGGTACAACGTAGAAACTGAATAAACAAAAGGACAATAATGTATAAATAAACACGAGAGCATGTTTTTCTTGCCCGTTCACCTACCCCCATTATCGACCCGCTACCTGTTTGGCCCGACCCGCTATCGACCCTCTATGATGCCACCCTCTTAAGACCCGATCCGCTTTCGACCCGCACCGACCCTCACCCTACCCACCCAATAACGAGGTCTAGGTGTGACATTAGTAATGACGGAGTCTATTATCATCAGTAAGGAGTTGAAGGATTTCCTCTACTATCCTAGTAGAAGACCTTAAGTGATGGCAGCAGGACTGAGGGTGTATAAGAGCAAACCAGAGCGGCAGAACCCACCTTTTAGGTAGAGTAGCAAACGGCCGCACATTTAAAGAATAATGAAGAAGATAGTGGTTATATTGTATAGTAATAGGCGTAGCACTTTATTGTTTGAATAGCTTTTGGAGGGAATTTTATAGTGCACAATATAATTATATATAATAAATACAATATTTATATTTAATGCACTTAGCACAAGAAATTTACGTGCTTATTTAGTATTAATAATACTTCATTAACTACTTTGGTAATCGTTTTCTCGTTATAAATTTATCCTCTCCTTAATCTATTTTGTTCTCTTCTTTTTACCGTTCTTCAAAAAACTGCTTATAGAGAAAATTAATAAAATGCTACAACTAATTTCGTATTAGGGAAATCCTAGGAAAAACTCAATCGGTAACCTCATAGCAATTTACAATACGGGCCAAAATTTTCCTTAAAGACATAGATTCATCACGTCTCTAATCTTTGTAATTCCCATTTTTCTAACAGAAAATATGTTCAAGTTAAATAATACTACAACTAAATCAAAACACGTAAAATTAAAAATTTTTAGGGTTTTTTCTGTTATACCCCTGTATTTCTTTGATTTCTACGTTGTGCTCTAACCTTTTTAAAATTTCACACAATGCCCCTAAACTTAGCTCTTTTATTGCATAAAGCCTCCATCGCTAACTATGCGTCATTAGTTTCATTTACTTTTTTTTATTTAGTAGAACAAATCTAACATCTAAATATTGCTTGTAAGAGTCAAACTATGTATAAGTTAAATTACCAAGCTTGCTTGGTGTAGGTGGTGGGGACTCACCTTGTGACTTTGAGATTACAAGTTCGAACCCCACTACCTTCTTATGCTTGTGAGTAGGGATTCCCTTATATCCCCCTACTCTCAAACGTTGACCTGTGTAGCTTGGCTTGCTGACCTGGGAGAGGTGTTGTTCCAGTAGGGTCATTCTTCTTACCAAGGGGCTTCCAGTGGGGGCCCAAAAAAATATACTAGTTAAATTAGCATCACTTGAATACAAAAGGTAGACGAAATTAATGACGTCTAAATTCACGCGAGGGCATTATGCATTATAAAAACTACGTTGAAGGATATTGTATGGAATTTTAGAAAGTTGGGGTACAACGTAGAAACTGAATAAACAAAAGGACAATAATGTATAAATAAACACGAGAGCATGTTTTTCTTGCCCGTTCACCTACCCCCATTATCGACCCGCTACCTGTTTGGCCCGACCCGCTATCGACCCTCTATGATGCCACCATCTTAAGACCCGATCCGCTTTCGACCCGCACCGACCCTCACCCGACCCACCCAATAACGAGGTCTAGGTGTGACATTAGTAATGACGGAGTCTATTATCATCAGTAAGGAGTTGAAGGATTTCCTCTACTATCCTAGTAGAAGACCTTAAGTGATGGCAGCAGGACTGAGGGTGTATAAGAGCAAACCAGAGCGGCAGAACCCACCTTTTAGGTAGAGTAGCAAACGGCCGCACATCATTTATGCAGCATCCTACCCCAGTAACCCCACACGCCTCGAGGCAAGAATACAAAGACTAGCAATCATGTATGGATATGATCGAAAATTCTAAGGTGATCATAATGAAAATATGATCACTGAAAATGTGGGGCCTCAATGAATCTCAGCCACAAATACAACATGGCCCACTTATATTTTCTTTTTCTAAAAAACATTTTTAATATTTATGAAAATACTTTAAATTAATTTCTGAAAATACCTAAAATTAATTTATGAAAATACCAAAAATCCCAAAATAAAATTTCCAGACATTTTTCTCTCTCCTCTAATTCCTCTCCCCCTCTATTCTCTCTCTTCCCCTGCTTCAACTCCCCTGCTCATTTACTCACCCCAACCTCCGTCCTTCGTGCTGGCCGCCCCACATTCCTTCCCTCCGACCGCCACCAAACACGCGAAACTCCGTCGCCGATTTCACGAGCAACACCGGAATCAGAAAATAGCCGGTTTTATTACCGGAGTTTGCTGAACCGTCGACTCTGAAATTGATGAACGTGGATGCAGATGAAGATGCAGATAAAGTGGAAGTGGAGGAGAGAGAAAGGGAACCCGACCCATTCTACCTTAATCGGATTCACGGAAGGTGATTCGGGTTTACTCTCGGCGGAACAAGAAGCCGGTTCTCTCCCCCTCTCCCCATCGCTGATCCTGTCTCGCGCCGCCTTTGCGGCACCGGCACCACCATTCCGCACCGTACCCTCCGACGCCCTCCTTCCTCGCACCGAAGCCTCAGCCCGCCGTCGTTGGCACTTTGCCACCCCTTCTCTGTTCCTTCAGTTTCAACTCCTCTGTTCATTCGTTTTTGGGATTTTAGTTTTCTTCCTTTTTTTTTAGTTTTGTTCCCTTTTTTAATTTTGTTTTATTTATTTATTTTGAGGGGATTTTAGTTGTGTTTTATTGTTCTATCTATCTAATTATTATTTTTTGTTTTATTGTTCTATCTATCTAATTATTTTATTCATGATACAATAAGCTTAGCTAAATTGTATTATTAATTACTTTCTATATTATACTCGAAAATGCGGGCATTTTTTGAGGTGCATGACGAAATTCAGATTAATAAAGAGAGAGTGTGTGTTCATTTAATTATACATGAATTATTTCCAATAATCATAACTCAAAAAATATATTTCTATTAATAAATTAAATCAATTTCTGGCACCTTATGATCCGAGAGACCAGCGTCTTATAATCATTAGTTATATTTGTTGTAGATATTGAATAATCATCCTAACTCATGAAGAAACCAATCGATCACTCCAATACCATATGGGTTACTTTAAGAATATGAGCAATCATCCATTAGAGCATAGCATTCTCTCGCACGAATATCGTAATTATGACTTACAATAATATAATTGGCTCAATAATGATAAATTATTATAACAATAGTAGGACTATATTTTAGGCATAGGACATGACTTAAGATGCAATTATTCTGAAAATAAACCAGTCTCTAACACCATATGATCTCGAGAGACCCTTGTATTATAATCATTAGTTAATTTTGTTGTCGACATTGAACAATCATCCCAACTCAAGAAAAAACCAATCTCTCACTCCAATACCATATGGGTTACTTTAAGGACATGAGCAGTGATTCATTAGAGCATAGCAATCTCTCGTACAAATATCGCAATCATGGCTTAATATAGTATAATTGGAGTCAATCATGATAAAACATATAACAATAGTAGGACTATATTTTAGGCTAAGGACATGACCTTAGATGCAATTGTTCGGATTCTAAACCAATCTTTGTCACCATATGATCCCCAGAGACCCATGTCTTTTAATCATTAGTTAATAATTGTAGCCATTGAATAATCATCCTAACTCATGAAGAAACCAATTGATCACTCCAATACCATACCATATGTGTCTCCTAGGAACAAATAGCCATTGCATTGGTCGATTTCTAGGACATGACCCAACATTTTAGGCTTAGGACATGACCTAGGAATGAATAGCCATTGCATTGGTCTATTTATAGGACATGACCCAACATTTTTGGCATAGGACATGACGTAAGATGCAATTACTGATAAATTAAACTAATCTCTGACATCCAATGGTCCCGAGAGACTTATGTCTTATAATAATGAGTTAACTTTGTTGTAGTCGTTGGATAATCATCCTACATCATGATGAAACCAGTCTCTCACACCAATACTATATCATGGTCAACAAAACCCCTCATGCTTTGTATCATGGTAATATTTAGTTGGATGAAATCCTCAAACCACTAAGTTGAATGAAATAATGTCATAGAATCACCGTTGGTGTCTCATAGGAATGAATATCCATTGCATTGAACGATTTTTAGGACATGAACCAACATTTTAGGCTTAGGACATGACCTAAGATATGATTTCTCATAAACTAAACCAATCTCTCACACCAAATGCTCATGAGAGACCTGTCTTATAATCATGAGTTGATTTTGTTGTAGTCATTTGATAATCATTCTAACTCGTGAATAAACCAATCTCTCTGACACTAAATGATCCCGAAAGACCCATGTCTTATAATCACGAGTTAAGTTTCTTGTTGTTACTGAACAAACCAACCTTTCACTCCAATACCATATGGGTTACTTTAAGGATATGAGGTAATTTCAGGACATGATTTAAAATGCAATTATTCAAAGACTAAACCAATCTCTGGCATCATTTGATCCCGAGCAACCCATGTCTTATAATCATTAGTTAATTTTGTTGTATACATTGAACAATCATCCTAACTCGTGAAGAAACCAATCGATCACTCCAATACCATATGGGTTACGTTGAGGACATGAGGAGTGATTCGTTAGAGCATAACAATCTCTCGCACAAATACGTATTATAGCTTACATATAATTGGAGTCAATAATGATATAATATTATAACAATAGTTGGACTATATTTTAGGCTTATGACTTGACCTAAGATGCAATTATTCGGAAACTAAACCAATCTCTAGCACCATATGATCCCGAGAGACCCCTGTCTTATAATCATTAGTTAAGTTTGTTGTAGACATTGAAAAATCATCATAACTCGTGAAGAAACCAATCAATCACTCCAAATATCATATGGGTAACTTTAAAAACATGAGGTAATTTCATTAGAACATGGCAATCTCTCGCACCAATATCGTAATCATGCCGTACTATAATATAACTGGAATAAATAATGATAAAATATTATAATAATAGTAGGACTACATTTTAGGCTTAGGACATGACCTAAGATGCAATTATTCGAAAACTAAACCAATCTCTGACATTGAACATTGATCCCTGTCTTATAGTCATTAGTTAAATTTGTTGTAGACATTGAACAATCATCCTAAGAAACATTATAGGAATGAATAGTCATTACATTAGTCAATTTCTAGGACATGACCTAGCATTTTAGGCCTAGAACATGATCTAAGAAACGATTATTCGGAAACTAAACCAACTTCTAGCACCAAATGATCCCGAGAGACCAGTGTCTTATAATCATGAGTTAATTTTGTTGTAGTCATTGAATAATCGTCTGCACTCATTGAAGAAACCAATCTCTCACACCAATATCATATGGGTTACTTTCAGGATATGAGCTAAGATTCATTGTAACATAGCAATTTCTCGCACCGATACCGTAATCATGACTTATTATAATATAATTAAAGTCAATAATGATCAATTATTATAACAATATTAGAACTATAGTTTAACTATTAAAATCTCTAGGTGGAGGGGCATCATGTACTGCGGTACATTGGATATGAGGAAGATCTCTAGGTCAAATATCAAAAGTATTTTAAATATATAAAATACGAATTATCTCTACTAATATGTTTATGGTAGATCTCATAAAATTATTTTTGCCGCGAAACTAATAATTTTGAGACTAGAAAATCAAGTAACCTTTTATCTCTTGTATTATGCTCGAAAATGCGCGCATTTTTTGAGGTGAATGTCGAAATTCGGATTAATAAAGAGAGGGTGTGTGTGTGTTCATTTAATTATACATGAATTATTTCCAATAATCATAGCTCAAAAAATATATTTCATTTAATAAATTAAAAACCAACAAAGCGCAGATATTTTCATTTTCTATAAATAAAAACCTATTTTAATTTGCTATACTTTTCACATTACATATGATATAAATTTAGTACATTTGCAAAATATTGTCCAAGAAATAGCACTAATCCATTAAATAAGTTTGAATAAACAACGTTAATATATTATACGAATGATTTGCATCGTTATTGGCCACTAAGATGGATGATGAAAATGATCCACATGGCTATATTTTGTATGGATTACTATAATATAATTGGAGACAATAATGAAAAAATATTATAACAATAGTAGGATAATATTTTAGGCTTAGGACATGACCTAAGATGCAATTATTCGGAAACTAAACCAATCTATGGCACCATATGATCCCGAGAGAACCATGTCTTATAATCATTAGTTAATTTTGTTGTATACATTGAACAATCATCCTAACTCGTGAATAAACCAATCGATCACTCCAATACCATATGGGTTACTCTAAGGACATGAGCAATCATTCATTAGAGCATAGCAAACTCCCGCACGAATACCGTAATCATGACTTACTATAACATAATTGGAGTCAATAATGATAAAATATAATGACCATAGTAAAACTATAATTTAGGCTTAGGACATGACCTAAGATGCAATTATCCGGAAAGTAAGCCAATCTCACGCACCTTATGATCCCGAGAGACCCTTATCTTATAATCATTAGTTAATTTTGTTTTAGACATTGAACAATCATCCCAACTCATGAAGAAACCGATCGATCACTCCGATACCGTATGGGTTACTTTAAGACATGATCAATCATTCATTAGAGCATGAGTTATGAGTTATTGTAGTCAATAATGATCAACCAATCTCTAGAAACCAAATGGTCATGAGAGACCCCTGTCTTATAGTCATGAGTTATTTTTATTGTAGTCATTGAATAAGCATCCAAACTTATGAAGAAATCAATCTCTCACACCAATACCATATGGGCTACTTTAAGGACATGAGTTAAGTTCCATTAGAACATAGCAATCTCTCGCACCAATATTGTAACCATAACTTAATATAATATAATTAGAGTCAATAATTACCAAATATTATAACAATAGTAGGACTATAATTTAACTTATTTCTATACATTAACATTTTTGCTTCGTATGGGACAATTTGGGAGAGATCAACTAGGTAGAACATGATTATTAAGACCATCTTGCGGCTCAGTAAGGATGTAACCCTTCGAACATTAGTATTGTTGATTAGCCGATTTGGGAAAGAACTATCGGAAGGGATGATTTACAAAACCCCCCATGCTTTGTATCATGGCTATATTTGTTTGGATGAAACCTCTAACCACTACTTTGAATGAAATAATGTCGTCATAGAATCACCATTGGTGTATCCTAGGAATGAATAGTCATTACATTGGTTGATTTTTAGGACATGACCCAACATTTTAGGCTTAGGTTATGACCTAAGATACGATTATTTGGAAACTAAATCAATCTCTGATACTTAATGATCCCGAGAGACCCGTGTCTTATAATCATGAGTTAATTTTCTTGTAGCTATTGAATAATCACCCTAATTCGTGAAAAAACCAATCCCTCACACCAATACCATATGGATTACTTTAAGGACATGAGCTAAGTTTCATTAGAGCATGGCAATCTATCACGCAAATACCATAATTATGACTTACTGTAATATAATTGAAGTCAATATGATAAAATATTATGACAATAGTTGGACTATAACTTAACTACGTACTATCTATTCATGAATATTTGTAACTCGGCATGGGACAATTTGCAAGAGAGTTAGGAAGAACATGACTACTAAGACCTTCTTGCGGCTCAGTGTGGATGAAACCCCTGGAACATAGTGGCTCGGCATGGGATAATAAGGTACGAGGGATGACGTTGGTGTATTTCGGGAATGATTTAGTAATGTTGCCCCATCTAGGAGAGAACTATTGAGACGGATGATCAACAAAACCCCTCATGCTCTATATCATGGTCATATTTAGTTGGATCCTCAAACCACTAATTTGAATGAAATAATGTCATAGAATCACCCTTGGTGTCTCTTAGGAATGAATAGCCATTGCATTGAACGATTCTTAGGGTATTACCCAACATTTTAGGCTTAGGACATGACCTAAGTCACAATTTCTCATAAACTAAATCAATCTCTGGAAACCAAATGGTCACAAGAGACCCCTGTCTTATAATCATGAGTTATTTTTATTGTAGTCATTGAATAAGCATCCAAACTTATGAAGAAATCAATCTCTCACACCAATACCATATGGGCTACTTTAAGGACATGAGATAAGTTCCATTAGAACATAGCAATATCGCATCTATAGTGTAACCATAACTTAATATAATATAGATAGAGTCAATGATGACCAAATATTATAACAATAGTAGGACTTTAATTTAACTTCTTTCTATACATTAACATTTTTGCTCTGTATGGGACAATTTGGGAGAGATCAACTAGGTAGAACATGAGCTAAGTTTCATGAGAACATAACTATCTCTCGCACTAATATTGTAATCATGACTTAATATTATATAATAGGAATCAATAATGACAAAATATTTTAAATAAAGTAGGACTATAATTTAACTACTATCTATTTATAAACATTTGTGGCTTGCCATGAGAAATTTGGGAGAGAACAAGCTTGAACTGACTATCAAGACCCCCTTGCGGCGCAGTATGGTTGAAACCCTTGGAACATAGTGGCTCATCATGGGATACACTACGAGGGATGAGGTTAGTGTATTTCGGGAATATTTTTTTATATTGTTGATTGGCCAATTTGGGAGAGTAGTATTGTTGAGACGGATGATCAACAAAACCCACTCATGCTATAAATATCACGGTCATATTTGGTTGGACGAAACCCTCTAACCACTATTTTAAATGAAATAATGTCATAGTATCACCATTGATATCTCTTTGGAATGAATAATCATTGCATTGATCAATTTTTAGGACATGACCTAACATTTTAGGCTTAGGACATGCCCTAAGATACTATTATTCGGAAATTAAACCAATCTCTGACACTGAATGCTCCGAGAGACCCATGTCTTATAATCATGAGTTAAGTTTCTTGTAGTTATTGAATAATCATCCTAACTCATCAAGAAATCAATATCTCACACCAATACTATATGGGTTACTTTAAGGACATGAGAAAAGTTTCATTACAGCATAGCAATCTCTCGCACATATACCATAGTCATGACTTACTATAATATAATTGGAGTCAAAATGATAAAAATATTATAATAATAGGACTATATTTTAGGCATATGATATGATTTAAGATACGATAATTCGAAAACACAACCAATCTTTGACACCAAATGATCTCGAGATACCCTGTCTTATTATCATGAGTTAATTTTGTTGTAGCTATTAATAATCATCCTAACTCATCTCTAACACCAATACTATTTGAGTTATTTTAAGGACACGAGCTAAGTTTCTTTAGAACATATCAATCCCTTGCACCAATATCGTAATTATGACATACTATAATATTATTGGAGTCAATAATGACAAAATATTATAATAAAAGAAGGACTATATTTTAGGCTTAAGAGATGACCAAGATACGATTATTCATAATTTCAACGAATATCTGACACCCAATGATTCCGGGAGACCCCTATCCTAAAATCATGAGTTAATTTTGTTTTAGCCATTGAATGATCATCTAACTCATGAAGAAATCAATCTCTCACTCCAATACCATGAGGTTAATGTTTCATTAGAACATAGCAATCTCTCCCACCAAAACCGTAATCATGACTTACTATAATATAATTGGAGTCAATAATGAAAAAATATTATAACTATAGTAGGACTATAATTTAACTACTTTCTATTCATAAACATTGTTGCTCGGTATGGGAAAATTTAGGAGAATACTAGGTAGAACATGACTATTAAGACCCCCTTGCGGCTTAGTAAGGATTAAACCCTTCGAACATATAGTAGCTCAGCATGGGGTAAGGTAAGATGGATGACGTTAGTGTATGACACAAATGATCTAGTATTGTTGATTGACCAATTTGGAAAAGAACTACCGGGACGAATGATTTACAAAGCCCCCATGCTTCATGCTCTGTATCACAACCATATTTAGTTGGATGAAATCTTTAACCAATACTTTGAATGAAATAATGTCATAGAATCAACATTGGTGTCTCATGTGCATCAATGGCCATGACATTGGCTTATTTTTAGGACACGACCCAACTTTTTAGGCTTAGGACATGACCTAAGATGCGATTATTCAAAAACTAAACCAATCTCTGACACCATATGATCCCGAGATACCCCTGTTTTATAATTTTTAGTTAATTTTGTTGTAAACATTAAACAATCATCCTAATTCCTGAAGAAACCAATCGATTACTCCAATACCATATGGGTTACTTTAAGGACATGAGCAATAATTCATTAGATCATAGCAATCTCTCGGATGTATGCCGTAATCATGACTTTAATAGTGCTGATTAGCCAATTTGGGAGAGAACTATTGAGACGGATGATCAACAAAATCGCCTCATGCTCTGCACTGTGGACCCTAAAAATTCACTATTGAATATAATTTGTAGTTCAAACTTGATTGTGACTTAATAGAATCATATAAATACATGCCCATTTGAAACTTCAAACTAGAAATTAATAAAACATTTAGCAAACTTTTAATTGTGTGTTCTAGAATATATTTTCTTAGTCAATAACGATATAGTAAGGGATAACTTTACACGTCAAGATGAATATAATTTGTAGTTCAAACTTGATTGTGACTCACTAGAATAATATGTATCCCAATCGAAACTTAATCCTATTTAACAAATACTACCATCAATAATGATAACAATAATAAGAAGAACAAGAACAATAATTAGCTATACCAAATTACTATTACTTAAAAAAAATACAAACTCTAAATTACTAATTACTCCCTCCGGTCTTTATTAGTTTACCCGTATTCCTTTTTGGGATGTCCCTTATTAGTTTACCCATTTCTTTTGTTTCTATTTTTGGAATAAGACCACTAACTTTCCATCACACATGCATTCAACTTTAATATAAAATAATAGTTTCTCTTTCTTTCTATGTCCCACAACATTGTTTATCCTAAAACTATGTGCAAAAGAAAGGGGTAAACTAATAAAGTCCGGAGGGAGTATTACATAAATAATTATATATTAAATCGTTATGTCATGAAACATAAAACAATGAATTATAAACTCTCGATCCATGTGATTCATAATGCCCACTTTTCATTGGCCAAAAGATAAACACACGAATCATGATCTTTAACCGTAGATTTCTAAAAGAGCCAAATCCGACCGTTCTTATTCCATCCTCCATCACTTATGTTGACAGTATTAGCCTCACTCAATCTCAACCCTCCATCTCTCCCACATCCTCATTTCCCAAACCCTAGTCGAGAACCCTCATTTTTCCCGCCTCTTTCACTCTCACACCATCTCCTTCCTATCACTTTCATTCTCACTCACACGCCATCTCCTTCACTCGCAGTCTCACGCCATCTTGTTAATCTTCATCAGCAAAATCACACTAAATCAAGGAGCAAAATTTCAAGGATTTGGTGATTATTTGGTCTAGGAGAAGTTCAAGATTTGGAGTACAAAATTTCTCTTTGTTCTCTAGGTAATTTTCACATACATTTACGTCATCTTCTTTCTTATTCTAGCTCCTTGATTTAGTTTTATGTTCTTCCCTTTAATCTGGTATTTTATTGGTTCACCCCTGTTTTTGCTTGTCTAATTAGTTTGCATCTTTTGCTTTGAGTTATATTTTTTTAGGGTTTTAAGGGTTAAAGCAATTACAATAATTGACCTCCAATTCCGGTACTGTTATCTCCTTTAGTGTTTTATTTGTTAGTTTTCTTCTTTTATTTGGTATTTAATTGTTTGATTTGAAGGTTACTATCTTCTAAATTCAATTTTATTACTTGTGAAATTTAATAGAAGTTGAAAGGTAATGATGAGTTGATCGGTCCCCTAGGTGTCGTTACTTCCTATGGTTCCGGGTCAAGAATAAAATCTCCCTAGTCTAACTAACTAGCCTAATAAGGTAGTATAGCGTAGTAAGGGGTCGTATCCATGGAGAAGCAAGGGGTTTTACACTTAGTTCGAGATGCAATCAATTGACGGGAGTAAAAGAAAAGGGATTTGAGTTATCAACTAGACTACCTAAGGAAGATAAAATAAGAGTGATTAATCAATAAGACAAACACTAGGGAGAGGGGGAATCGTGGAACTCACAACAACGATTTCGACAACATTTGGTGGGCAATGGATCAAATCTATTGAGGGTCTTGGTCCAACATCAAGAGGTCACTCTCGCACACCCCTCAACACCGCCTACCCAACCCCGCCTTTGAGGTCGTGGTCTACCCATCATCAAGTCATCACTAATATCAAGCTTGCTCTCACATAACCCAACATTAGCACAAGATTTAAACATAAAGGTGATCAAGTTTCATGCTTTAACAATAAAATACCTTGATTCGAGCATCAAAAGAACGATCACCAAAGCCAACCAAACATCATTCAAAATCATCACAAACTCCCATTATCCCCCTTCCCTAGCTATAAATCTAGCCTAGGAAGGAGGAGAACATAGTAAGACTAGTAAAAGCAACAATAAAAGGAGCAAACATACTAAAACTACTAAGCATGATTAGTGAAAACGAGAAAGATTGAACCCTTGAACAATAGACTACTAAGACTAGTCAAGGCAAGTATAAACTAATTTAAACAAGCATAAAACTAAACAAATAACCAAAAATAAGCTAGGAAATAAGGATTAGGGACTAGAAATTACCAAAAGATTGATGCTTTGATTGATAAAAATGAAGAACAAATGTTGAGTTACAACTTTCTCTCTCCTAAGAATGTGTTTTTCTCTCTCTAATTAACCTAGAATAGTGTGCTCTTCCTTTGAATCCTCTTTTCTGGAATTAAAAGCTTACCCTAAAATGTCTTAAGAGAGGGTATTTATACCTCTCACAAATACAACTTAAAGTAAAGGCAAACAGTGAAAAAAAATCGGGAGCTGAACCATTCAGAGCTCCCGCTCCATGCGTGGAGCGCGAGCTCTGGACTTAATGAGAGAGATTTCAGCAGCAGGTCGAAGCTCCCGCTCCATGTGTGGAGCGCGAGCTCTGAGCAGTCGAAGCTCCCGCTCCATGTGCGGAGCGCTAGCTCTGAGCATGGTGGAAGATAATTCAGCAGCAGGTCGAAGCTCCCGCTCCATGAGGCTGGAGCGCCAGCTTCAAATCCTCGGCAGAATTGGTTGTATGCAGGGGAACTCGGAGCTCCCGCTCCATGAGGCTGGAGCGCCAGCTCTGGCTCTGCTTCTACCCTCCTTTGCTATTTGAAGCTCTCTTTCTCCATCCAAAGGTTCCCTTTTGCCATTCTAAGCTTCGACAATCTCGATGAGGCCGTTACGGAACCTAAAAGAAGATAAGAACAAGTCATAGCATAGGGTGTTCACAACATTCAATCTTCGCATGAAGAGAAAACAACCTACAACTCCCAAAAAAAGACTCAAAGTGCATAAAGCTAATAGAATCACTAACATTGAACAAAGCTAAGCTAAATAAGCATAAAAATGGACTAAACAAGGGCTTAATTAGGGTGGAAAGAGGCCATAAAAGCGGCCTTATAAGCCACTTATCAAACTCCCCCAGACTAAGTCCTTTGTTCGTCCTCGAATAAAGAGAAAGCAGTAAAGTCTGTACACTAACTCACTTTCGTAAGAATCACGGTCAATTTTAGCATAAATGACAAGCCCTTTAAACCTCAAAGTCGCCAAGGAGGACGAGTGTGCTCTCGTAAGGGTTTTCTAAGAGTTTGACCCATAACTCTAGATCTTAGAATCCAAGGCAAATCAAAAAGAAATAAACCAAAGAAAATAAAATGGTGCTCTTAAGTGAGAATTTGACGAGAAGCAAGCGCAAATGGATGCAAGAATTTCTAGACATTAAAAGTAAGCATGCTCAAAGATGTCCATAGGTTGATTAAAACATACCATACACTAAGCATAGAGAACTAGATAGAGCACATTTCCTCAAATTCTACAGCCATACATACCGCGTTCTCTCAACTAGTTTCAAATTCGCCGTTCAAGGTAGCTTCTCTAAACTCCGAAGAATGGAGCCGATAAATGTAATAAGAAATAGAATAGGAAAAGGTTACTCGACATCTCGACATAGCACACTCGCTCAATAGGCTTGATTCCAATCTTCCACCATCGACAATGACTCAACCCTCTAAGGTCAAAAGGACTTTTTAAGGGTGGAAACGTAGGCTAGGGGTAAAGGGTGTGAATAAATTTGGATAGTGGTGCTCAATCCTAATATAGTGAAGCCTTAGTAGGAGCGAAGGGGCTAAATAACCATGAATCACAAATAATATTCAACCATTTAGGGATAAGTTTCCCCCAAACTTATTCGAAAACATAACAATAAAAGAACTATTTTGGATTTTCTTTCTTTTTCTCCCTTTTTTTTCATCTTCTTTGACTTTGGGTGGCTTTTTCTATGAAGTTGCAATTGCATTTATTCAAGAATATACACAAAATTTCCACTATACCACAAGAATCTCATCATTTTCCTTTCCTCTTATTTGTTTCAAATATCACTCAAGACAATCGCTCTAACTTCACTATTCACTACAAGGGTGAAAAATAAAACAAGGAGGCAATTGGCTTGTATTGAGGTAATCAAAGAAAGGATAAGGCTCAAAGGGTTGAGAGGAAGGGCATATGTAAACAAAAATAAAACCAAGAAAAAGAGAAAAACAAGAATAAAAGGCCTAAAACTATAAAAGTAAAAATAGTCACCGAAATGAACGCATTTATCTTTCCCTAGAGTGGCTCGGTCGCGACCTAAGATAGATTAGAGTCAAGTTCTCGATAGAAGTATGCGATGTCGAGGATCCATGCACTCAAAATAGATGTTGGGGCTTTTTTGAAAGTCCTCACATGGGGTTATCAAGCAAATGCTACCTTTAAGGTTTCAAATCACTAGGGAGAGCAACACCATCATACCACAATCCATGAATTACGGTTTTGTGCTCTCAAAAAGTTCTAACCGCTACCTTAACATAGAGTATCCTAAAATCAACCATAAACATCTCAAAGCATGCGGACTTCTAACATCTAGGAATAAAAGCATTCAAAAGAGTGGAGCTTCAATGATATTGTTCTCAACTCAAGAGCAAAGGAAATAATAAAAAGAAAAATTTGCCTTGATTCATACGTTTTTTTTTTTTTGTAGCAAGAGATGAGAGCAAGTAGGTAATGGCACATAATCAACACAATCACAAAAATTTTGCACTTAAACCCAGGTGGTGTTCATAACCACCATTGTAAAATTAAAGCCAACACTAGTAGAATAAATGCTTATTGCTGCGGTCATTAAGTGGCCTATTGCGGCGGTTTTGACCGCGCAGCAATTAAGGGCGCAGCAATAGGTAATTAAACTATTGCTGCGGTTTTAAACCGCAGCAATATTAAAACATATTGCTGCGATTTCTGGGTAAAACCGCAGCAATATGTACATTTTTTCATTATTTAAATAAACCATATTGCTGCGGTTTCTGTGACAAACCGCAGCAATATATATATTTTTTATTATAAAAAAGCAGTATATTGCTGCGGTTTCTTGGACAAACCGCAACAATATACTGTTTTTTTTTATAATAAAAAATACATATTGCTGCGGTTTGTCTCAGAAACCGCAGCAATATGTATTTTTTATTAAAAATTTAAATATTGCTGCGGTTTTTACCCAAAACCGCAGCAATAGGTACTAAAGCTAAAAAAAAAAAAAAAAATTTCCGATATTCATATACAATGAGAGAGAGTGCCAAAAAAACACTTAACTAAAACACAAACTTACATCATTACACTCATATATTATATAGAACCATATTCTTACATAACTTATAACAAAATTTGACTAACAAATCTACCTATAACACTAACCTAAAAAAAATCTGACTAATACATCTATGGCATCTACCAATAACACTAACCTAAAAAAAAAATCAGATTTAACTTCAGCCCAAAAAAAAATCGAAAAAAAAACAGATCTACAAACTCACTGAAATTGCTGCAACACACACGAAAATTGGCAACATATTGGCCTGATATATTGTAAACAAAATCACTAATTCAATGTGTATAAACCAACATAAAACGCCAAAATTACAATTATAAAAGAAATCAAATTCGCAATTCTAAACAGTATAAAATTCAAGAATGGTTAAAGAAAATCACCACCATTGATGATTCTTCGCCCAATCAGCCCGTCAGATTTGATGTCGGTAAATTAGGAATTGCTATCGTTGAAGGCGAATCCAAAGTCGGGAACGGAGCTTGAAGGTCGAAGCTCATCGGAAATTTGAAGGTCTGAGATGAAATTGATGCAAACCATGGATGACCACCGCCAAACTCGTCGGAGGCGGCGAACTCGTCTTCAGCGCGTTTCTCGTTGAACGAAGATGGGGGCGCCAAACTCGTCGGAGGTGGTGAGGACGAAAGAGATGAGAGGGTCGAAGGATGAGAGGGTCGAAGAGGAGAGAGGGTGAGAGAGAGTCTGAAACTGAGAGAGGATGAGAGAGGATGAGAGAGGATGAGAGAGGCGTGAGAGAGAGTTTCAATGAGAGAGGCGTGACTAACAGCGCTAAAAACCCTAAGTTGTACTGATTTTGTAAGGGATATTGTTGCGGTTTCTTCAAGAACCGCAGCAATAGATTAAAATATTGTTAAAAAAATAATATTTTAATCTATTGCTGCGGTTTCTCCTGAAAACCGCAGCAATAGATATGGTCAAAAAGTCAACTTAAGTTTGAAAATTGTCCCGTTGGAATCTATTGCTGCGGTTTTCGGCCGAAACCGCAGCAATATGTCTATTTTATATTTTACCTTTTCTTTTGACGTGGTTTATTGCTGCGTATGGGTAAAACCGCAGCAATACCACCGCAGCAATAAACAAAAATTCTACGAGTGCAAGCAACCTCGAACGATCATCTTCTTTCCTAAACTATCCTAAAACTAAGCAAACAAGTAACTAAAAGGGAGTTGGAACGATCTCACCCATCCTTGAAGCAATAAAGGCCAAATGCAATATCCGAAGTAATGCTCTTAACACCTTGACTTCATCTCCGGATGCTTGCTATGAAAGGTCATTAACTCAAAAGAAAGATTAGTTCCAACAAAAGTATATACAAAGGGCAAATAAAAAAAAAAACAAATCTAGCTCAACACATAGCTCAACAACTCCTTAAGCTTGCAATGCCCCCGAGCCATGACCCCTAAAATTGCGCCCCTACATCAAAAACAATGCAAAGTACACCCCCCCAACTTGAATGGAAAACCGACCTCGGTGAGACCAAGATATAGTGAAATGAAAAACAAAAGGGGGGAAGGGGCGATTCGTGGGGCGATCTAAGATCCACTTGACCCGCCCTCATCGGGGCGGTGTCAATCATAATCAAGCTCAATCGGGGTCCCATCCTCACGCAAGGGGGGGCCATGAGGTTCCCAACCGCCGTAAAAGTTGGGAGGGAAACCCGAGTACCCCGTATAGGATGGGTCATGGCTATGCTCCGATGGGGTGTATCTATAGGCGGGGTCGCCGAAATAGTCACACCCCCCGGGCTGGGTATACTCATACGGGGGAAAAGTGCGCCGCTCCCTAATTTGGGAGGATGGGCCTTGCCAATAGGGGTAGACTGGCTCACGAGGAGTGCCATCAATGTGCTCCTCTCCCCAACTTGGCACTGGCCCTAGCACTGGAGGCCAATAGGGATGGTTAACTGGCGGGGCGATTTGCCCTTGCTCCACAAAATGGTTGAAAAGCAAAGAATTTTGGAGCGCCATCCCCTGGTTATTGGCCTCCAATTGGCCCACTTGCAAACTTAAGTTATGAAAAGCATTTTCGATGTTAAAGCTAGAAGGGTAGGAGTGGCTCATACCTCCCTCCTCTTGGGAGGGGTGACGTTCGTGCTCCACTCCTCGTGGTCTTGGTTGTCGTTGTTGTTGTTGATGTTGCTGCTGATGTTGTTGCCTTGCTTGGTTTCTTCTTTCAATCTCATTCGGATCAAGCTCCGAAGCATCAATCTCCTCAAGTGGGACTCTCCACAAATTTGGGGTGTTTGCTGGGGATTCGGTCATGAATCTATTTGGGATCTTGCACCATATTGCACCCTTGATCAACCAAAAGGTAGCTCTAGATGTCTCTTTGGTGAATTTCATGTTCTTGAGGTGATCAAGGTTTAGAACCGACCCATAGTTCTCCGGCTCCATCTTTACAAGTTTCTCTTTGTACCCGAGCTTATAAGCAAGCCATGTCACCATCCCTCCCAATTGGATGGGCCCTTTCATTCTTGTGTCTTGCTTGATGGTGAGCATCCTCGTGGCAAGCAAGAAACCCAAGTAAACTTTGTCTACCGGGTTATTTTGATCTAGCAACCTTCTTCCTTCACTTGCTCTCCACAGCAAATGAAGTTCTTGGTCGCTCATTTTTCCATGATCTTGCCGGGAGAAGAAACAATACACCAACATCCGATGGAAATACCTCAATGCGGCATGATGGATTTCTGAGGCCTTGGATGAGTTAGAGAGGAAGTCCCTAGACCCATCAGTTATCCTCTTCCACCAAACTTGCATGTCATAGCCTTCAATGCCATCCCCAGAACAATCACACACCTCGGCTCTAGATCCCAACCAAAATACTCATTAAACTCTGTGAGGCTCATGGTGTGTTGGTGGTTGAACAACCTGAATTTAATCTCAAAGGCATTCCCCGCCTCTGTAGATGTGCTCTTGAATTCAAAGCTAGCTAAGAATTCTAGAGTTAGAGTGCGGTAGGTGAGGGGAGGTTATGCGGGGTGGTTGTAGGTCTTATCTGTGGTAATCCAATCATTTGGGATTTGATTCTTAAGAAACGGGGCAAAACCGAGTGTACTGGCAAGATCGCACACTTTATCCTCAATCCCAAGGTGGAAACAAGTTATAGGATCGTGGAAAAGGGTTTGTTTCACCTCCCTCTTCTCAAGCTCACGAAACCTTGCTTTATGTTCGGGTTTGGTAAGGTTCACACTGTAGGAAGGTGAGGAGCTAGTGCGAGGTCTTTTCGAACCCATTACACCGGTATAAAACACAATAGTCAACAACAATAATCACCAACAACAACAAAGTCAACCAACAAAAACCAACAACAAAACCCAAAGGTTGTAGAATCCAAGGATTTTCCTCAACAACCACTACAACTCCTCAAGTATCCCCAAAAATTAGCACAAGTAACCAACAATAACACCACCACAACCACCAATTAATCGATTTCAAGAACAAACTCAAGCTAAAACACCTAATTTCATCTAACACAAAAACTCCAAGGGAAGCCCTAACAAAACCAAGCACAAATACTTAAGAATAAGCAAAATGAACTTGATTAGGAGAGATTTTACCACAATTGGAACCAAATCCTTCTTCTTGTTGTGAAAAGGAGAGTAAACCCGAGTGAAATCCGAAGTGGCCCGAGCAAAAACCCCGAATTGAATGCTAAGAGTTGAGTTTGGAGTGGGAAATTTGAAATAGAAGTGAGAATGGGGAATGTTTTGGGTGTTTTTGAGAGGAATGAGGGTGATTTGTGGAGGGTTTGGGAGGAATGAGGGTGGTTTGAGGAGAGAGAGTGAGGGTTTGAGGGTTTGAGTGAGAGAATGGGAGAAAGAGGAGGTTTTGAGCGTGCTTATTCACGTCAGAACAGGCGCTCAAAGCTCCCGCTCCAACCCCAAAGCGGGCGCTCTGACAGGCGTTGTGCAAATTTTTTTTCAAAAAAAATCGCTCGAAGCTCCCGCTCCACCATCAGAGCGGGCGCTTTGACCAGAGCGGGCGCTCAAATTGTTTGGAGCGGGGGCTTCAAAATCTCGGCATTTGCTTGCAACATCTGAGCGAGCGCTCCAATGTTTGGAGCGGGAGCTCTGAATCCAACACTTAATCACTTTTTTTTTCCTTTCCGATAGAGCGGGCGCTCCATGATGTTGGAGCGGGGGCTCCAAATTTTCGGCATTTGCTTGCAGCATCTGAGCGGGCGCTCCAATGTTTGGAGCGGGAGCTCTGATCCCAATACTTAGCCGATTTCCTTTTTCTCTTTTCCTGCACACATACACAACAAACCATACCCTATGGGGGTTTAAATTAGCCCAAAGTGAGATGTAAGACTTAGCTTAAAACTCAACTCAACTATTGGTTAGATGAGCAGAGAAGCCGTGCCTCGTATTTCTCAATCAAACTAATATCCACCTAAATCAAAGTTCGACAATAACAAAATATAAACAATATATACAATGGCGCTTGATTTATGGTCTTAAGCTAGACCCCTTCATCTTCCTCAAATGGCTTCGAGGGACGAGTCGGTTGGGACCGACTCGAGCATCAAACAACCAAGTTTTCCAATTTGTTCCTTATCGAAATACTTCTTGATTCTTTGGCCATTTACCATGAACCGAGCTCCATCTTCACCTTCCAATTCAAACGAGCCATAGGGAGTGACCTTGGTGATAGAGAATGGACCGGACCACTTAGACTTCAACTTTCCGGGGAAAAGACGGAGCCGTGAGTTGAATAGGAGAACTTTGTCACCGACCTTGAAGTCACGATCTTTGATTCTTTTGTCATGCCACTTCTTGGTTTGCTCTTTGTAAAGCCTAGAGCTCTCATATGCATCGAACCTTAGTTCTTCCAACTCATTGAGTTTGAGCAACCTCTTCTTTCCGGCCAAGTCGGGGTCCATATTGAGCATTTTCACCGCCCACCATGCTTTGTACTCAAGCTCAACCGGTAGATGACACCCCTTTCCGTACACAAGCCGATAAGGAGTAGTGCCAATCGGGGTCTTGTAAGCGGTCCTTAGAGCCCAAAGAGTGTCATCTAAACGAAGAGACCAATCTTTCCTTGATTTATTTACCATCCTTTCGAGCAAATTCTTGATTTCGCGATTTGAGACTTCCACTTGCCCTTGAGTTTGAGGATGGTAGGGCAAACCGACCTTATGGTGCACATCATACTTTTTCAAGAGGAATTCAAATTGCTTCTTAGCAAAATGAGACCCTCCATCACTAATGAGACATCGTGGCACTCCAAATCGAGGGAAGATGATCTTTTTGAGCAACATCATCACTATCTTATGGTCATTGGTAGGTGAAGGGATGGCTTCTATTCACTTGGTCACATAGTCCACGGCCACCAAAATATATTGGTTTCCACAAGAAGAAACGAAAGGACCCATAAAGTCCACACCCCATACGTCAAAAGGCTCAACTTCAAGAATAAATTATTGGGGCATTTCATTCCGTTTGGTTATTCCTCCCATTCTTTGGCATCGATCACAACGAAGGATGAATGTGTGAGCGTCTTTATGCAATGTTGGCCACCAAAGGAGACAATCAAGGATCTTTGCCACTGTTTTACCAACACCATTATGGCCTCCACATGCAAGTGAGTGACAATGCTCCAAAACTCCTTCAATCTCGTGAGTAGGCACACATTTTCGAAATACACTATCACTACACCTCTTGTATAAATGCGGATCATCCCAAAAATACCTCTTGACCTCCTTGAAAAACCTTTTTCTTTGATGAGAATTGTAGTCATGAGGCACTACTTTGCTCGCCAAATAATTAGCAATATCGGCGTACCAAGAGATTGTGTTGGAAATGATTGCCATGAGAGTGTCATCACGAAGCTCATCATTGATTGGTTTCTCCGCCTCACCATAGGAAGGATGGTCTAATGGCAACCGAGAGAGGTGGTCCGCCACTAGATTTTCACTCCCCTTCTTATCAAGAATTTCCATGTCAAATTCTTGAAGGAGGAGAACCCATCGAATTAGTCGTGGCTTGGCATCTTTCTTGCTCATTAAGTACTTGACCGTGGCATGATCGGTGTAGACGATGGCCTTGTTGCAAACGAGATAGGGCCGGAATTTGTCAAATGCAAACACCACCGCCAACATCTCCTTCTCCGTGGTCGAGTAATTCTTTTGTGCATCATCGAGAGTGCGGCTTGCATATGAGAGCACATTCAATTTCTTATCCTTCCTTTGTCCAAGCACAACACCAACTGCATAGTCACTCGCATCACACATTAGTTCAAATGGGAGCTCCCAATCCGGAGCTTGCACAATGGGTGCATTCACTAAAGCATTTTTCAAGGTCTCAAATGCCTTTGTGCAAGCTTCATCAAATCGGAACTCCACTTCTTTTTGAAGTAGCCTCGTCAAAGGTCTTGCAATTTGTGAAAAATCTTTGATGAAACGGCGATAAAAGCCGGCATGGCCCAAGTAGGCACGCACCCCGGTCACCGAAGTGGGTGGAGGTAGCTTGACCTTTGCCGGGTCAACTTCAATTCCATTCTTTGAAATCTTATGGCCAAGGACAATGCCCTCCTCAACCATAAAATGACACTTTTCCCAATTTAATACAAGGTTCGTCTCTTGACATATTTTTAAGACTTTCTCGAGATTTTTTAAGCACTTGTCAAAAGACGAACCGCAAACACTAAAATCATCCATGAAAACTTCTATGACATCTTCAAGCATGTCGGAAAAGGTGGAGGTCATGCACCTTTGGAAGGTAGATGGAGCATTGCATAAACCGAAGGGCATTCTTCGGTATGCAAATGTTCCATAAGGGCATGTAAAGGTTCTTTTATGTTGGTCATCCGGATGAATAGGAATTTGGAAGAATCCGGAGTAACCATCAAGAAAACAATAATGAGAATGCTTTACCAACCTCTCCAACATTTGGTCAATGAATGGCAAAGGGAAATGATCCTTCCTAGTGGCTTTGTTTAGCCGCCTATAGTCAATGCACATCCTCCACCCCGTCACGGTACGGGTGGAGATGTCATTTCCCTTGTCATCCTTGACAATAGTCATGCCACCTTTCTTAGGCACCATATGAACCGGACTCACCCATTTGCTATCCGAGATAGCATAGATGATGCCCGCTTCACGGAGCTTAAGAACCTCTTGTTTCACAACTTCCTTCAAAGTCGGATTCAACCGCCTTTGAGGCTCAATAGAGGTGGCATGATCATCCTCAAGGTGGATGCGATGCATACACAAGCTAGGGCTAATACCCTTGATATCATCAATACTATATCCTATGACACCCTTATATTTTCTCAACAACTCAATTAATTTTTGCAAGGAGATGTCATCAAGGTTAGCATTGACAATAAAAGGATATTCGCTATCATTCTCAAGAAAAGCATATTTGAGAGAGGGGGGAAGGGGTTTCAAGTCTACCCTGAGAGGAGGCTTAGAACTCTCCCCCTTGGCCACGGTTTGGATCAATGGGAGCTCATCTTTGCTTTCTTGGGCATCCGTATGAGCTTCATTAAGTTGGGCCTCAATCTCCATGGCTTCTCTTGATTTTTCCATCCCCACATTATCTTGGAGGGCCTCATAAAGCGTATCATGTCTCATGTTTTGTACCCTCTCATAAATAGCTATCTCCGACTCCACCAAGTCTACTCGCCACACCTTCTCCACCATAGGTTGCTTCAAGGTTTTCGAAAACTCAAACACAACTCTTTCATCGGCCACCTCGCAAGTGATCGTGTTGTTCTTGCAATTAATCACGGCTCCCATTGTTTTAAGAGCTTCTCTCCCTAGGATGAGAGGAGTATGAGGGTCCTCCTCCATATCCATTACAACAAAATCACAAGGTACAAAGATATTACCAACTCGAATTGGTATATCTTCGAGTTCTCCATAAGGTAGCTTAATCGAGCGGTCGGCTAATTGAATTGTCTTCCTTGAAGGCACCATCTCAAACTTAAGCAACTTTGCAATGGACAAGGGCATTAAGCTCACACTTGCTCCCAAATCGGCCAATGCTCCTTTGGTCTGAAGATCTCCCAATTTCACCGGGAGAGTGAAACTACCCGGATCTCGTTGCTTGGGTGGCATTTGGCGTTGCACAAGCGCACTCACTTGATGTGGAAGAGTGATGCATTGTTCATTGAGCTTTTTCTTGTTGGAGAGAAGTTCTTTGAGGAACTTTGCATAGGATGGCATTTGTGACATGGCCTCAAGGAAGGGAATGTTGATTTCAAGACCTTTCAACATGCTCATGAACTTATTGTACTTGTCATTCAACTTTCTCTCAACTATCCTTTCCGAAAATGGTGGGGGAGTATCGAATCTTGATGGTTGGACATTTATTGATGTTTGCTTTTCTACCTCAACCTCTTTATCCTTCTCAACACCCTCTTCGGTTTCATTTTCTCCTTTTTCAACAACTTGTTCTTCTTTCTCCTTATCATCCTCTTGTTGCACCGCTTTAGGTACTTGGTATGATCTTCCGGATCTTAGGGAGATGGCCTTCACATGGTGGGAATTTGCGGGGTTCGGAGTAGGTTGACCGGGAAACTTCTCATTTGAGAGTTGAGAAACTCTCTCGGCTAGTTGGGCAACTTGATTGTCAAGGATCTTTTGGTGAGAAGTGGTTTCTTGGAATTTTTGGTCAACCTTTCGATCAAGGTTACTCAACTTTTGTTCAAATTGTTGAGAAATATTCTTGATGTTGTCTAGGATAAGAAGGGTGTCCGGAGATGGGCCACCTTGGGGTTTGAAGTGTTTGGGAAGGTGGTTGGGGGTTGGTTTGAGAATTGATTTTGTGGGAGGGGCTTGTTGAAGTTGTTTCTAGCATTTGGATGTAAATAGGGAGCTCCTTGGTTCGTTTGATTTTGGAAATTGGTTGGTCCACCATAGTCATTGAACCTCGGATTAACATTGGAGTTAGGGCCTCTCCAATTATCCCTTTGATCTCTTTGATTATTGAGATAACCCATAGCCGCTACATGCTCAGGGTCCTTACCACCACAATAAGAGGTGTCGTGGTTGGTACCCCCACAAATTTCACATGAGAATGAGTTTACTTGCCGAGACGATGAAGAAGAAGCTTGCTCTTTCCCTAGCTTCTTGTCAAGAAGTTGCTCCATGAAGGCCTTGAGTAACTCTTGGTCAAGCTCGAATTTCCCATTAGCTTTTCCTTGACTTCTTCTCTTACCACCCCATGAATAGTTGCGAACCACATCCTCAATTGTATCTTTAAGTTGAGCTTGGGGAACTTTCCTTAATTGGCCTCCGGCTCCCGCATCAAGATTGGCTCTACTAATGGAATCAAGAGCATCATAGAAGAATCTAATAAGTAGAGGCTCGCTATACTCATGATGAGGGCAAGCTCTAACGTACTCGTTGAATCGTTCCCAAGCTTCACCTAGAGACTCATCTGATTCTTGTTGGAAGTTGGAGATTTTCCTTCTCATTTCCGCGGTCTTCTCCTTCGATATAAACTTCTTTAGGAAGGCTTTGGCCACCGCCCTCTAAGTAGTCAAGGAGTTTGGTTTGAGATTCTTAAGCCACCTATAAGCTTTTCCCGCTAAGGATTGCCGGAAGAGATGCATGCGGATGTATTCTTGAGTGACTTGGTTCGTTTGGACCATGGCGCACAACTCAAGGAATCTATCAAGATGCTCAATGGGATTCTCATGCGCGGCTCCGGAAAATTGCTCCCTAAGCACCATTTGTGTATATTGTGGATGAATAGTGAAGTTTGTAGTGGTGGTGGGGAGCAAAATGCCACCGGTGAGCTCATAGTCCTCCGGATTACCAAAGTCTTGAAATAGAGGGTTGTCATCTTTGGCCATGGCTTCACTTGCCTCACTTGAAGAGTCAAAAAATATTTCCTCCTCCTCGGTTTGATGTTCAAATAACCTCCGAACTTGCCTCAAAGTACGGTCGATTTCCGGGTCAAGAGGAGTGGTAGGAATACCTTGAGATCTCCTTATCATTCAACAAAGCTAAGCACACGGTTAGTAATGACAACACAATAACAAAAATGAAAATAAATAGTAATTGATGGGCAATAAACTAAGTTTAAACAACACGTTGCTTCCCCGGCAACGGCGCCAAAACTTGATCGGTCCCCTAGGTGTCGTTACTTCCTATGGTTCCGGGTCAAGAATAAAATCTCCCTAGTCTAACTAACTAGCCTAATAAGGTAGTATAGCGTAGTAAGGGGTCGTATCCACGGAGAAGCAAGGGGTTTTACACTTAGTTCGAGATGCAATCAATTGACGGGAGTAAAAGACAAACACTAGGGAGAGGGGGAATCGTGGAACTCACAACAACGATTTCGACAACATTTGGTGGGCAATGGATCAAATCTATTGAGGGTCTTGGTCCAACATCAAGAGGTCACTCTCGCACACCCCTCAACACCGCCTACCCAACCCCGCCTTTGAGGTCGTGGTCTACCCATCATCAAGTCATCACTAATATCAAGCTTGCTCTCACATAACCCAACATTAGCACAAGATTTAAACATAAAGGTGATCAAGTTTCATGCTTTAACAATAAAATACCTTAATTCGAGCATCAAAAGAACGATCACCAAAGCCAACCAAACATCATTCAAAATCATCACAAAGTCCCATTATCCCCCTTCCCTAGCTAGAAATCTAGCCTAGGAAGGAGGAGAACATAGTAAGACTAGCAAAAGCAACAATAAAAGGAGCAAACATACTAAAACTACTAAGCATGATTAGTGAAAACGAGAAAGATTGAACCTTTGAACAATAGATTACTAAGACTAGTCAAGGCAAGTATAAACTAATTTAAACAAGCATAAAACTAAACAAATAACCAAAAATAAGCTAGGAAATAAGGATTAGGGACTAGAAATTACCAAAAGATTGATGCTTTGATTGATAAAAATGAAGAACAAATGTTGAGTTACAACTTTCTCTCTCCTAAGAATGTGTTTTTCTCTCTCTAATTAACCTAGAATAGTGTGTTCTTCCTTTGAATCCTCTTTTCTGGAATTAAAAGCTTACCCTAAAATGCCTTAAGAGAGGGTATTTATACCTCTCACAAATACAACTTAAAGTTAAGGCAAACAGCGAAAAAAAATCGGGAGCTGAACCATTCAGAGCTCCCGCTCCATGCGTGGAGCGCGAGCTCTGGACTTGATGAGAAAGATTTCAGCAGCAGGTCGAAGCTCCCGCTCCATGTGTGGAGCGCGAGCTCTGAGCAGTCGAAGCTCCCGCTCCATGTGTGGAGCGCTAGCTCTGAGCATGGTGGAAGATAATTCAGCAGCTGGTCGAAGCTCCCGCTCCATGAGGCTGGAGCGCCAGCTTCAAATCCTCGGCAGAATTGGTTGTATGCAGGGGAACTCGGAGCTCCCGCTCCATGAGACTGGAGCGCCAGCTCTGGCTCTGCTTCTACCCTCCTTTGCTATTTGAAGCTCTCTTTCTCCATCCAAAGGTTCCCTTTTGCCATTCCAAGCTTCGACAATCTCGATTAGGCCGCTACGGAACCTAAAAGAAGATAAGAACAAGTCATAGCATAGGGTGTTCACAACATTCAATCTTCGCATGAAGAGAAAACAACCTACAACTCCCAAAAAAAGACTCAAAGTGCATAAAGCTAATAGAATCACTAACATTGAACAAAGCTAAGCTAAATAAGCATAAAAATGGACTAAACAAGGGCTTAATTAGGGTGAAAAGAGGCCATAAAAGCGGCCTTAAAAGCCACTTATCATGAGTGCGAAAGATAAAGATAATTTTCATGAATCTGATGTAGTTTGTTCCTTAACCTGAAATTCGTTGTTCAAGACTCAATTTTTGGGGATCACTTTGGTAATACTATAATTGAATAATATTACCTAATTGATAAGATTAGGCATTTTGTGATTACTGCAGCAACTTTACATGATTGCCTCGATGCCGACTATGTACATTGTCAAGAAAGTTCAAAGGGAAAATACTATTTGGTTGTTGTTCCTTAATTTTTGAGCAACCAAAGAACGCTTTGAGATTGTGGCAAGCAGTGTTTGGAAAGGCTCAAGGCGCGCTGAGGCAATATGGGTCGTATCCTAAAGCCTAGGCACTTGGGTCATGACAACTTGAGCATCTGCACCCCTTTCTTGGTGCATATATATATGCGTACATATGTGACTTGTCTCACATTGGATAAGAGGAGAGGAAGTAACCAACTTACAAGTCTAGAATGTTGTTCCCCACATTGCCAATTGATTTTTGGGATGGGATCTGACCTGGCTTAGTATGGTTTTACTCTCCACATTGCCCCATCACTACATGCTTCTTCCTTCATTGCAAAAATAGAAGTATATGTTACTACCGAATTTGGAGTTGGAAACTAGCTTCCACTTCTTATAGTATGTAGTAATGGGGCAGGAATACATTAAATCAACTATATGGAATTATCGACATAGATTTTTCTTTCCTTCCAAGCGTCTGTCGGCAATGAGCTTCATTTTTAACATGTGAAATTGCCCTATAATGTTTTTGTTTAAAATTTTGTTTCGAACTAATTGGGATATGTTTTAAATTATGCAAATTACAGGTTGGAGTATACTACGAGGAAGCTTTAGCCGCACTTAGCATGCCTCCTCGAAAAAAAAAAGCTAACTGTATTTAATTTTTTAAAAGGTTCATCTCTCCAATTTTCCTGTTAATTAATTCTTAAAAGTTCTTCAAAAAAATTTCGACGATCTAATTAGACATAATGATCAAGCTTGAGCTTGCTGGATTTTAATTGAACAGAGCTCGAAAAAAGAAAGTTAGAGCTCACCTAATTAGAGTTTGGACTAAAATCAAAAGAATCAACATCAACACTTCACTAGTTGGCCTGACTTTTTTATATCTACTTTTCCAACTATATATTGGCGTAAACACCACTAACACATGTAATTTAACTGTTTTATAGATGAAATTGTTCTCTGTCAACACACTTTAAATCCACTAGGCAATGGTGGAATTATGGAGACTTCTGATGGAAAGATTTTTTGTGCTGAAGCGAAGTAATAATGATAGTCTGTGTTGTAACTCCTGATTTAAATTTTATGTTTGGCCATTCATCTTCTACAGCCGGAAGAGGTTGGAATCACGTCTCCTGGAAAGTTGGACACTGAGTCCTTAAATAGGATTGTTTCCTTGAAGATGTTTGATAGTATTATATGTGAAGTAGTAGAAGAAACTGAAGTACCTGCCATATCCTTGGTAAGCAATAAAGCTCTTCTCAGTTGAATATGAACTGCTATTGTTGCTGTACAGATGCCATCAAGTTTCTTGTGGTTGATTGGTACCATGGCCAGCCTCTTTGTAGTTGCAGGGGTGTGCTTATGTACATCTGAATATCAGATCCTGACTCAATAATTCCTTGCCATAAGCATTGCCAGGAATTCACCTTGAAATTATTTGTAATGTTTCTATATCAGCTTGTTCTTTATTTATGCATATCAAGCTTATAAAATTTATCCTAGTTCTAATTGTAATTATCTTTTTTTTTTTTTGAGAGGATCTAATTGTAATTATCTGATAATATCTTGTAGTGCTTTCCTAGAATTCCTAACACTTAGGGTGCATTCTCTTTACCTGAATAACCCTGAACTGAACTTAACTTAACTTATCTGAACTGAACTTATTGGACCTGAACTGAACTGAACTGAACTTATTGGACCTGATTGGACTTGATTCAACTTATTGGACCTGATTCAACTTATTAGAACTTATTGAACCTGATTGAAACTTATTGACCTGATTGGAACTTATTAGACCTCATTAGAACTTATTAGACCTTATTGAACTTGATTGGAACTTATTTGACCTTATTTAACAAAAAATTTGATGAGTAATAACATAAATATTACCCCTAACATAAATACTATCCCTCAAAATTTATTATAACATAATAATCATTAAAATTTAATCTTTCAAAAAAATAGTAATTATTAGTTATCTCTTATGATTAACATTTTAACAAAAAAAATACTATGTATATGCTTGCCTATACACAACTTTCACCACTAATATATCTAATAGTGTTGCTTTGATTTCTTAAAGCACTAGTAGGAAATCAATTAATAACATTTATATCTTTCATTGTTATTAGTAACGAAAACATGTTATATCTAGTTATTTAAAGACGAATTGCAAAATATTATGATTATGATGATTATTATTGTTAACTTTATATGACCATGATTATAATATTTTTTAATAATAACATAATCAACCAATAGTAATATGAGTAATAAAATAATAGATAATAATGCAAATATAATACTATATAATCATAACGGTACTTTAATTAAAAAATTTAATAATAGCATATCAGTTAATCGTAATATGAATAATAAAATAATGACAATATTACAAATATAAACTATATAATAATCATAGTGGTACTTTAATTAAAATTTTAATTCAAATTTATTGATCATTGACTATTTGGACCTTATTGGAACTTATTGGACCTGGTTAGACCTGATTGAACCTGATTGGAACTTATTGCACCTGATTGAAACTTATTGGACCTGATTGGAACTTATTGTCTTGATTGAACCTGAGTGAAACTTATCTGAACTGAACTGATTGGATCTGAAACTTAATTTATTAAGATGAAGATAACGCACCCTTATTCGTAATAGATGATTGACGAGCTAAGAGATATGTGGGTGACATATTTAAACAACCAAGTATAAGATGATGGAGATTGAAGACGACGACAATATGGAGGTGGTCAAGTTTGAATTGTACATATTATTAGACTTTTTAAATTTTTAATTTTAGTAGATATCATTCGATTATAGAAACTTTAGTTTTAAGACATGGGATATTGATGCTTTCAGAGAGATGGTTTTGGATATATATCAAATGGAGCAAATTTTTTTTTCAATGATGAATGGAGCAAGCAAGAACTTATGTTGAAGCATAAAGCTACAGAAGACATGAATTGTACTTGTATTGGCCAATTTATAGACATTCACCCACTATTTTGAAACAAATAGTGTCCGTGATACACCATTAGTGTATTTAGACTTGAATTGTATTTGTATTGGTCAATTTCTAGACATGGTCAATCTTTTAGGAAATGACCCAAACAGGCTTAGAACATGTCCTTGAACATGATTGTTTAAAAATTAGTCCAATTTCCTACAAAAAATGATCCAAAAATACCCTTGTATTAGAATAGTGACTTAATTTACAATCGTTCAAACACTTGGATCATTTCTTCACAAAATACGATACAGTTGTAAATTGACTAATATACGAAAGAACTAAAAACGTCTATTAAGACAAATTAATCCCGTCTTAGTACGATAAGGATTGACTTTGGTCAATTGATATATATTTTGTATACGATAAGATATGAGGAATCAAATTAATATATTTTAGGAACGATTTTTATTGTTATTGGTCAATTGCAAGAAAAATTATAAAAATGTATGATCAAAATGACCCTTGTTTTTACTAACGTTGTTAAAATTGTATGAATGAAACCCATCTAACCACATTATGACTAATATAATATCCAAGAAGCACCATTAGCGTTGTTTAGGAATGAATTGTACTTCACTTGATCAATTTTCGAGCATGCCCAATCTTTAAGGACATGACACAAGCACGTTTAGGATGTGTCCTAAAACATGAATGTTTAGAAACTCCACCGATCTCTTATAAATAATGATCCCAAGAGACCCATGTGAGAATGATGATGTAGTATTACTCTTAATCAATTTCAAGAAGAATTGTTATTGGCCAATTTCAAGAAGAATTGTTAAGACGTATGAATAAAATGACCCTTGTCTTTAACGTGGCTATATTTTGTATTAATGAAACCATCTAACCACTATTATGAATAAACACTATTAGTGTCTTTTAGGACAAAAATTGTACTTGAACTGATCAATTTTTTAGCATGGACAATATTTTAGGACATGACCCAAGCACGTTAATGACGTGTCCTAAACTATCAATGTTTGGAAGCTCCACCAATCTCTTATAAATAATGATCTCAAGAGACCCATATCTTAAAAACAATGAATGAATTTTTATTCTTTCAAACTCTTTTAACTCTTTTTTGACAAAATACAGTCCAATTGTAATTTGACCAATAAGCAAAAGAAGTAGAAAAGTCTATTAAGACAGATTTTTTTAATAAACCCCTTCTTAGTATGATGACGATTCACTTTGGCACGAAGGAAACTCTTAGACTATTAATTTGTATACGATAAGATACGTGGAATCATATTAGTGTATTTCATTGGCCAATTTTGAAAAAAAACTATTTAGACGGAAGGTCAAAAAAACTCTTATCTAGTATGATGTCTATATTCTATATGGATGAAACATGCTTACCAATTTTTTGAGTAAAATAATGTCCAAGAAACACCATTAGTATATTCTAGAAATGAAATGTATTTCAATTAGCCAACTTTGGGCATTATCAATCTTTTAGGACATGACTCAAGCTGTTTTAGAATATGTCCTAAAACATGATTATTCGAATATTAAACCAACCTCTTATAAAAGTTATCCCAAGAGACCGTTGTTTATAGTTACCCTACACATATATGAAAGGTTAAATGTTTATTTAATATCAAAAGTATCTTAAAGTTATCGAATACAAATATTATGCCTTATCATTTTGTTCATTGTACTTATGTTGGTCAATTTTTAGACATTGCCAATCTTTTAGGACATGACCCATGCAGACTTAGAACATGTCCTTAAACATGATTGTTTGCCAACTAGACCAATCTCCTATAAAAAATGATCCAAAGAAACCCTTGTATTAGAATAGTGGCTTAATTTACACTCGTTTAATTAAACACTTGAACCCTTTCATCACAAAATACGATACAATTGTAATCTGACCAACATATGAAAGAACTACAAAATGTCTATTAAGATAGCTTTATACCTTCTTAGTACGACGAGGATTCACTTTGGCGCGGATGAAACCCTTATACCATTAATAAATACGAGGAATCTTTTTGTGTATTTTTTAGCCAATTTTGGGAAAACTATATCGACGGATGATAAAACTGACCTTTGTCTTAGTATAATGCCTATATTTTTGTATGGATGAAACTCTCTCATCACTATTTTGAAAAAAAATTAAAATGTCCAAGAAAAATCGTTACTGTCATTTAGGATTTAATTATACTTCAATTTGTCAGTTTTCTGGCATGACCAATCTTTTAGGACATGACCCAAGGAGGTTTAGGACATTTCCTAAAATATCATTGTTCGGAAACTAAATCAATCTATTGTAACAAATTATCCCAATAGACCCTGATGTTTAGAAGAGTGATTTAACTTAAACTTGTTCAAACTCGTGGACCCTATTTTCACAAAATATGATCCAGCTGTAAAAGTATCAATATGCGATTAACCTTGAAAAATATATTAAGACAGATTTTGAATAAACCCCTCCTTAGAAGACAATGATTCAATTTGGAACGAATAAACCATACCCTTAGACCATAAATTCACTTTGTTACAGATGAAACCCTTTGACTATTAATTTGTATACCATATGGTTCCTCGTACCTTAACGTATACAAATTAAGTCAATATTCAAATGCAATGGTCTCTTTGGATCATTTTTTTGTAGGAGTTTGGTTTCATTTTCAAACAATCATATTTAAGGACATGTCCTAAACTTGCTAAGGTAGTGTCCTAAAAATTGACCATATCTAAAAATTGACCAATACTAGTACAATTCATGCCTAAAATATACAAATGGTGTTTTTCAGACACTATTTTTTTATGAAAATAGTGGGTGGATATGTTTGATCCGTACAAATTATAGCCACGTTACTAAGTCGTGGGTCATTTTTATCATTTCTTTTAATAGTCTTCCTCGAAATTGGCCAATAACAATACAAATCATTCTTAAAACACGTTAATGTGATTACTTGTATCTTAACGTATATAAATTAATGGTCTAAGGGTTTCATTCGTACCAACCTAAAATATACTAATGGTGTTTCTCATACACTATTTCTTTTTTAAAATAAGAGGTGGATGGGTTTTATCCATAAAAATTATAGCCACATTAGTTGTGAGTCATTTTTATCACTTCTCTTAATAGTTTTTTCCCGAAATTGTCAATAGCAATACAAATCATTATTAAAATACGTTAATGTGATTTCTCGTATCTTAACGTACACAAATTAATGGTCTAACGATTTCAATCGTACCAAACTGAATTCTCTTCACAATAAGAAGGGGAAAATTTGGCTCAATAGACAAATCCTGTTCTTTCATATATTTGTCAATTTAGAGTTGTACCGTATTGGTGAAGAAAGGGACCAAGTGTTTAAAAGAGTGTAAATTAAGTCAATATTCTAATGCAAGGTCTCTTTGAATCATTTTTTATAGGAGATTGGTTTAATTTTCAAACAATCATGTTTTAGGACATGTCCAAAACCTACTTAGGTAATGTCCTAAAAGATTGGCCATGTCTAAAAATTGACCAATATAAGTACAATTCATGCCTAAAATATACTAATGGTGTTTCTCAGACACTATTTTTTTTTAAAAAAACAGTGGGTGCGTGGGTGGGTTTGATCCATTCATTTTTATCATTTCTCTTAATAGTTTTCCACGAAATTAGCCAATAACAATACAAATCATTCTTAAACCATGTTAATGTGATTCCCCGTATCTTGACGTATACAAATTAATTGTCTAAGGGTCTTATTCGTACCAAATTGAATCCTCGTCACAGTAAGAAGGGAAATTTTTTTGTCTCAATAGACAATTCTTGTTTTTTCATATATTTGTCAATTTAGAGTTGTACCGTATTGGTGAAGAAAGGGACCAAGTGTTTGAAAGAGTGTAAATTAAGTCAATAATTCTAATGCAAGGGTCTCTTTGAATCATCTTTTGTGCAGGGTAAATTCCATAATTTACAAAGCAAAATAATATTGGAAAAAATTAGATTGAATTGTTTTGAATAGAGAGGTTGGAATAAATTTCAGATTACTATTTTTGGGTTTTCTATATGACTAAAAACAAAACAAAAATCTACTGCTCGATTTTTGTGTGAAAGATGATATTATGGAACCAAGTAGTTATAATTTAATCTAAAGTAGTGCATCTGGTCCTATTTGATTGGATTCTATTTTTTAATTCATAAACTTTTGTGCTTTCTAGTACGTGGCGGAGCTCATGTGTACGTTATAAACAAGCAGATGAGGAGGAATTTGAAGATAGCGTGGATTTTCACTAGGACGTGTAATTGATCTACATCTTTTTGGTTTATGGAACTTTTGGTGTATATATTTTGGAATTTTCGTAGTTTACTCGTCACGAAACATGTTGATTGAAATTTTAAGAGCTATTAAAACAAGGATGTTATAATATAATTGATGTTTTGAGTGAATGAATATTTGGTGTAAATTATTGGATCATTTACAAGTGTTTGAAAGAGTGTAAATTAAGTCAATATTCTAATGTAACACTCTCTTTGGATCATTTTTTGTAGGAGATTGGTTTAATTTTAGAACAATCATGTTTAAGGACAATGTCCTAAACGTGCTTGAGTAATGTCCTAATTAAAAGATTGGCCATGTCTAAAAATTGATCAATATAAGTGGAATTCAGGTAAAATATACTAATGGTGTTTCTCAAACACTAATTTTTTGAAAATAGTGGGTGGATGAGTTTAATCCATACAAATTTTGTATGCTAATGGTCTTAATAACATGACTATATTTTTTATGGATCAAACCATTCACCCACTATTTTGAAAAAAAATAGTGTCCAAGATACACCGTACCATTAGTGTATTTAGACATGAATTGTACTTGTATTGGTCAATTTCTAGATTTGGTCAATCTTTTAGGATATGACCCAAGCAGACTTAGGACATGTCCTTGAACATGGTTGTTTGAAAATTTGACCAATTTCCTACAATAAATGATCCAAAGAGACCCTTGTATTAGAATAGTGACTTAATTTATAATCATTCAAACACTTGGGGCCCTTTGTTCACAAAATACGATACAGTTGTAAATTGACTAATATACGAAAGAACTATAAACGTCTATTAAGACAAATTAATCCCTTCTTAGTTCGATAAGGATTCACTTTGGAGCGGACGAAACCCTTAGACTATTAATTTGTATACGATAAGATACGAGGAATCCGTTTGTGTATTTTTTCTAGCCAATTTTGGGAAGAACTTTATAGATGGATGATCAAAATGACCCTTGTCTTAGTATAATGGCTATATTTTGTATGGATGAAACTCTCTCACCATTATTTTGAAATAAATAATGTCCAAGAACCACTGTCATTTAGGAATTAACTATACTTCAATTTGTCAGTTGTTGGGCATGACCGATCTTTTAGGACATGACACAAGCAGGTTTAGGACATATCCTAAATTATGATTGTTCGGAAAACTAAACTAATCTCTCATAACAAATGATCCAATAGATCCCCTATTTTAGAATAGTGACGTGACTTAAATTTGTTCAAACTCTAGGACCTTTATTTTCACAAAATACGATCCACCTGTAAAATTACCAATATGCGAAAAAGCTAGAAAACTATATTAAGACGGATTTTGGATAAACCCCTCCTAGACGATGATGATTCACTTTGAGACGATGATAAACCCTTAGATCGTAAATTTGTATAAGATAAGATACGGGGAATCATATTAGTGTATCGCAAGAATAATTTGTATCGTTATTGGCCAATTTCAAGAATAATTATTAAGACCTATAATGGAATTAAATGACCCTTGTGTTAGTAACATCGTGACTATATTTTGTATGAATGAAACATTTGTACTTATATCCGTCAATGTTTTTTGGAATGGCCAATCTTTAGGATAATTCCTAAAACATGATTGTTTGGAAACTACACCAAGCATGTTTAGGTCATAACTAGGTTTAGGACTTGTCCTAAAACATGATTCGGAACAGAATGACTTAATTTACACTCGTTCAAAATGAATGAAACCCATACAACCACTGTTATGATCAAAATGACCCTTGTCTTTGTAACGTTGCTATATTTTGTACAAATGAAACCCATACAACCACTATTATGAATAAAATAATATCCAAAAAACAAGATTAGTGTCTTTTAAGAATAATATTGTACTTAGGGTGCGTTCTCTTCACCTTAATAAATTAAGTTTCAGGTCCAATCAGTTCATTTCAGTTCAGATAAGTTTCAATCAGGTCCAATCAGGGCAATAAGTTCCAATCAGGTCCAATAAGTTCCAATCAGGTGCAATAAGTTACAATCAGGTCCAATCAGGTCTAATCAGGTCCAATAAGTTCCAATAAGGTCCAAATAGTCAATGATCAATAAATTTGAATTAGAATATTAATTAAAGTACGATTATGATTATTATATAGTATTATATTTGTAATATTGTCTACTATTTTATTATTCATATTACGATTAACTGATATGTTATTATTAAAAAATTTAATTAAAGTACCGCTATGATTATAAAGTATTATATTTGCATTATTATCTATTATTTTATTACTCATATTACTATTGGTTGATTATGTTATTATTAAAAAATAAGTTACAATCAGGTCCAATTAGGTCCAATAAGTTCCAATAAGGTCCAAATAGTCAATGATCAATAAATTTGAATTAGAATATTAATTAAAGTATGATTATGATTATTATATAGTATTATATTTGTAATATTGTCTACTATTTTATTATTCATATTACGATTAACTGATATGTTATTATTTAAAAATTTAATTAAAGTACCGCTATGATTATAAAGTATTATATTTGCATTATTATCTATTATTTTATTACTCATATTACTATTGGTTGATTATGTTATTATTAAAAAATATTATAATCATGGTCAAATAAGGTTAACAATAATAATCTTCATAATTATAATATTTTGCAATTCGTCTTTAAATAACTAGATATAACATGTTTTCGTTACTAATAACAATGAAAGATATAAATGTTATTAATTGATTTCCTACTACTGCTTTATGAAATCAAAGAAACACTATTAGATATATTAGTGGTGAAAGTTGTGTATTGGCAAGCATATAAATAGTATTTTTTTTGTTAAAATGTTAATCATAAGAGATAACTAATAATTACTATTTTTTTGAAGGATAAATTTTAATGATTATTATGTTGTAATAAATTTTGAGGGATAATATTTATGTTAGGGGTAATATTTATGTTATTACTCATCAAATTTTTTGTTAAATAAGGTCAAATAAGTTCCAATCAGGTTCAATAAGGTCTAATAAGTTTCAATCAGGTCCAATAAGTTCCAATCAGGTCCAATAAGTTGAATCAGGTCCAATCGGGTCTAATAAGTTCGGTTCGGCTCGCCCGGGTCCAATAAGTTCGGTTAAGATAAGTTCGGTTCGGTTCGGGGTTATTCATGTGAAGAGAACGCACCCTTAGTAGGTGAATTTTCGGATATGACCAGTCTTTTAGGACATGTCCCAACTCCCAAGCATGTTTAGGATGTGTCCTAAAGCATGAATGTTTAGAAACTCCACCAATCTCTTATGAATAATGATCCCAAGTGACCCATGTATGAGAATAATGATGTATTTACTCTTGTTAAAACTTTACGAGCATTTCTTTACACAATATGATTAAGATGCAAATTGGCCAATATGCTGAAGAACTAGAAAAAACAATTAAGATACAGATGCTAAAAATGACCTCATTATGAGAACGATGATTAACTTTTGTATGATGAAACCCTTAGACCATTATTTTGTATATGATAAGATACGAGGAATCAAATTAATATATTTTAGGAACGATTTGTAGTGTTATTGGTCAATTGCAAGAAGAATTATAAAGATGTATGATCAAAATAACTCGTGTCTTACTAACGTCGTTATATTTTGTATGAATGAAACCCATCTAACCACTATTATGAATAATATAATGTCGAAGAAGCACCATTAGCGTCGTTTAGAAATGAATTGTACTTCAATTGATCAATTTTCAGGCATGTCCAATCTTTTAGGACATAACCCAAGCACGTTTAGCATGTGTCCTCAAACATGAATGTTTGGAAACTCCACCAATCTCTTATAAATAATGATCTCAAGAGACCCATGTGAGAATGATGATGTAATATTACCCTTATTCAAATTGAAGAAGAATTGTTATTGGCCAATTTCAAGAAGAATCGTTAAGACATCTGAATAAAATGACCCTTGTCTTTAACGTGGCTATATTGTATTAATGAAACCATCTAACCACTATTATGAATAAAATAATGTCCAAGAAACACTATTAGGGTCTTTTAGGAATAAAATTGTACTTGAACTGGTCAACTTTTTGAGCATGGACAATATTTTAGGACATGACCCAAGCACGTTTAGGACGTGTCCTAAAATATCAATGTTTGAAAGCTCCACCAATCTCTTATAAACAACGATCTCAAGAGACTCATATCTTTAAAATAATGAATGAATTTTTATTCCTTCAAACTCTTTAACTCTTTTTTGACAAAATACAGTCCAACTGTAATTTGACCAATATGCAAAAGAAATAGAAAAGTCTATTAAGAAAGACATTTTAATAAGCTCCTTCTTAGTGTGATGACGATTCACTTTGGCACAAAGGAAACTCTTAGATCATTAATTTGTATACGATAAGATACGTGGAATCACATTAGTGTATTTCATTGGCCAATTTTGAAAACACTATTCAGACGGAAGGTCAAAATAACCCTTATCTAGTATGAAGGCTATATTATGTATGGATGAAATCCGCTTACCACTATTTTGAGTAAAATGATGTCCAAGAAACACCATTAGTATCTTCTAGGAATGAAATGTATTTCAATTAGTCAATTTTGGGCATTATCAATCTTTTAGGACATGACTCAAGTTGTTTTAGAATATGTCCTAAATTATGATTGTTTGATATTAAGCCAACCTCTTATAAAAATGATCCCAAGAGAACCCTGTTTATAGTTACCCTACACATATATGAAAGGTTAAATGTATTTAGTATCAAAAGTATCTTAAAGTTATCGAATACAAAAATTACGCCTTATCATTTTGTTCATGATGCATTTAGCATTAGTGTACTTTTGGGACATGGCTAAAATGCTATCACCAGACATTTGGGCCATGGCCCAAACGTCCAACAAAGGCGTATCGGCCATGGCTTATGACTAAAATAATTCAACTCATACTTGAATAAGAGTAATCTAAAACTATCCGTTTATAATTGATACAACTAAAGTTCATCTATCAATCTAAATTGCCATTATATCACTTGGCTCAACCAATTTTGGACGAGTAATCTCATCATTCGTTTGGATATATAGTAAATAAAGACCAATAGAACTAATCTTGGTGAATGAATCAAATTGTATCAAGGTACTTTTTTGTGTAACGAGTGATCAAGTGATCTGAGGTATAAAAATATTGATAATTAACAATCACTACTAAAATAAAAGTTATTCATGACTTTCACAAATAATCACTAGTTCACTACTAACACACTACTATGTAAAGTATGCAACACGACCTTCAAAAGATGATCAAACTTGCAACACAACGTTCATAAAATGATCAAACTTGCAACACAATGTTCAAAAGATGATCAAACTTATTTCTAAAAACATGGGTCATTTTTATCATGTCTCTTAATAGTTTTTCCGAAAATTAGGCAATAACAATACAAATTATTCTTAAAACACATTAATGTGATTCCTCGTATCTTAACGTATACAAATTAATGAACTAAATGTTTCATTCGTACCTAAACTAAATCCTCGTCAAACTTCCGAAAATTGGGCAATAACAATACAAATTATTCTTAAAACACATTAATGTGATTCCTCGTATCTTAACGTATACAAATTAATGAACTAAATGTTTCATTCGTACCTAAACTAAATCCTCGTCAAAATAAGAAGGGAGTTTGATAAAATAAACTATCATAATTCTTTTGCATATTGGGTGATTTGCAGCTGAATCGTATTTTGTGAAAAAAGGGTCCAATAGTTTGAACAAGTGTAAATTAAGTCATTATTCTATGACAAATATCTCTTGGGATCATTTTTTGAAGGAGATTGGTTTAGTTTTTCAAACAATCATGTATAAGGACATGTCCTAAACCTACTTAGGTCATGTCCTTAAAGACTGGCCATGTCCTAAAAGATTTCAAGTACTAGTACATGGGATGAGGTGCAACGAGTTGTGGACTCATGTGTAAGCAAGAGGCTTAAGCAAAAGAACGGCAATGTTTTGTTTAAGTAGTAGATATATATGCTTCTAGATGGCCATGTCATATTGAGGTTTTAATCCGATAGTGAAGCAGATAACGGTGACGAGTGATAATCGAGAAGATGGAGCGTTTTTATGCTCTAATGTGGAGCATACATAAGTTACTTCTATTGGTCAATTTTTGGACATGACCAAACTTTTAGGACATGACCCAAATAGGTTTAGGACATGTCCTAAAACTTGATTGTTCGAAACTAAACCAGACGCGAATAGAGCGGACAACTTCATAGCATGCAAAGGTAACTCTTACGCGTCTCTATTTTGGCTTCAAGTATTCGATAAAGATTATATTTTTATCATATAAATAAATAAGTTAGGTTACTCTTTATTTAAATTATTAACCTAAATAATACTAAATTATCTTCCACAAAACCTAAATAATAATTATAATTATTATTATTATTATTATTATTATTATTATTATTATTATTATTATTATTATTATTGATGATGATGATAATTAATAATAATAATAATAATAATAAAAACTATAACCATGATTAATTTTAAAAAAAACGTGACCCAAACGTCTAAGAAAGACCTTTGAGCCATGGCTTAAACGTCCACATATCGCGTTTAGGTCATTTGGATGTTTGATATTTTTTTTTATAGAATATTATCTATAATTATGTTTTTTGTTTTCTTTAACGTTATTTTGAATTATTATTAAATCAATAATAATGATAATAATAACACCATTAACATGTTTGCTTAACAATTATGTTTAAGACATGACCCAAATATGTTGATTGGTGCATCTAACATCACTAAACAGCCATAATGACACTTTTTAAAGCTTTAATATCCAAGTGCAGTAAATACGAAAGAAATTTGACCAATTATCGACTCTAAATGACTTTATTTAGCCTAAGCACATAGCAATAGATTTAGAATCACATTTTACGAGTAAACCTAATGACACTTCTTTAGGATATGACCCAAGCAAGTTTATAATATGTCCAATGTTTTAGGACATGTTCTACATATATATGAAAAGTTAAATGTTTATTTAGTATCAAAAGTATGTAAAAGTTATCAAATACGAATTCAACATATTAGATGTCAATGATGATTGGTGCATATAACATCTCTAGATACGAAAAGTTAAATGTTTATTTGGTATCAAAAGTATATAAAAGTTATAAAATACGAATTTAGCGTATCAACATGTCTATGGTACGAGATAGTGTACGAGAAAACCCTTAGTAACATGGCTATATTTTGTACAAATCCCACTATTTTGAAAAGATAGTGTACGAGAAACACCATTAGTGTATTTTAGGCATGAAATTGTACTTGTATTGGTCAATTTTTAGACATGGTTAATCTTTTAGGACATGACCCAAATAGTTTAGGATATGTCCTTAAATATGATTGTAAAAAATAAATCAATCTCCTATAAAAAATGATCCAAAGAGACCCTTGTATTAGAACAATGACTTAATTTACACTCGTTTGAACACTTGGATCCTTTCTTCACAAAAACGATGCAGCTATAAACTGACCTATAACGAAAAAATTAGAAAAGTCAATTGAGACATATTTTTGAATAAACCTTACACTACTTTAAATAAATAACATACGATGCAGCTATAAACTGACCTATAACGAAACATATTAGAAAAGTCACTGTCTTTGAAGAATGAATTGTACTTCAATTTGTCAGTATTTGGGAATGACCAATCTTTTAGGACACGACCCAAACAGGTTTAGGACATGTTTTAAAACATGATTGTTCAGAAACTAAACCAATCGCTTATGACCAATGATCCTAGTAGACCCACTGGATTAGAATTGTTACATAACTTAAACTTGTTCAAATTCTTGAACACTGTTTTCACAAAATATGATACAGTCGTAAATTTACTAATATGCAAAAGAGCTAGAAAAAGGTATTAAGATGGATTTTGAATAAACCCCTTTCTTAGACGACGATGATGATTCACTTTGGGACGGATTTAAACTTTACCCTTATACCATAAATTTATATAAAATAAGATACCAGAAATCATATTAGTGTATTTTAAGAATGACTTGTATTGCTATTGGTCAATTTCAAGAATAATTATTAAGTTGTATGATAAAAATGAGCCTTGTCTTTGTAACGTTGTTATATTTTGTATGAATGAAAGCCATACAACCACTATTATGAATAAAATAATGTCCAAGAAACACCATTAGCGTCTTTTAGGAATAGTATTGTACTCCCTCCGTCCCATAATATAAGTCTTGATTCCGTTTTTACACGGAAATTAAGGTAAAGTGGAATCTTATTTTATTTGAATAAAAAGATTCATTTTTATTGGGAAACACTTACATTGTTTTTTTTCTTTTTAACAAAAAACAAAACTGAACATTAATGTTGCATGGTTTAATGTGTAGAGGATTTCAATGGGGTAAAAGATTTCATTATATCATTAATAATGGTGCATTGGAAGCTGAAATTATGAGGACTTTTTGGGAATTAAATTATTTTCATGAGGGTATTTTGGGCAAAATTATTGATTAAAAATAGAAATAGGACTTATATTTTGAGACACTTTAAAAGGAAAGGGGACTTATATTATGGGACGGAGGGAGTACTTCAATTGGTCAATTTTCGCACTTGACCAATGTTTCAGGACATGTTCAAAGCACGTTTAGGACGTATCCTGAACATGAATGTTTGAAAATTCCATCAATCTCTTACATATAATGATCCCAAGAAACCTATGTATTGGAATAATGATGTAGTTTACGCTTATTAAAACTTTTTGAGCATTGCTTTACAAAATATATTTCATCTGCAAATTGACCAATGTGCGAAAGAACTAGAAAAATCAATTAAGACACAGATGCTAAAAAAGACCTCTCTCTGATGACGATGATCAACTTTTATATATTGAAACCCTTAGAACATCATTTTGTATAAGATAATAAGGTACGAGGAATCAAATTAATGACCCTTGTCTTACTAACGTTGTTATATTTTGTATGAATTAAACCCACCTAACCACTATTATGAATAATATAATGTCAAAGAAATACCATTAGTGTCCTTTAGAAATAAATTATACTTCAATTGGTCAATTTTCGAACATGGTCAATCTTTTAGAACATGACCAAACACGTTTAGGATATGTCCTAAAACATGAATGTTTGAAAACTCCACCAATATCTTGTAAATAATGATCTCAAGAGACTCATGTATTAGAATAATGATGTAATATTACGCTCATTCAAACTCTTGGAGCATTTTTTACAAAATAAGGTGCAACTGTAAATTGACCAATATGCGAAACAACTAGAAAAATTAATTAAGACACATATGATTATTCTTAAAACACATTAATGTGATTCCTCGTATCTTAACGTATACAAATTAATGAACTAAGGGTTTCATTCGTACCTAAACTAAATCCTCGACAAAATAAGAAGGGGGTTTGATAAAAAAAATCTATCATAATTCTTTTGCATATTAGGTAATTTACATTTGAATCGTATTTTGTGAAAAAGGGTCCAATAGTTTGAACAAGTGTAAATTAAGTCATTATTCTATGACAAAGATCTATTGGGATCATTTTCTAAAGGGGATTAGTTTAGTTTTTCAAACAATCATGTATAAGGACATGTCCTAAACCTGCTTAGGCCATGTCCTTAAAGATTGGCCATGTCTAAAAGATTGGCCATGTCCTAAAAGACTCCAAGTACTAGTACATGAGATGAGGTGCAACCTCTAGAGTTGTGGACTCATATGTATGCAATTGGCTGAAGCAAAAGAACGAGAATGTTTTGTTTTAAGTAGTAGATTTGTTTCTAATGGCCATGCCATATTGAGGTTTTGATCCGGTAGTGAAGCAAATATTGATGACAAGTGATGATGGAGAAAATGGAGCGTCTTTATGCTCTAATGTATAAAGCATAAATAAGTTACTTCTATTGGTCAATTTTTGGACATGACCAAACTTTTAGGATATGACCCAAATAGGTTTAGGACATGTCCTAAAACTTGATTGTTCGAGACTAAACCAGACGGGAATAGAGCAATGACTTCATAGCATGCAAAGGTAACTCTTACACATCTCTATTTTGGCTTCTAGTATTCGATAAAGATTATATTTTTAGAATACAAATAAATATGCTAGGTTACTCCTTATTTAAATTGTTAACCTAAATAATACTAAATCACGCATCCTTCCCTCTTTTCTCTCTTATCTTCGACAAAACCTAAATAATAATAATTTTGATGATGATAATGAGAATAATAATAATAATAATAATAATAATAATAATAGTAAAAACTATAACCATGATTAATTTAAAAAAAAAACGTGACACAAACGTCTAAGAAAAACCATTGAGCCATGGCTTAAACGTCCACATATCGCGTTTAGGTCATTTTTGGATGTTTGTTACTTTTTTTTATGAAATATTGTCTTTAATTATATATTTTTTTGCCTTTTTTAACGTTATTTTGAATAATTATTAAATCAAATAATAATGATAATAATGCCATTAACATGTTTGCTTGATAATTATGTTTAAGACATGACCCAAATATGTTGATTGATGCATATAACATCACTAAACAATCATAACGAAACTTTTTAAAGCTTTAATCTCTAAGCGCAGTCAACATGAAAGAAATTTGACCAATTATTGACTCTAAATGACTTTCTTTAGCCTAAGCACATAGTAATAGATTTAGAATCACATTTTTCGAGTAAACCTAATGACACTTCTTTAGTATATGACTCAAGGAAGTTTATAATATGTCCAACGTTTTAGGACATGTTCTACATATATATGAAAAGTTAAATGTTTATTTAGTATCAAGAGTATCTAAAAGTTAACGTATAATTCAACATATCAATATGTCATATAACAAATAATAACAAATAATAATCAATAATAACAATCAATAATAACAATAAAAAAAAAAGAATATTAGTAATAACATTGCAAACAATTTTTTTAATAAAGAAAACATCTATTACTCAAAGGTACATGATGAAATAACAATGATTATTAAGACACTGCCTTAGGACATGACCCAAACAGCTTCAGGACCATATGAGAAGTTAAATATTTATTTAGTATCAAAAATTCTTATATCTTATCAAATATGAATTAATCGTATCGATATGTTTATGAAGCATTTAGCAACCCTAGTACATTTACAATTGTTGAGAACAACTGAATGTGCTGATACCCTTGCCAACATGGTCACTACTCCTGCCATAAAACACTCTTATTCAAATGTGGCCCGGGTTCGATTCCTCTTACAAGCCAACAAATTATGGATTTTTTTTAAACTATAACTTAAAAGTTACCAATGACTACTTGGTAAAATCTAATATTTTTTTTATTTTAACAATTTTGTCATCAATTTTTACGTTAATTGTCATATGAATACAAATCAATTTATAATTATAATAATAATTAACACTAACAATTAATAATAACAACATATTAACAATAATATCACTTTTTATCATTATGGTGATATTTGTCTAGCTATTAGGACAATAATCTTTTAGGATATGACCCAAACAACTTTAAGATATGACCCAAACAACTAAATGTAATTATAATAAAAACATTACAAATATAATCACAATTACAATAACATCACTAAATAATCCTAATGACACTTTTTTAGGACATGACCCAAACATCTTTAGAATATGTCTAATGTTTCCTTGTTTAATGCTAATATCTTTAGTGATGACCCAAACATCTTTAGAACTTGCTCAATATTAACTATAGTACTTTTAGTTAACAGAATCAGGTACCCCATATATTGCATGAATTGTCTCCTCTATAAATTGACCGTAAATTTACTAATACCTCATTAACCAAGCTAAACTACCATTGCAAACAGCAAAGCAATTATGTGTGAGCCATTGCTTTGCTGCACAACTGGCTCACAAATAGTTCATATGCCCAAACAAACAGAAGTACAGTAGAGCAAAAGTATATAATCCTAGATGAGATAGAAACAGAATAATGTGAATCATTAACAATATGGCATAAAATCTTTCACTCATCAACGAACAAAAATTAAAGCTGAAAAAACATGGATTTACATTAACTGATAGAACCTACTATCATGAAGATAATCTACTTCATTCTACACAACATCAAATCAGCAAATCCCTCTGATAATTGATTTCATTTGAGGACATGACCCAACTTCGAGCTCTAATTGATTTCATTTTCTCAAATTATATATGGAACATTTCAGTAGAATACAACAAAAGTGTAATTGACAATGATCAATTCGATACAATATGGAATATACAGGACAAGAGATTTCCTAGTATGCAAAAATTGAAATCAAAATTCAATCTTACAGGACATGACCCAAGTGATCTGCTGCTGCCAAAACTTTCGTCGGAGCTCGCTGCTCTGTTCTTTCCTCTTCACCTCGCTGCTGCGGCCACCAAAGTCTGAGCCTTCGAGTTTTTCCCCCACCGTCGACACCCCAACAAGATTCTGGGATGTAAAAATCCTCAAACCCCAATTCTCTCCATCCCAAAAATTCGCGTCTCGCCAGCCACCCTCGCCGGAGGTGACTTGGCTGCGTGGTTGTGGTTGTGGTTGTGGTTGTGGTTGTGGTTGTGGTTGTTTTGGGTTGAGAGATTTTACCACTGCGCAGGAGGTGTCCGGAGGAGGAGAGAGGAGTTAGGGGATTGAAGCAGGGGAGGAAGTAGGGGTTTGAAGCAGGGGAGGAGAGAGAAAAGAGGAGAGAGAAAAAAAAAGACCCACAATATGAAAATACCAAAATTTAAGATTGTTATTTTTTGGAATTTACAAAAACATTTTAAGTAATTACCAAAAACATTTCTGATTTTAACTAAGAAAATGAAAAATATAAAAAGTGGATGAGTTGTCAAAATGTGTGGTTGCAAGGGCATTTGACTTCTGTTGACTTCAGTGATCATATTTTTGGTATGATCATTGAAGAATCGGATATGGTGTAAGTAACTTTGACAATTGGAAATTATCTCCCTCTTATATCAGCCATCTTAATAATGCTCCAAAATAAGAGTCTTGACCTCTTAGGCCCTTACAGTGGTTGTTTGGTATACATAGAAATTTAATTTCTTTGGAAAGTTTTATTTCCTATAAAGTTATTTTCCTTATGTAATTCTTAGAAAATGGAGATCGACATTAAAGAATTTGTACTTCTCATGAAGATGTGGGAATTTTGAATGACCAAGGGGGTGGATGAGTAAATTCCCACATTTTGCGGAAATTTCAATTTCCCTAGAATTTTCATTGCCTTAATTTTCTCCACTTATCAGCAACCAAACAACTACCCAATTTAGAAAATCATAGAAATTTCTATTGTCTACCTATAGTACCTAATATATTGTATACCAAACAACCACTCACGAATTAGCCTTCCCATAATTATTTTCACTTTGCTTAGGTAGGACACTAAACGAAAGAGGATTTTGATCATACATTGATTGATTAGGCAAACAACCATTTGTGTCAATGTTACAACCTCATTAAGTAAGATTATTATGTATGTGGGTTACGATAAATTCTCCGTTTCATCGTCAAATGACATTTTTTGTAGTTAAAATGCTATTGATATACATTTGCAGACATTAAATCCACTATTGTGATTTTCCTTTTCTTAAAAAAAAAACCCTGATTATCTTTAATATCCTTAAATATATAATGTAGTACAATTTATATATGCAATTGTAATTGTTGATTATACGGCTGAAAATTTGAATAATATTTTGTTCCATTTATCTCGAAGATGAATGAATTAGTGGGCAATCTCTAATGGCTATAAGTAAATATTTTTCGCAACATTCTTACCATTGTTGAAACTTCTGCTAATTGCCAAACACGAGATTAGACTATTGATTACTAACCATATAAGTTAGCGATTCAATCGGTCGTAGGAGGATGAGTTAGATCAAAGATATACTTATTGCGTTGGACTGATAGAATGAAAGATGAGAGAGAGTGAAAGAAATCAAGGAAAATAAATTAATCATATATCACGTGAGAGTGAGACGTGGAGGACAGAGGCAAGTTATGATAGATTGACCGATTGAGGAGCTAAAGCAAAATTGAAATTGAAAAAAAATAAAAAAGGATGGGGAAGAAAGATAGAGTAATAGGGTAAAAGAACGTGGGCAAGTGGCGTCATTATCTTCGGAAAACTGAGACCGTACAGCGTAAAACATGCTCTCTTTCTCTATCTATCTCACAATAATAATACTATCAGTCCCCCCAGATCTGCTGCCCCCTCTTTCCATTGCCTTTTTTTTTTCTTTTTGTCACTTCTTCTTCCATGTGATAGCGAGATATTTTGGCTCCCAATATCTTTCAAAAGCCGTAATTTAAAATACAAATCGACAATCGTAGTCATAAAGATTGTTTTTTAGATGTAAAAGATACTTCCTCCAATTTTTTCTACAAAAAATATAATCCAACATTTTGACCATTCGCTCAAATTAATCCCACTTTTTTATTACTTTTTTAATAATCCTACCTTTTTGCACAATCCGCTCATATCGAACTGTGACCTGTTGAAACAGGTTGGTGACCATTAGAATATGTTAATTGGACACGTGTCTTGTTCTAATTCGTTCAAATCTAATTAATCAATTTTAATTTTAATTAAAATAACTAAAACAAATAACCACCAATCACACCACACCACCAAACAACACCCCACCCCCACCACCACCACCACCACCACCACCACTGTCAACAATTTTTGAATTTGAGAAACAATTGAACTTCAGATTGTTCGTCTAAACTTGATTCGTAAATTCATCTCAAAATCTTCACCTTTCTTGAAGAATAACTTCAAAATTCGGCGATTTTGTTCTGCAAAATTGTTGGCGTAAACCTAAATTTCTGATGTTCACTACGAATTACTGATCTTGGTGAATTCAATTTCGTCCTTATTTTCGCCATTAATTGCTTTGCTGCTTACAGAAAGAAAATGAAAAGGCTATTATAGCAGTAGCGCGAGTTCAAGTATCGGATCTCCAAATTTGTATCTCCGAAACGATTGCGTTTCACCTATCAATTCGCCGAATGAATCAACACTGACGAGATACCTATGATCAGGATCACCGTCAGATCATGATTACTCTCCTTCTCGAAATACGAGTCGTTCGACCGTCAGCAGAAGCAGCGTCTCTAGCAGATCGCCAGTATCAGGTGTGGAGAATTTGGAGGAAGATGTATTGGTTATGGACGGAATTCTAGTTGATTCAAACAAGATATCCAAAAGCACGGGAAAATTCTGTTTGCAGGGGATAGGGGAGGGGTGGGGCGTTGGCCGGTGAGTAAGGAGGGGTGGTGAGGGGGGGGGGGAGAAAGTGGGTGGTAAAAGAGAGAAACAGAGAGATGATAGTAGAAAAGAGAAAAATGGAAAAAAAAAAAAAAAAAAAATATTTAATTGCAATTAGAATCAATTTTTCCTTTTTTTCTATTGCAATATTAGGTATGGGCACGCTTTTTAAGTAAGTAAAAAAAGTAGGTAGTTAAATATAGTTTAGCATAAAGATATCCCTTTAATTAACCAGATTAGAAGAGATAAATAAATCCTTAATAGAGTAATACAAATTATTAGAATAGGCGGATTAATTTTAACATAAAATTAGACAAACCTAGGCCTACATTATCCTAACAAGCGCATTCCATCTCACTATAAACCAACACTATTCCTAGGCATCTCGCACCATCCTAGTCGTCTCTTTTCTTCTCCTTCCTTTATTTCTCTTTGAATCTCGAACTACAACAAATAATTTTGAAAAATGATCCGACGGTCTTATCGAATGGATTAAACTAGTCACTTAATTGATTAAACTAGTCACCAAATGGATCAAAGAATGTGATTATTGAATGAATGAAACTGGTCACTAAATAGATTAAACTTGTCACTAAATAGATTAAACTTGTCACTAAATAGATTAAACTAGTCACTGTATTCGAAATATGGTATGTTCTCTTCTTAATATTAGGCTTGGACCACGCCTAATTCTAAATTAAGTGTAGGCGATCTCATACACGACCAACTGATAAAGTAAAAGCAACTTTATGAAGCAAAGTGGGTAATTAATGATGGTTTTAATAAGATAAAGTAAGGGCAATATTGTCAACTAAAGTTGTTTTTTTTTACCAAAAGTGGAATAATTGATGTGAAACTACTCAAAGTGGTAATTGTTGCAATAGAAAAAGAACGAAGAAAGTAAATACTTTCTCCCTTTACTTGCCTCGCAACATTCCCATTTTATAAAGTTAATATTTCTTCCGTTTTTTTATTCGTAATGTTTTGGAATTTTTCATTACTTGGAACGTTTCTATTTTTAGATATATATTCTTTCTTTCGCTCGCTTAGCACATGAAATTATTTTTTATATGTCTCTCCTCTCCTTGGTCCTTCTGAAAAGGGAAACGTTGCGACTAATTAAAAATGGAGAAAGTATATTACGTACAATATTGACAAAAAATAATGTGTTCTCTTTTCTATCTTATATCACATATATGATCCTTTTTTTATCTTTCTCATCTCCCAAATTATTGTGTCATAATTCAGTGTTGCAAGTAATATAAAACAGAGAACCAAGCTTGCTTGGTGGAGGTGGGAAACTCAACTTGTGACTTTGAAATCACAAGTTCGAACCCCACTACCTACTGCTCGGGAGTAGGGATTCCCTTAACTTATATCCCTCTACTCTCAAGCGTTGACCTGTGTAGCTGGCAAGCTGACTTGCGAAAGGTGTTGGTCCAGTACGGTCTTTCTTCCTACAAGAGGTTCCCTTGTGGCGGCCCTAAAAAAAGTAATACAGAACGGAGGATGTATATACTCCTTTTTTCCCAACTAAGTGTAATATGTTTTGGCATGTTCTAAAACAAAAATGTAGCTCTGTGTAGTATGACCCTAATCATTCATCTTCTTCATTCAACGGCAGCAAACATGACAAACTTAGGTATCAAAATCTTAAGTTTCCTTTTTTTTTGTCTCAGCCTTTTTTCCAATACACCATCTCAAAGACAAAAAGAGGAAGATAAAGAAGAAGCATATTTAGAAGAGATATACTCACGCTAACAACACAACACAACAGCACAAAGGACTGGTTAGAGAGAGGAGTGATCGTTAGGGAGTTTCACACATGTTGTGGTAGATGGAGGAGAGGGAGGAAGGAGGGTAAAAGTGAAAAAACTATACTTAGGGGTAGATTTAGGGTTTTGTCATATGGTTGATATTATCAAAACAAGCTTAGTCATTTTATGTTATAAAAAAAATGGATCTGCGAATTCGGGTATGGGTCCTGGGATAAGATTTGGATCTAGATCCGCATTCTGATCACATGATCCAGATTCGACCCAGATTTGTCGGGTCTACTTTTTTTGGACCTAGATCCTAAAAAACTGATCTGCATTCGTGGATCCGGGCCGGGTACGATCCAGGATCTATTGTCATTCCTACTCCCACATAACTTCTTGTATACACAAGATTTCTCTTTATTTCTGAGGAAGCCAAAATTTCTGACTGCCTCATCAAAACTAAGGTTCCAACTCTGGGATCCTTGCTTTAATCCATAAATGGACTTCTTAAACTTGCATACCCTCCGTAGATTTTGTGGATCTTAAAAACCTTGAGGTTGTGTCATGTACATGTCCTCTTCAAGAACCCATTCAATAAAACGGTTTTGACGTCCATCTCCCATATTTCATAGCCATGAAAGGCAGCAATCGTAAGGATTATCCTAATATATTTCAGCATGGCTACTGGTGAAAAGGTTTCATCATAGTCAATACCATGAATTTTTCTGAAACCTTTCGTGCCTTGAAAACACTAACTTTTCCATCCTTGTTTGTTTTCAACTTGAAAATCCATTTGCGTCCAATGGGTTTTATCAGGCAAATCAATCATGTCTCATACTTGATTTTCAGACATTGAATCCATTTTAGATCTCATGGCTTCAACCCATTTTTTCGGAATCCTGACTCTCCAAAGAATTTAATATATATCTTTGACGAAATGATGGTCATAATAGACCTAAGTTGGGGAACAACAAGAGAAGTCTCTACATCATTAGGTTGTGAGACTTCGCATGGTTTATCTCCAAGTCGGACGGTAGGAGGCACATCATTGAAATGCACTGCCTCCTAAGCGTTTTCATGTCGGGCCGCCTCTGACGAGCTGTTAAACTCACCCTTTTTTTTATTAGGAAAAATAATTGGTCCGAAAATCAACCCCTGCTAGGCTACTAGCCTGCAGGGCACAACAGCTCAGAAGGTGGGTACAAAGCTAAACAGCCCAGAAGTAAATGCCCCAACATATTGTTGGGATGAAGATTCAAACCCTAGGCAATGCCCTAGAATTCGGGGTGGTACTCCAATGAGCTACCACCTCTCCCTCGTTAAACTCATCCATTTATTGCTCATCTTGAATTTTTCGAGATATACACTATTTCCACTTGTTTTTCTAGAAATAAAATCCTTAGATATACACTATTCCCACTTGTTTTTCTAGAAATAAAATCCTTTTCCAGAAAGACACCACCGCAAGCAGTAGACACTTTGTTTTCGCTTCGATTGTAAAAGTAGTACCCCTTAGTCTCTTTTGGATAACCCACAAAAAGACATTTATCGGATTTGGGAAAGCTTATCAGAGAGTAAATTAACCAAATAATTATATTAATGATAATAATATTAATAATGTATAATAATAATATTCTTATAAATTGAGTAATATTAATAATAAAAAGTGGAATAATATTTTTATTATCGTTAATAATAATAAGAAATAATAATAATAATAATAATAAAAGTTCTGAACTACACTAAATTTAATTTGTTTGTACTGAACGGAATTTCCATTGAATTTATTGCAAAGAACATAGCCTAACACACTTTTCTTTTCATAAGAACCAAGTAAATAGAGGAAAAGTTGGTGGTAGAGATGGAGAGAGAAACAATTAAAGGAAGGAAATGTGAGAAATAGAATAAAAGGTAAGGATAGGCTTCATGTTCAAAATTGAAAAAAATTGAATAATATTGTGAAATGTACCAAAAAGCAAAATGAGTAAATTTTTGTGAAAAGAAGGGAGTAAGACTAATTTAGCACCAATTAATGACTTGATTTCTTTTTTTTTGAAGGGATCTTGACTTGATATCTAAATTTTTTTAATCTGATACATTAACATTCATTACAGTCTAAAAAAAATCTTGCTCCTAATTTTCCTGTTTGATTTCAGAAAAATCTTGCTTTATGCGTTTGAGTACCTCAAAGAGTTGCTCCCCCTCAAAAACATCGTACACTTTAAAGAAAAAAAAAAGCCAAAATTACCGGTTTGGGCATCAGTCGTACAAACCCCAACAAAACGTGAAAAAAAAAAATCTCCAAAAAACAAATCAAATAAAGTGACTAACGGTTGGGTACCGCCTGTCATTCGGTGTGGTAACTGGTAAGGCACCGCCAGCGTGAATCATTTTAAAAAAACAATCACACATACAAAAAAAATCTCCTCAATCTTTTAAAACCCAAACAAATACTACCACCATATTCTCAATTAAAAATTGCACATTTTCTCTTTGTAACTAATATTTTTGGCTCGGGCAATGCCCCGGACAGTTATAATTATCAAATCTATTATCATTTATAAGTTTCATAATTGATTTCATTAGCTTTTCGTAATTTTCTTTCTAGTGCAAAATTGGAAAATGGACGTTATGGCATAATAAGTTGATTTTTTTAAAAAAAACTTGTCTATGTCTTTATAGTTGTATATAATTATAAGACTTTATTATGTTTTACTTTGAAATATTAAACATTGATATTGTGGTGGATTGGTGGTTAAATTCTCACATTTCCTTTCAAAGGTCATGAGTTCAATTCCTAGTAGCTACACATTGTTAATTTTAATGAGATCATAAATATGTGTATTAGGAGCTTGAGAAGAGTGCCACGTGGCACCGTCCCGTTGATTCACCTCTTAATATATTTGTATAGATAAGAGAGAGATTATTACTAAATAAAATTTGCAACTCTCGAGACTTGAAGAACCCATAAATAAAAAATTAAGTGATTTTGATGGAAATTCATGATTAGCTAAAGAATTCTTGAGCTAATTTGGAAATTTCTGCTTCATTTAACTTAAAAAAATATGGTAATTCTAAGCACCATAGTGTAAAGTCATTAGTGTCACGACTAATAATTATGTAAAATAAGAAAATGTAGAAACAAAGAGTAATTTGTGATGATTAAAAATCATATGACTACTAATGAGAGAATGTAAAGAGTCCGTTTTTGAAGAGACGGTCTCACGTTAGTGTTAAGGCGAGACCAACCAATGTCATGCTGACATCACGCGCGTGCATCAACCAGCACTGGAATTAGTTAAGCGCTCGGACCTATTAGTTATGCTAGCCTTAAATTTCTTATGGATGAATTAGTTAAGTGTGAAGTATATTAGTTAAGCGGTGAAATATATTAGTTAAGCGTTGAAGTATATTAGTTATATCATAAAAACTAAATTATAACGCATCTTATTTGTTCAATCACAATAATACTACATAGGTACATGTGTAAAAGGTGGACTAGATTTGCAAAGAGCGAAGTATGGAAAAGAGAAATGGATAGAGAAATCGCTGGAGCAGTTACAAACAACGTAACCCATAGCATTATGAAACCGCAAGAAAGTTCTACAATCTCATTCTCAAAAGTCAAAAAAATGAAGTTGCAAGAAAGGTACTGCAAATTGCTGCAAGTATAACCAAAGTCTTAACTACAAATCCAATTATAGAAGAACAATGTTCATCGAGTACAACTACATTGGTTATTTTAGACTCGGATCGTGCAAAAACAAATTAAAGGGAAGAAGTGTAAGGAAGAAAGGTAATTTTAAGAAGACTAAGAAAACAAATTCCAAGAACCAAACCGAAATTGGTACAATTACTCAAAATCTTTAGGTTGTTTTAAGTTACTTTTTTTCGGGTTTTCTTTTGTATTTGACATTTTAGATTTATAATAAAGTTATTTCTTCGTTTACATTAGAAACTAAATAATGCTCAATAGATCTTAACTAATTATAGAACAACACTAACTAATGTACTGGATATGTTAACTAAAAAATAATGTAAGTCTACATATAGATTACCAAACTTCTAAACTATTATGCTAAAATACTTAACTAATTTGCCAAAAATATTAACTAATTCGCCAAAAATATTGCCGTGAGAATTTGTGAGACGTGGTCCGTTTTTGAAAAACATATATCTCTTGGATTTGGACAGGTCTCACGTTAAGACTAACGTGAGACCGTCTTTTCCAAGAATTTGTGGAATGTAAAAACTAATGGGTATAATTGATAATTTTGAAAAAACGATACATGCACTGTATTATGAGACGAATATTTGTTCTCAATTAAAAAAGGATAACTTTTCTGTTTGTAATAAGAGAGAGAAAATTAAATTTAAATAAACAAAATTGCAACTCCCAAGGCTTGCAGGTGGGCAGCTCGCCCCCTCTTTTTTCTCTCTCTCTTTCTTTCACTTTCCTCTTTTATTGATTCCCGATAGGCTAATTAATCAATACCAATAATTCACCTGTTTTTTTTTTTTTTTTTTTTTTTTTTTTTTTTCTCTTTCTTCGCTTTTATTTTATTTTTCTTTGTCTCCCTCATTTTCATATCTATATAATCTCATCTAGCTCCCACTTTCCCCTCTTCTCCCTTTCTCGCCTACTTCATTGGCCTTTTTTCATGTCTTTTTTTCTTCAATTGTCGTTCCTCACTAGCTGGAGCTCCTAACTGCCATTTTCCAGGTACCTTATTTTCTCTCTCCTCAATTTTTTCCTTCTTCTACAACATTCATTCCTCCATTGTCAATTTTTTTTCTTGATTTATACTCGAATCTTGCTTCTGATGTATTACTTATTTGATCGAATTGATTTTGCTTTTCAAACCCTAATTTTTGCAGATTTTTTTCGTTTTTTGATTTTCGATTTGACGGATTTAAGCTGTAGTTTGGACGCGAACTTAAACAATTAAGATTTCATTTGCTGAAAATCTTCGATTTGATTTGTTTTCGTCGTTAAAATTAGTATCACGAGTTTCGAGATTTGAACTCCAATCTTACTTTGAAAAGCTTTGAATTTCAAAAAAAAATTGATTTCAGAGATCTCGTCTTTAACGCCTAAATTTCTATACTTTTTTTTTCTCCAGAAATCTGTACTTTCTGTTTGTAATTAACACCAGAAACTTTTCATTTTTGTGCAGGCGTTTTCTTGTTGATAGTTCTGTTTCAAGTTTCGTGTAAATACAGCGTAAATACATACACTAATCAAGAGATAGTCAGAGAAATCGATCGAGAAATCCAAATAGAGAATCGATCTGAAGGATGAATTACTGTGGGATCCAGCAAAACGGTGTCGTATCTTGTGAAGAAACGCGGAGCTTCGTTTCCGTTTCTGGTGGTCGTAAAGGCTCCGTTGTGTGTCCTAAACCTCGCCGTGTCGCTCCCACTAACGACGCTTCTAGACCTATGCGCTGGCACTTTGGGTATAGATTCTGTTTTTGAAAAAATTAATTTGATTTTTCTTTAATCTATGGTTTATTTTTCTTGATTTAACTTGAATTAATTGGTTTATGTTTTACAGGCATCATTCTGAGATATCTGATTCCAGAGCTGGATCTGAGCTGTTGGATATCATCCTCAGTAAGGTATAATACTACTACTAATTATAATAATAGTCTCTGCTACTGCTTTACTCGTTTTGTTTCTAAATATAAGGCACGTATGCTTGTCGAAAATTTGTTATAGGTAAAAATAATTAAAAACGATAGCATTATATTTATGATTATGCTTCCATTTTGTATTGGAGTAATTGAAGGTCAAAGTTCGACTAAATATTATGCGTGCCTTTTCTTACAAGTTGATCGATTTGTAATGGGAGTAATCAGCGGTGAAAGTTCAACCTTATATGTGGTGCGTGCCTTAAGAAAAGAAGGGGAATTTTTTTTTTATACAATTATTAAGAAGTTGATGTGAAATACAAGGAAGTCGATCTGATTTGTTTACTTATTTTTATCCTTGTTTTGGGCACCTTTTTGAGGATAAGTCTTTGATTGAATGATGTGTTTTGTGTGGTTGATGTGGTGGGTTGAGACTTGAGAAGATCCCAATATTGAAAGGGGGAGAGATCTGAGTTTGTTGTAATACTAGTTTTAAAGTAGCCAAAGGGCAATCTTCGTATGGCCAACCCAACTTGTCATTGTCAGTGCAACTTGGATGATTAATATTTATTTCAATTTTGAAATGGTATAAGACAAGGTGGAGGGGCCTTTAATCTGTTAATAATACTATAGTTCTACTATGTGATTACGTATGATGTGAATTGCTTTCTTTTCTTTATTCTTTTTGTGTCAAAAATTGCGACTTTGTTCTGTATTTGATTCATCTTTGACTTGTTAAATTTACCCTTTTTGCACGTTCTATTGTTGTCCAATTAAAACCTGCAACAAAGTGTTGTGAAAATGATTTATAAACAGTAGTTATTGCTCATATGAATTGGTAGAAGCCTAGAAGGGAGTTCTAACAGGCATAAAATGTTTGTTTTGACAGGGTGTTCATGGTGCTGAGAGGACCAACACACAAGTAGCTTCGTCACCCCCGTTTTTCTGCGGGTCACCCCCGAGTAGAGTCTCTAACCCATTAATTCAGGACGCGCGATTCAGGGAGGAAAAACAATTAATTCCTCCATTTTCATCAAAGCCATCATCGCCGATACAGGCTGCTGCATCAGGGTCTGCATCCTCACCCAACTCTTCTGCAAGGAAAGTGGGATGTGTAAGGGCGAATTTTGGGAGCAATCCGGCAATGAGAGTTGAAGGGTTTGATTGCCTCGACAGGGACCGCAGGAACTGCAGCATCCCTGCCTTGGCTTAAAACCATCACCTCGAGAAAAGAATAAAAACAAAAAAAGTACATATAGTGATCAAACAGAAGCTTTAAGGCAATATAACATATTAGGGAGGGAAAAGATAGCATGAGAAGAATTTTGGTAATTTCTCAGAGCAAAGAGATGAAGAGTTGTCATTTTGCAATGTAAATATGCAGTTGAAAGGGAGTTCCTTTTTTTGTAAGTAAAGAAAAATCCCATGTAAGTAGGTTGACTAAATAAAAGGGGTGGCAACTAGAGTCTTGTTAGGTTTTCTAAGTGAGAAGTTCGTTGGTTTTCAAAATGAGAATTTGCTTTTTTTTTTTTTGAGTCGATGTGAATACGAGGGAAGTGAAATTTTCTGGGACTTGTGTAATTCTCTATTATGGGTTTCGTTGTACGTGCGACTCTTTCATTCTGTAGGAGAAGGTGTATAAAAAAGCTGCTTTGTTAATTGTTATTGGAGTCTAGTAGTTTTTAGAGTCGGTGTAAATATTGAAGCCACAAGCCCTTCAGGGTTTTTTTTCACTAAGTTTTGTGGTCCACCTCCTGTGTTCTTTCACCCAGAAGATGAGACTTATTTTGAGTTTATGATTCTCTTTTTATCATTTTTCGCTTTATGATATCTGCAAAAGAAAATTATACAGACGTGGATGGCTGCCTAACCACATGCGCGTGCTGACCTATAACTGTTCATACAATGGTCATGATCCAGCTAAAATTGATTGCGATTTTTACGCTTTTTAGGAAAAAAAACCAACATGTATGATGCGGTTTGCCATATTCTTTAATCTGTTACTTCTTTTAAGTTAATTCCAAATTAATCCGACTTTGAGAGTTGTATTGCCGTAGGAGTATTTGATTTTCTATAAGTATACTAAGGGTCTGTTCTCTCCAGCTTATTTTCAGTTCAGTTCAGTTTAGTTCAGTTCAGTTTCTAAATTATTATCATTACTATTAATTAGTTATAATTTAATTCAGTTCAGTTCAGTTCAGTTCAGTTCAATTCAATTCAGTTCAATTCAGTTCAGTTCAGTTGTTTTATGCCGAAGAGAACAGGCCCTAAGAGGCAAAAATTGAAAAAGAATTTCATACAAAAGTACTACCTCCGTTTCATATTAATAGTTACACTTACACTTTTCACGCATGCCGATGCACTACTTTGAGCCTTTATATCTCTAATTTTGTATTTGTAAAAAATATAAAAAGTCGATATTCTAAAACTACATATCGAGACGAATCAAACAAGACCCCACATGACTATATTTTCTCTTAACCATAATTCACAAATGATAATCAAAGGGAAATTTGTGAATAGTGTCAAAAGTGAAAGTGTAACTATTAATATGAAACGGAGGTAGTATTTACGCCTTTAAACTTAGAATAATCCTCAAGTTATTCTTGAGGCGAGGTTAGCAATTAGCAAATATGATACTAGGTTAGGCATTGGCCTGCTATCCGTCCCAGCCTGGGTAGGAAAAGTTGTCAAGGTTGGGCCATCTATCTCTGTTTGGACCGGACTAGATTAGGCTCAAAGCTTGGTCGGGGGCGGATATGAGATTAGACATCGCCAATATACTCCCTCTATTTCCTTTTAATTGTTACATTGTTTGGGCACAATTTTAAAGATGTTTTTTTAATTCTTAACATCTTTATTCCTTTTAAGTAAAAATTATAAAAATTTGCTGAATCTAAACATCGATACGAATCTAACAAGGCCACGCGTGACTATATTTTTACTTATAAGAAAATCAAAATAGTCGGTCAAAGTTGGTAGTTTGATTTCCCAAAATAAAATTGTAGCAATTAAAAGGAAACGGAAGGAGTATATGTAAGTGACATTAGGCAATTTTCTTTACCTTATTCAAGGTATTATTTATTGTTGATGTGATTTGACCAGTCAAGAATAATAACAAAAAAATTAGACCAGATTAAATTAGAAAGATTCAGGGGAGACTGTATTACATTTGGATTTAGATTTAATAATATCAAATCAATCAGCGTGTCTTGTGAACGGCCAACCACACCTATAATTTTCCATGTGGCAGCGTGCGTATCAGTCCGTCAACTCATTTTATCATCGGGAATCATGGTCGTAACAGAGCAGTGCGAAACAAGAGTTTCCAATGTTCAAGAAGAAATGCTTAGTGACTTGTTGCTACAATTCTCGTTTGTTATGCCTTGGGGTTAGAAGAGGATTTGGATTGCATGCTTAACTCGTGATTGTATCTTTGGACTCAGCTCTCCTCCCGACGATCCAGGTAACTAGTTGTTATCCTAGAATCATAGTGATTAGAGTAGTATTCGGTATTAGATTAATACGTTAGGAATTATCTAAAATACTTTTTGAATGAGATTTTTGACGAAATTTTACATGAACATACGTGACACATGCTATGTGAATACTGTGTAGAGAAAAATAATTTTTTGCATGATTTTTAATATTTATTTGATTTAATTAGTATTTTGTGCATTTTTGGCTAAATTTCATAATAATTATTGAACGACTGTTGAAATTGATGAAATAATTTTTCTTAGATCATGTAACATGCGTATAATGTATTCCATGCCTTAGAATAATTTTTATCTACTGTTTACTATTTTAATTAATTGATATATCTGTTTTTTGTAATTTCTGTTCTGTCAGTATATAATTCATGAAAATTATTTGTAGAGGAATAAAAATTAATTTGTTTGAATAATATGTATTTTAGTAAGTTTTTACATGTTATGTGAATTTTTGGTAATTTTTGGGCGTCTGTTTATATTTTTAATTATTATAATGGCTTATTTGAGGAATCTGTATATTAACTGTTAAAAATACTTTTTGAGTCCGAAAATTATAAATAAAAATTGTACCATGTCAGTAGAGCTATTAGGGTTATATGATAATTTTTGTGTGATTTTAATGCTCGAATTTGTTAGTTTCATAATTATTATGGTGTTTTTGTGATGAAATTGAGGATACACTTTTAAATTGTTTGAAGGCTTGTAAATCAGATATAATTTATAATTTAATATATTCTGGGTTTCTGATTTTCAGTAGTATACAGTATGCATCATTTCGGTAACCACATGTTTAGGTTTGATTTATGGAATAAAATGATTAAGTGTTACTACTCTTTTAATGAATATGATTTAGAGTTATTTGGTGGTGTATTGTTGATTGAATTGTGGATGCTGTAAAAACCAGTATATTATCATTGATGATGTTTGGAGATGTTCAAGTGTTATTATGAGAGATATTTGTTGAAAATTTATAAGCGATTTATTTTGAGGAATTATGAAGAACTGTTTGATTGAACGTGGGTATAAGGCCGGGTGGCATCCCCTTTTTGATGAATATTTTTGATGAATGATACTTAGTTTGTATGCATGATTGTATTTTGAGATAAGAATATCCGGTGGGATAGATGTAGTCCCCGGTTAAGAACATGCCAACCACCTGGTTTGCGAACTAGGGGTACACCTGGGTTAATTGTTGTCGTCCGAGAGGTCAGGGAGTTCTCACGTGTTCTACCCCGCATCGGGAGTTTGGCCATTCTTAGACACGGGCGGTGGGGGAACGTAAGCCCATAGACTGACCTGGAGATTGCGATCTGACAAACCTTAGGAAGTGATTTGCGAATCACCGACGTTCGGTTTCTGACTCAATAACTTGTTGAATTCTTGATTTATTATTATTTATATATATTAGAATTATGTCACTCACTCTATCATGTTTACTTATTGTTGATGATCACTTGTTTCATCTATGAGCTTTATGATTTCTATGTGCATGCTATTGATGTAATGATTGCATGTTATTCCTTTCTTAATAATCTTCTTCTGAATCGTGCTTTGATTGCTATTGTTCTGGGAGAACTGCTAGTTACTCCCCACTGATTGTGGATATTTGTTGTATATTTTGCAGGTTTTGTTGATGGGGATTTTCTTTGATTTTGGGCTCGGGTTGAGATGCGAGAAATAATCTATTAGGGTTTTAGTTCTAGACTTCTCTTTAGTTTGAGATAGTTTTCTCATTTCGATTTTTAATCTAAGTAATTAATTTACTTATAGTATTTACTTATGTTTGTTTTTACCACTTAGTTATTTAAACACTATACTTGTAGTAGTGACATTCCCAGAAGACGATGTTTCCGCCATCGTCCTATTAAATATATTATTATTTCTTTCTTTTCCGCCTTTGAAATTCTGGTGTGTTACAACTCTTATAAACAAATGGGGTAACTTTTATAACAAAAGAAAATACTAAACAATTTACTCTTTTGAATGAATTTGTTACTAGTATGAATAAATGTTGTTACTTTTGTGAACATTTGAGGTTACTTGGATGATTAATTAAGGTGACTCGTATGAATAAATGAGGTTTCTTTTATGATTAAATAGAGTTACTCATAATGTTAAACGAGATTACTCATATATATGATTAAATGAGGTTACTACAAAAAAAATTAAGGTTACTCATATAATATTTTTAAGGTTCGTATAACAATAGAAGGGGGGTTACTCGTATGAAAAAATGCGGTAACTTTGTGAACAATTGAAGTTACTCGTATGATTAAACGAGGTTTCTCGTATGAAAAAATAAAGTTTCTCATTTGAACATAATAGTTTTCTTAATATTTAAATGGGGTTATTCGTATGATTAAACGAGGTTACTCCAGATAAAAATAGGGTTACTCATATACTAATTTTAAGGTTACACATAACAATAAAAGGGGGGTATTCACTTATTCTTATAAACAAATGGATTACTTTTATAAACAAAAGGGGATAGAAATGAGTTTACTCTTATGAACGAATGGAGTTACCCGTATGAATAAATGTGATTACCCCGATGGATGAGGTTGCTATTAATAATAAAAGGGATTACTCTTATAAACAAATAGGGTTACTATAAGCATGTTTTTATTGCCTACACGATGTGAGTGTGGATTTGAATACCTTATTGTAAAGGTTTTCAGTTTTGAAATTTATTTGAAAAAGAAGTCGTCAACAAGTCTTTAAAGAAAAACTCATAAACATAATTGAATATTTGGAAAACCATAAGGACATCTTAGGAACTTATCCAATTCAAATTCTATATCATGGCTTTATAATTGGTCAATGAACCAAAGATTGAGTTCGGAGATGATATGATCATGAATCAAATTCACCCATTGTTGGCATCTACTTAATACGATTCATGTTCTAGTTTTATGCAATTAAAAAACCAAGCAACATTTTTGAGCATTCTATAAAATTATTCTATGTTGGTTAATAAAACAAGCAAAAGACTTGTAATTATTTTTGTGATATATTCATTAACAATCAAATTACTGTGAACCTAATCCAATTGTTCAAATTATCTGACTTTAATATTAGAATATATATTTAGGTCTTTGATCAGTAAAAAAACATATGAGGTGATGAAAGCAGTAAACACATAAGCATGCATGAATATATGTACGAAAATATATAGAAAAGATTAGAGATTTAGAATATATAGAAAGACATGTATTGTTTAAGGATCTCCATCATGAAAAATACGTTAGTAATTTCAAGCATTTAAATTGGAATTGAAAGACTAAGGACTTTGAGGAATATACCTTTGTCGCCTGGGTCTTGAATAATGATCTCCGGAGGAGTAATCTTAGAGTTTGAATTGAAATTAATGGAGATTTAAGAATGTATGAAGTGTTTGAATTATTTTATAGGAATATATTTGGAGTATAGTAGAGGAAGCATCACTACAAAGTTGTCGTTTTTTAATCGTGTGTCAATCGTACCAAAAACTGAATGGAACAAGGTACATTTATAGGGAAATCAGAAATACAAAATAAGATATAAGGATGCGCGGCATGCAACAATGATGCGTCGCATGCACGACAATGCACAGGCGCATCCTGCTGCGTGTTTTTAGATTTTGCTGGCTAATTCAATGTAGTGCGTGCTCACCATTAGGAATGACAATTGGGTACGAATCCGATCCAACTCCGACTACATTCGAAGGAAAAAATCCGACCCAAGACCGATAAGAAAAAGTCCAAATCCGAGTCCGATTTAAAAAGTCCAAATCCGAATAGGAGGTGGGTTGGACTTGGACCCTTCATAGGGCCCGACCGAGTCTGATCTAAATCCGATAAGTATCCGCCTTTAATTAAACCTTTTCTAAAACTTAGCAGTTAGCAGTTAGTATTGAAAAATGAAAACCAAAGGCCAATGGCCAATACAACCCATCACTCCAACGCCCAATTACTGTTAGCAGTAAAAAAAAAGAGTAAAAATTTAAATTGTTAACCCTAAACTCTTAGAGTTACCACGGTTTTTCCTTCCTCCCTCACAACTAGGGGTGTAAATGATGCGAGTCGAGCTCGAGTTTGGCTAAACTCGACTCGAACTCGAAAACTCGAAGTCAAGCTCGACTCGACTCGAAAACTCGCGAGCTTGAAAAAACTCGACTCGAACTCGAAATCCTAAACTCGAGCTCGAACTCGAACTCGAATCAAGATCGAACTCGAACTCGAATCAAGCTCGAACCCAAAGCTCGAACTCGAACTCGAATCAAGGCTCAGCTCAAACTTGAGTCAATCCATGTACCTTGAGTTAGGTACTTGTAGCCCTTTATAGAGGGAAAAAAGTTAGTGTTTCATTGTCCAACCAATGTGGGACTTTATGAAACAAACTTTGGTAGAAAACAATAGTTTTGTTCCATTTATAAAGAACACAAATTTAAACTTTTGCTTCCCAACCAATGTGGGACAACTAAAATTATACAATAAGGCTCAACTCAAACTTGAGTCAATCCATGTACCTTGAGTTAGGTACTTGGAGTAGCCTTTTATAGAGGAAAAAAACTTAGTGTTTCATTGTCCAACCAATGTGGGACTTTATGAAACAAACTTTGGTAGAAAACAATAGTTTCCACCCAATGAAGAAATGCAACAAATAATTTTTGTTCCATTTATAAAAGAACACAAACTTAAACTTTTGTTTCCCAACCAATGTGGGACAACTAAAATTAAATAATAAGGATAGCTATAATAGTAACATTTTATATTGAAAAAAAAACTATTGTTTACACTACAAAAACCAATGTGGGAAATTTAATATTTTACATGAAATATCGTTTTTAATAATTTTTCAGTTTGTTCATGAGCATTAGAGCCGAGCCAAGGCTAAGGCTCATTAAAATCTTGAGCTCGACGTGTTAACCATCACCTAAAGACAAACTATGATTAAAGTCCACCATGAAAAATATTTTCTATATTAGTAAAAATCTTATTTCATGGATTAAATTCTTTGAAAAAGTTTGAGAATTATTTATTGAAATTACAAGTATTATATATAATTTTTTTTCGAGTTTCTCACGAGCTTTTCGAGTCGAGTAGGTATTAGCTCAGCTCGACTCGTTAGTTATCGAGTCGAGCTCGAGTTCGAGTCGAGCCTACTCGAGTCGAGTTTTGACCGAGTTTTGACCGAGTCGATCTCGAGTTGCTCGCGAGTTGTCTCGTCTCATTTACACCCCTACTCACAACTCGTCAATCTCTACTCTCTACTCTCTACTCTCTACTCTCTTGAGTCCCTTGAGCCGTCAGTCACCCGACGCAACGCCGGACGCCTGCAGAATCCCGACGACGACATCGCCGGAATCCAGATGACGACACCGCTGAACGTATTAACAGTGAGAATTTCAGTTTCAATGTTTTCGAATTTTAGTTTGATGCCAAATTCATTTACGAGAGTGTACAATTAGGAATTTAAGATGAGGATTTCAGTTTAGATTGTAATTTAGTTTTATCTTCAACCGCCACTTTTGCTTCTGTATTAACACTATATGTTTTGGTTCTTAAAATCTTTGTTTTTTGTTTGTGCTTCTGTATTTTTTGTAAGTTTCAAATTGTGGGATAAGAACTAAGAAGGATTTGTTTCATGTGTGGAAAATACCAAAATTTTATTATATCTCTATTATATAAGGGAAGGGGGGAGGAAGATGGTGTCCCCCTTTGAAAATACTAAAACACCCTTAATGATTTAATGGAATAAAAAAAATTACAAAAGAAACCAAAGAATCCTTTCTCATTTCAACTTGCCATTCTAAATAAGGTAAAAATGGTATATGTAAATGGACAAAATATCTTGATCTTTTTTTTATAAGAGAAGATGGTATACACTCACTACCTTTGATACTCTTTAAATTAGTCAAACCAACTCATTATGTCTAATCTTTTTGTGCAAAATTCATTCACAAAAAAATAATATTAAAATTCACTCACAACCTTTGTTAGTTTTTTACATTAGCGAATTGATATATCTAAATTCATCTAACTATTAATCTTCACATTTTAGTGTAATCACAACTATAGTACGGATGGAGTATATAATAGAATAACAAGTTTTGAAATTAACGCACGCATAGCGTGCATATAATTCTAGTCTACTTTAAGGCTAGGGAAAATTTCATAAAACTACCTTTTATAATCAATTTTTTTCAAAAAACAACCTTTTAAAAATTTTCTTTCAGAAAACTACCTTATATAACAAATTTGTTTCAATATACTACCATTTTATCATAAATGGGATTTAATCACTAATAATTGAGTCACCGTAAATTGATATTCTTTCCTCCCCTATCGTTTCTCTCTTCTTTTCTCGTTACTCCATTGACAGCAACACCTAAGGCGATTGTCATTTATTGATTAGTATTAAATATAAACGTAATATGGTAGTATATTGAAAGGAATATGTTATATAAGGTAGTTTTTTGAAAGAAAATTTTTAAAAGGTAGTTTTTTGAAAAAAGTTGGTTATAAAAGGTAGTTTTTTGAAATGTTTCCTTAAGGTTATGTTCTTGTTAAATAATCCCTCCGGTCTTTATTAGTTTACTAGTATTTCTTTTTGGGATGTCCCTTATTAGTTTACCCATTTCTTTTGTTTCTATTTTTGGAATGAGACCACTAACTTTCTATCACACATACATTCAATTTTAATATAAAATAATAATTTCTCTTTCTTTCTATGTCCCACAATATTATTTCTCCTAAAACTCTATGCAAAAGAAACGGGTAAATTAATAAAGACCGGATGTCATATTTATGAAAATATGACCATACATCCTACTTTTGTGAAGCGGCTTATGCTATTCTTGAATAAAAAGAGCTATTTTGGCGTCATTACTCTATTTGGGCCTCTTGTTGTGTGTTTTGTGAAGCTGCTTTTGCTCTTCTTTTTTTATCTCTGTTTTAGATACATTTTGTAAGCAGGGTTGTCCTGATCTTTTTGGGGCCCTAGGCAAAATAGTAGATTGAGGCCCCTTCAAAAAATGCAATTTATAATAGAACAAAAATAAAAACATTTGATAGTAGTTCTATTAAATAAATCCGTTGTTCAAGCGAATGCAATTTTACAAATAAATTTACCAAAAAAAAATTGTTCAACAACTCATATGCCATCATTTAATACATGATAATAAAAGATCATAAAAAACGGGATCTACGAGCATTCCGAGATGCAAAATCATTAATTATAATATCAACATTGATGTTTTCCAAAAGTTCCTTCTCGATTGATAAAACTGCAAGACCATTCAACCGTTCTTGTGACGTGGATGACCTCAAGTAATTTTTTTTTTGAAGGGATCTCAAGTAGGTTTTGATCAACTTTAACTTTGAAAAATTTCTTTCAACCGATGCCACAGTCACCGGAACTGTTAAAAAAATTCTATAAGCTATTGAAGTATTTGGATAGCAATCTGTAGATTTAACAAACTCAAGAATTTTAGTGGCTGACATTAATTTATTTGGCAAAGTAGATTGTAACACTTTCAATTCCGAGTAAAGATCATTTAAATCCACATCAAATGAATTACCATGAGAAAAAGCAGAGTGAAAAATAACACAGCATTCTCTCAATTCCTTTTCCTCCAATGACCGTAACTTGTTTGAATCAAACAAAAATCCAAAAAATACTTTCAAAAGTTTTTAGTTGCTCAAATATGCTTTTCAAAGAAGTAATTGCCATATCAACAACAACTAAAAAATACTCAAGTCTAAATAATTCTTCAGGAGACTGGTTTTGTTCATCCCCTTGATTATTTTCATAAAAATGTTTTTTTCTAATAACACGACGCTTTGTAGGAAGCGTAGGCTCTACATCCATATCAAGTGCAATACTTCTAGCTAGGGGTGTTCGCGGTTTGGGTTGGTGCGGTTTGGGTGGTAACCCAACCCAAACCGCAAATATACGGTTTGACATTTTCCCAACCCAAACCGCACCGCACTTTTGCCCAAACCAACCCAAACCGAACCGCGCAAAACGGTTTGGTGCGGTTTGGTTTGCGGTTTAACCATTTTTTCCTCCGCGACATTGATTTTGTAATCTAAGAGTAAAAAAAATTGTTAATAAATATAAAGAGTCCAAATAAATATGAAGTTGACTTCATAATTAAACATATAAATAATAATTTATCAAAAGTGTCCAAGTTTTTTAACTCAAACTTCTTTTTTCAGTTGTATACTTCTATGCCACCTTGTCAAGTGTATTTAAAAAAAAATCAAAATAGACAAAAAAAAATATAAAAAAAAAATCATATAAAATTGCGGTTTACGGTGCGGTTTCGGTTTACAAAAATTAAAACCCAACCCAAACCGCAAACCGCGGTTTACTTGAAATCATAACCCAAACCGCAATTTTGAAACCGCAAACCAACCCAAACCGCTAAAAAACGGTTTGGGTTGCGGTTTGGTGCGGTCCAGACCGCACTCTGAACAGCCCTACTTCTAGCAATATTCATACTAGAAGTGAAGCCTTCCCCTCTAATTTTTTTGAAATACTAGTTGTTGGTCCGCGCGCTACCCCCCCAAGAAAGCGAAAATTATTATGAATAGTTCTATGCAAATATCAGTGAAATTAATTTAAGACATTACAAAGTATATGCACGTGTAGGTAAGATAATAAGGCTATTAGATTATATTACACATATGATTTGTTCGTGCGAACAGTTTGTGGGTTACAAAACATGCCTAAGGTCTTGAGCCTTCTCTTAAATGTTGTCTCATTATTATATCTATTACAAGCATTTAATCACGTCTAACAGCAAAAGAGATTAGTTTATATTAGGCAGTGCTTAACTTTAGGGGACACATTGTTAACAGGGAGTATTAGACCGTAGAGCAAAATAACAAGCAAAAGGGCCCCTTAGGTGGGTGATCAGAGCCTTAATTGTTTGGCTCATCAGCAGCACCACCGAGGAGGACATGGGCAGCCTGATGTGCAGCAAGCTCATTTGCATCAAGGTGATGTGCAACAAGCTCATTTGCATAAGGGTGATAAGCTCATGTGCACCGTCCCCCAAGTTTGCAAAAATTAATTAGTGAAATGGTTGCCTAATTATCTTGATCACAGCTTTTTTGGGATAAACTCGTTACGATTTGATGCAGTCCACGTTATTGGTCAACCCTTCAGGAAAACAGAACATGTGTATTTGGTAATTAGATCGAATATTACGAATAACCCTCCATCTTTAAGCATTAACATCTAACATCGTGCACGGTCTCCTAAGGTAGCAAAATTGAACGTGTTTTAATTTTGGACAAAGTATTTTCATTTTTTTTTGTTAATGTAATACTTCTTTTGTTCTTTAATAATTATAACATGTATGTAACCCATGTTAGTGCAAGCCCCTGAAGTTTGGGAAAATGGTGATGAATAACTACATGTAAGCATTAGCATAATTGATTTAAGCAAAATGGTGGGTTTACAAAACCAACACCTTGTAAACATTATCATATTTTTGGAGCTAAAAGATGCAGACATCTTAATTCATAATTCTAAGTTCCCAAATTCATCACCTAGTTGGACATTTACAAACCGGAGAAAGTAGCTGCTTAAGTTCTATTGTTCACCCCCAAAAAACGTTCACTTACACATGGTACTTGCATACACATGGTACTTGCGTTTGAGTTAGCATGGAGGATGGAGAAGTTGATGATTCTGGTTGCTTTTCCATTGAGCAGCTACTGTGGGAAGTCTGCTAGCTACAAGAAGACACACAAAATGATATGAAAAGTGATTTCTAATCATGCAATCCCGCTCCACTTCCCATTTATTTAATATAGGCCGCAAATTACCAATATAAGCTGTACGCAACCTTCTTTAGGACTATAATTCATTTGCAACTATTTACACTATTCACAGATGTATAACTCAAGTTCCTTAAGCTTAAATGGCCCCAGTTTCAAGCTAATTTGTTATATCAAAGAGTGCTGTGGGAATGGCTATTCTAAACCTACGTATTCCAATCATTAACAGATGCACTTTCATAGTTATAGAATTTTTTGTTATGCTAATCCTAAACACATGGCCTTTATTAGAGTTTGTAATAACAACCATCTTGACATGTTGATGGACTATTGAGAAGAAAATAGAACCTTGATTTTTCAATTCCAAGATTGCTTGTGCACAATCTAAAAGGTGTATTAAGGTCTATCTTTTACGAACTTGACCTACCGTCACCCTAAACAAAGAGCAGGCAAGAAAATATGGAGAACACTTGATTTTTCAAGTAATAATATTTGAAATTAATTGAATGACATATTTTTTTGCTAAGTTAAACAGTTAAACAGGCAAACAGAAAACTCAAGTAGTCTTTAAGATACACCTTTGCAGCTATCCCATTACAACACAACACTAAAGTCCACGTATTCCAGAGGGCATATCTCCTCCTAACTTTTTAGCACTCAGGAAATATAGGACAACAAGCTTAGTAATTTGATGCAAATGGAACCGAATCAAATTACATGTTTCCAATGACCAAAAACAACAGACGACAATCAATCCCAGGGAGATATAGAGGCAGATGCTTACACTTCACAACATTTAGTTTTTATGATTTAACAAATATACAAAGACTATAAAATTAACATCTAACCTATAAAGCATAATCACAATTAAGGGTCTCGTGCATTAAACTAAACACCATAAGCACATTAGACAATTTAAACCACCAATTGATACAACAAATCATCATAGACCACCAACACATTATCATCACAGACTAAAGAAAAAGACAAGAGAAAGATCACAAAACCTCAGGAACTTTTTGGAATTTTTTTGCGCAATAATAAGAAAGCATGATGATTGGGATCTAGTTCCTCCCCTTCTACTTTTCATAACAATAAGTTGGAGTAAGAAAATGCAATTAATCACAAAACAATCACATTTAATTGATGAACACACAAAAATACAAAAACCTAAATAAAGGTAAGCACATAGAGTAAAGTAAAAGACCAGAGGAAGATTTTAAACCTCAGGAACTCTTTTGAGTTCCTTTGCGCAATAATAGGAAAGCATGATAATCTGGATGCAATTCCTCCCCTTCACGACAGGGACTCAGAAGGGCCATCGTCATCATAGTCCTCCTCATAGTCTTTATAGACTTTAAAAAGGCGAAGCTTTCCATCACCATCTTCGCAAAACATATCTCCCCTCCCAAGGCAACCCTTGTTCTTCATCCGAATCAACATCAATCTCCATCTTCACCTCAGAAACCTTTTATTTTCCCTTCCTTTTGAGTGCAGAACTCTCATTGGAACCCAACGCCCTCAATTTGCACAGACAATTGGTGGTCTGGTCATGGGGGTTGGCATAATTTTGTTAATTTTCTCTCTTACCCCCTCCTCTTTCTCTCATCTTCATCATCACTAACTCCTCGATCTTATCCTTTTTACCATTACCCCATCTTGATTCTTCCTCATCTCTCCATCTCACTCTACGGTTATGTGATTGTGAATTGACCTTTTCACCTTCTCTTTCTCTTTCTAGCAATTGCCATTACCATTACCATTATTTTTTCTTTCTCTTAGAAGTGTTTTTTATTTTATTCTTAATTACACTCTAAAAAAAGTTTCTTTAAACTCTCCATATATTTCACCCTCTTATTTCAATTTCTCATCTTTACCCCCTGCATTCTCTTTCACTCTCTATATATCACGCTTATTTAATTGTATGGCTTTGAGATTTCTAAATTCTCGTCCCCCTTCTCCTTTCCAACTAATATTCTATAGCTTTACAAGTTATAGGAAATGATTTATTAATGTTATTTATCTCTATCTTAATTACACTTAAATGTAGTCTAAGTTAAGACCATCTCTTACCCCTTCCTCTTTCTCTCATCTTCATCATCACGTCCTCCTAGAGCTTATCCTTTTTACCATTACCCCATCTTGATTCTTCCTCCTCTCCCCATCTCACTCTACTGTTATGTGTTTGTGAATTAACCTTTTTACCTTCTCTTTCTAGCAATTATCATTATCATTACCATTACCATTACTTTCTCTTTCTCTTAGAAGTGTTTTTTATCTTATTCTTAATTACACACTAAAAATAGTTTCTTTAGACTCTCCATATCTTCCACCCTCTTATTTTCAATTTTTCATCTTTACCCCTGCATTTTCTTTCACTCTCTATATATCACGCTTATTTAATTGTATGGCTTTGAGATTTCTAAATTCTCGTCCCCCTTCTCCTTTCCAACCAATATTTTATAGCTTTACAAGTTATAGGAAATGATTTATTAATGTTATTTATCTCTATCTTATACACTTAAATGTAGTCTAAGTTAAGACCATCTCTTACCCCCCTCCTCCTTTCTCTCATCTTCATCATCACTTCCTCCTCGATCTTCTCCTTTTTACCATTACCCCATCTTGGTTCTTCCTCCTCTCTCCATCTCACTCTACTGTTATGTGTTTGTGAATTAACCTTTTCACCTTCTTTTTATCTTTCAAGCAATTACCATTACCATTACCATTACTTTCTCTTTCTCTTAGAAATGTTTTTTATCTTATTCTTAATTACACTCTAAAAATAGTCTCTTTAGACTCTCCATCTTTACCCCTGCATTCTCTCTCACTTTCTATATATCACGCTTATTTAATTGTATGACTTTGAGATTTCAAAATTCTCGTCCCTCTCCTCCTTTCCAACTAATATTTTATTGCTTTACAAGTTATAGTAAATGATTTATTAATGTTATTTATCTCTATCTTATACACTTAAATGTAGTCTAAGTTAAGACTATCTCTTACCCCTCTCCTCTTTCTCTCATCTTCATCATCACTTCCTCCTCGATCTTCTCCTTTTTCCCATTACCCCATCTTGATTCTTCCTCCTCCCTCCATCTCACTCTACTGTTATGTGTTTGTGAATTAACCTTTTCACCTTCTTTTTCTTTTTCTAGCAATTAACATTACCATTACCATTACCATAACCATTACCATTACCATTGCTTTCTCTTTCTCCTAGAAGTGTTTTTTTTATCTTATTCTTAATTACACTCTAAAAACAGTCTCTTTAGACTCTCCATCTCTTCCACCCTCTTATTTCAATTTCTCATCTTTACCCCCTGCATTCTCTTTCACTCTCTATATATCCCGTTTATTTAATTCTATGACTTTGAGATTTCAAAATTCTCGTCCCTCTCCTCCTTTCCAACCAATATTTTATAGCTTTACGAGTTATAGGAAATGATTTATTAATGTTATTTATTTCAATCTTAATTACACTTAGATGTAGTCTAAGTTCAGACCATCTCTTACCCCCTCCTCTTTTTCTCATCTTCATCATCACTTCCTCCTCGATCTTATCCTTTTTACCATTACCCCATCTTGATTCAACCTCCTTTCTCCATCTCACTCTACTGTTATGTGTTTTTGAATTAACCTTTTCACATTCTCTTTTTCTTTCTAGCAATTACCATTACCATTACCATTACCATTATCATTACCATTACCATTACCATTACCATTACCATTACCATTACTTTCTCTTTCTCTTAGAAGTGTTTTTTATTTTATTCTTAATTACACATTAAAAATAGTCTCTTTAGACTCTCCATCTCTTCCACCCTCTCATCTTTACCCCTGCATTCTCTTTCACTCTTAATATATCACGCTTATTTAATTGTATGGCTTTGAGATTTCAAAATTCTCATCCCCCTCCTCCTTTCCAACCAATATTTTATAGCTTTACAAGTTATAGGAAATGATTTATTAATGTTATTTATCTCTATCTTGTACACTTAAATGTAGTCTAAGTTAAGACCATCTCTTACCCCCCCCTCCTCCTTTCTCTCATCTTCATCATCACTTCCTCCTCGATCTTCTCCTTTTTACCATTACCCCATCTTGGTTCTTCCTCCTCTCTCCATCTCACTCTACTGTTATGTGTTTGTGAATTAACCTTTTCACCTTCTTTTTATCTTTCAAGCAATTACCATTACCATTACCATTACTTTCTCTTTCTCTTAGAAATGTTTTTTATCTTATTCTTAATTACACTCTAAAAATAGTCTCTTTAGACTCTCCATCTCTTCCACCCTCTTATTTCAATTTCTCATCTTTACCCCCTGCATTCTCTTTCACTCTCAATATATCACGCTTATTTAATTGTATGGCTTTGAGATTTCAAAATTCTCGTCCCCCTCCTCCTTTCCAACCAATATTTTATAGCTTTACAAGTTATAGGAAATGATTTATTAATGTTATTTATCTCTATCTTATACACTTAAATGTAGTCTAAGTTAAGACCATCTCTTACCCCCTCCTTTTTCTCTCATCTTCATCCTCACTTCCTCCTGGATCTTTTCCTTTTTACCATGACCCCATCTTGATTCTTCCTCCTCTTTCCATCTCACTCTACTGTTATGTGTTTGTGAATTAACCTTTTCGCCTTGTATTTCTCTTTCTAGCAATTTCCATTACCATGACCATTACCATTACTATTACCATTACCATATGCATATAACTAAGGTGATCTTCTCTTATGTGATTACTGCATGTCAGAAGCATTAAAGCAAATCAAAACTTACATAAGCAATAAGAAAAATAATGCACGTTTGCTATCTTAACACACAAGTACATATTGAACCCCACAATTCCCTGATTCACTTTCAATAGATATTGTTTGATTGATGACAATATTAATCCCACTCTTGATCATGGAACTGCTAAATTGCCTTCACAATATGAACATTCTCAAGCGTAAAAAGGTAAAATTTTGGAAATAAAGTTGCTACATTCCAAAAGAGATGGTTTCCATAGTACATTATCAGGAGGCATGATTTGAATCTCCAATTTTCAATTATAGAAGGCCTATTGTAAAGCATATAGTAGAACTTCACAAACAAAAATGAAGCAAAAGGCATGAAATTTAGTTTATCACCAACAAAAGAGAGGAAAAAAGTATGGTCATTCTTTCTAGGAAAAATTGGCATGAATAGCACCAACTATTGGTTTGGTGCACAAAACAGCACAAACTAAACAAGGTGCGAAGTACAACACGAACTTTATAGCATGAGTGCATGAATCAACATAAACAATGATTTTGGTATGGTTCCACAGCACAAACTTTAAGGCTTGGGTAAACGAATCTCAGGTCAATATCGTCATGTATGTTGATTCTCGCACCTATGTCATAAAGTTTGTGTTGTGCATCACACCTCGTTTAGTTCGTGTTGTTTTGTGCACCAAACCAATAGTTGGTGCTGTTCACGCCAATTTTTCCTTCTTTCTATGAATGTCCTGGAACAAGCAAGGATATAAAATTAACGGCAGCAGTGTATTTCATACAAATGAGAAAGTTCTGTGGTACTGCTTAAGTGGGAGAATACTATAAACATGTAGAGTAATTATTCAATAATTCAGTTGATCTTTTCCCTCTGAAATCCAGTATGTTTTCTTTCAAGCCTTCGAATATGACTTTCTATCTAATATCTAACACATAAGCTGAAACGAAGAAGCAAGATCAGAACTCAGAAGTGATATGTTACCTCATCCGCATGTTTCCTTTCAAGCCTTCGAATATTTTGTTCCAGTGAAACCTTCCACTCTGCTAATCTCTTCACTGTTGGAAAAGTTTAAGAGTTAATCAAAATTGTAAATTATTAGGAGCACACAATCAATTTTCACCCTCAATTCTACAAGATCTCACTTGGTAAAGAATGATACGTATTCGGTCCATATGAGGAACCGGATCAGTTGGGCTTGACAATCATATATAAACCGCGGCCCATGAGTCGCACCCACTCAAATCTCCCAAACCCTAACTCCCTCTCCCTCATCCACCCACTTCTCTTCCCCTCACTCCCCTCCCTCCTCTACTGATCTCCTCTTCCCTCCTCACACGCCTCTCCTCTCAAACCCCTAAACCCTAACTCCCATCTCTCCTCTTCTAATCTCCATCCTCCTTCCTCCTCCGACGAAGTAGGAAATGGAGACCAACCGCTAACACCACCAACGCCACTCTCTCGAGCCACCTCCTGTCACAATACAACCACTAACACCGGTTACCATTAATTACGAAGAAGCGACGAAGAGACTGCGAAGCGAATGTGCAGAGATCGAGAAAATACGAAGCGAAGAAGGAAGAGATTGCGAAAAGACGAAGCGAAGAGAAAAATCGCCGTCGTCGCTTGTAACCCAAATCTAGGGTTCATGATTGTTTTTTTTTTTTTTGTAATTTTTCGATTTTAATTTCCTTCCTTATTTGTCTTTGATTTTTTCATTTTTAATTTTGTGCTTAATCTATCATTTTCTCGGAATTTATCTTGTAATTTCTTATAATTTTTAATATTTAATTTCTTGTAATTTATCTTGTAGTTTTTAGTTTCTTGAAAATTTGTAATTAGTCATTTTTACTTGATAAATCAATTAGTCAATTAATAATTGTAAGTGGTGATTTTCGTTGTTTTTGTTTCGATTTTTCGGATCTGAATTGTATGCTAGTGGACTTAGTTTCGTTTGTGGATCTTAGTTTCAATTTGAAAAAGATGAAGCCAGATTTGTGGATCTTAGTTTTGTTTTAGGCTCTACAATGTTGAAACTGGTGTTTTTGAAACTGTTGTTTTTGCGATTTGTGGAACTTAGTTTCGTTTTAGGCTCTGCAATGTTGGGGTCAAAAAGACGAAGCCAACGTAGAGCAGTCAAAAAGTTCTTTTTTTTTAATATACAAATGCACTTACTGGTCCGGTTTTGCAACAAAACCGGATCAGTTAATTTCATTAACTGGTCCGATTTTCTTTCAAAACCAGATCAGTAAGTGATTAACTGATCCGGTTTAGGACTAGATCAGTAAATTTCTAAGAACTGCTCTGGGCCCACCCTATTTGGACCAAAACCGGATGTGTAAGCCCGGTTTTGACCGGATCCGATGGATTTTTTTCACTAGTGAAGAGAAGTTGATATTAAAAAATTAAGTTATACTATTTAGATGTATCTTCGAATAATATTTGGAATTGTGCTTTATGAGATTGAAAATCTATGTTGGAGTGGTTGTAAGATAACTTGCTTGTTTGAGGAGTTCTACTTCGGAATGTAGGTTGTTATTTGAGTAAGTTAAGTTGGTCAATTAAGGTTGTAGTTAGAAATAAGTTATGGAGTTTAAATGGCGTTTAGTATATTAATGGAAATTGTTAGGGGAACGTCATGGGTCCTCAAAGCATGCTGAATAAAGTATTTTTAAATTTTGGATAACATAAATCAAGTATAAAGAAGTGGAATCGGATATGTAAGATTTATATTAGTGATATAATAGCTCAAGAGATATGTGATGGATTGAAGGAGTAGAGAATAGTATAATAAGTCGTAGTATCTAAGTTGTGAGTAACTATATCCGAAACGGGAGTCTATTGCTATGAGTATTGAACGAGGATAAATAAAAGGGTTTAGAGATACCATCCTCTAACGGGAACAGTAAGTCAAATAATGGAAAGTGGGAGAAGTATAAATCTTTTGTAATATGGGCATTGGTGATAGGCTTTAATAATAAAATAAATAAGGAGTTAAGATTAATATGAACATTGAGTTCAAATATCAGTATGAGTTTAAGTATTTGGAGTGATAATAAAAATTATAAACTGATAGCTGAATATTGGTATAACTATTTAGGACATGGAAATATGAAATAAGATGTTGTTGACTTATAATAATAATTGTATTATAAAATATGGTATAATATATTAGTGGTCATGGAAGTATGAAGTATCGAGGCAATGAAGTCGGGAATACAAATAACTATCTTATGATACTAAGGCTAAAGTAATGAGGTGTGAGTTCAACTATGAGATGGAGTTTAACTATTTTAAATTCTTTATCAATTGGGCTATTAGAAGTTCGAAGTTCAAGTATGAGAGATTTAAATAATTGAAAGAAGGGGGGATGTTAAACGCCAAATTATTTAATGGAAGAATTATTTGTAATTATAATACATAAGTCCGAACTTTACGAGTTTCACCTAAATTATAGAAATATGTCCTATGAAGTTTTATATTGTAAGACTTAGGTAGATGTGATATGTTTTTTTTAATATCTATAGATATGAACGATGTGGAATTTGATGTTACTACATTTTGACTACTTAAAAGTTTATGTAAGATTTAAGTTCTATTATGGGATTATAATCTTTCGGGAAGCTGTGTTTTCAATTATGATAATTGATAAGCTTGTAGAAATAAGACCATATTTCTTTTAGAGTCCGTGTTTGAGTAGTTTTCATCAAATAAATTTTACAAAAGGTTGTTTTATACTAGTTGGAAACTAGACTATATTGTGTTTATCAAGCAATTTAAGTTTTGTATATAGAATACCTAAATGCAATTGTGTTATATGATTTTGATATATCTGATTCGAGAATCCTGAATTTGAGTTTCAGAAAATATTGAATTATGAATTATGTTTTCGTGAGGAGAAGAAGCTGCTAGAGCAGTGATGAACAACATTCTGTATTCTGGGGACATATTCTGAAAGTCTTGCAAGCAGTACACAACGGAAGCGGGAGACGTCCCTTGTAAAAGTTTAGAGAATTCGCCTGGATGGCAACTCTATTCATGTTCTCTTCCCCAGTAGAATATGATTTCTGAAATGAAATAGAATATGTATTTGAATATGTAATTGATTTCGTGGAAAGTTATTTCAAACTTTATTTCGGAAGTAATGTTTTGCTCCAAGTTTATTGAAGTCGTGTGCTGAATATGGGAATGATTTATTGAGAATCTTGTTGGGAAATTTACGAAAGGAGTTAGCTATATTATACATGTTTGGATTAAAGGTTATTATATTTGAATCAAAGAAGTGGGAGATATTGCTATGTCTTGGCAGCATGTAAGATAAAAGTTATTTTTTTATTAAATCGTATTAGATTCTATGGAATTCTTATGGTTCCTTCAATTGGAAATATATACGATTTATTTTTCGAGATACTCGTGTTTTTTATTTTAACCAAGTAACATTATGAACTGTTTACAAGTATTTGTTATATTAGTCTTTCATATGGCTTCTTTATATCTTGATTTCAAATGTCTTATAAGATAAGCTTTACTAGGTAAATACGTGTTTTGAGCCACCAAAAAGATTTTCTGGTTGGACAGTGTGTACTAGGTTTCACTGATCTTGTTCTTGGAACCTGTCTTGGTGGGGGGCAAAGTTCATTATTGGAGATTTTGCAGGCGTTGTACCGAGAAGGATAGATCAGGGATAAGGAATAAGGAAGCAAAGTTACAAGTGAAGTGTCGGAGTGAGTATGGTGATTAGTCAATAATGATTGTTATAAATTCTTACTGTATGGTTGGAAATCCAGCTTCAAGGAAATCATGTTGGCGGTATTTACAGTTTCAGTTTGTGGGCCTCTCTAAAAGGAATTGTATTTGATGTATTGTTCCGTTGTAAATGATGGTCTAATTTAATTGATGTTAAGTTAATGGTAATTGAAATTTTTGTATATTAAGTGTGATTAGCTAGCAGCTCGGAAGTGCTGGCTATTACAACACCCATCATGTTTGTCTTTTAAAATACACTTTTTTTCATCTTGCAATCTGCGAAATTTGTTTTTCTTATTGAAGTAACACTCGAAAAACTTGTTTCAGGAAGTAAATTGCTTGCAAAAGTGTGAAACAATCTACAGGGAACATTATATAGTAGTAAATAAAATGATTGTCTTAACGTTAGATACTTCCACTAAAGGGCAAATATAGCTTGATAGCATTGAGTTATTTCTCGATGATACCATATTTTATTCGGGACAACTCGGTGAACTTATAAGTGTACTGTTGCACACTTAACGAACCCTGAGACAAAGAAAGATACTCCTCCTGTTTTTTCCAACGAAGCTCATTTGGATAAAATATCTCATTTAACTTTGCAGCAAATTGAGTCTAACTAAAACCCTGAGTAGTCATGCAACTACTCTTCAAAGCACTCCACCAGTTATCAGCCTCGAGTTTCAGTTAATAGGTACTAATGGGCACCACAGGCCCGACTATTAGGCTATGCAAGCATCCCAATAGCACAGGGCCTCATAAAATTGGGGTCCCGAAACACTAATAAGAGTTAGCCTGAAAAAAAGAAAAAGAATAGCAAATGACTCCCTCTCACCGTCATCATAATTAAACACCTTCATATTCTCTAGAATCATTTAACAACTTTGACATTAATTCTTTTCGATAATTACCAAAGTGAGCCCATTAATTCTTTTTGGTAATTACCAAGTTTAGCCATTAATTTATTCATTTTCTCCTTGAAACCCTCTCATCTCCCTTTCTCAAAGAAGAAAACTTTCCTTATTAGCTCATACGATTAAGAAAACCACCTAATTTATTTGCAAAGAAAATGACAAACTTTTTCTCTATTCTATGAGATTACTCTTTCTCGATTTCCATATTCATAGAATTATACATTGAAGGGGAAAAAAACTCTAGATTTGGGGTATATTGAAAAGAAGAAACAGTAGAATTCTAGAAGACTCTGAATCTAGAAGACTTTCGGCGTTCAATTGCTCAATTCTTGATTGTCTACTAATTTCGAGTATCTTACTTTGATTCTATAGTTTATTTGTCTTTATATGAGTATTTGATCTATTACTGATACGAAATTTTGGAAAAAAATCGTGATTTTTTTCCAAAATTTTATTGACTATGTAGCCTTCAGTTCATTACTATAAGTATTTGTTTAATGCTTGGTTGGTTTATAATTGCACATTATTATGCCTATTTATGGAGACAAAGAATATAATGTGATTTTTTTCCTTTAATTTTCTTAAAGAACAAACAGGGAGCTTTAACACTAGGTTTTAACACAATATTAATTGTTGACACTTCAGTCAATTTACTAGAAATATTAATTAATCACGGATAGCTATTAAAATGGTCTCAGTGAGAAAGTCTGAATTTTCGTTAATGTTTTCGCTTCAAATAATGAGGAGGATATAACCCTCTTATAATTGTTGATAGTAATTTATAGTTTTTGACAAGTATATAGAAGTATGTTTAAAGTTTTAGCATGAAGTAGTAGCAATATTGATAGGGTAGTATGGAAATTTACACAAATTGTAATTGAGATACAATAATTTTTTTAACATATAGGGGCCCGACTTTTGTAATTAGCACAGGGCCCCCGAAATGAATAAGACGGCCCTGCACCATTTCAGCAGCAGAACAACGGGTAGCAGCAAATTACTTCTCCATTTCACGGACCCAACTCTCGAGTACAACTGGGTCAGATACACCATCATAGATCGGCGGCCTATGACGATCAAACCTGTCAAATACCGACTACCCACCAGAAGGAGCAGTAGAACAATTGGCCATAACTATTGTAACAACCCATAATTTTGCTCCTAGTTTTTCCGCAAAAGTTTTCCCTAAAACTATTATTTTCTCTAGATTAATGATTTTTATTCTTTATAATTTGGGAGCCGAATTATTATTTTATTATATGGTGTGTTAATGTGTGCATTATATTTATAATATAATTTATTAGAATTATTTTCATTATTAAGTATTTTCAAAGTTTAGGCGCGATTTAGGAATTTATCGATTTATCGCGTGACAGACTTTTGATGCGTGGACCTTTGATGACTTGGGCCGAAATCATCTTGGTGTACTTGGGCTTGGACAGCCAGCTATGGGGAGGGAGAAGGAAGAAGTTTCTCTTCTTTTATTTCATTTCTTTTAATTGATGACTCTTGGTAGTTTGTAACCCCCATAACCCCCCTAATCATTTCTCCTAAACCCTTCATTTTTTCCTTGCCATAAAATTCTGATTTTTATTAAAAGAAGTTCAACATCATTCTCATTTAACCCTCACCGTTTTCAAGAAAAGAAAGAGAGAAAAGGAAGAGGAAAAGAATAGAAAGGTTCAACCCGTTTTTCCTGTCACACCTTCGCGAAAATGTCTATCAACGGAGATCTAACCGTTGGATCGTCTTCAAATTTGAACACAACGTTTACAACATCTTGTTCTTAACTTTGACCGGAGAGATTTAGAATCCGAGCTTTTGATCACCGGGAATCATGGTCGGAATAGAGCAGTGCGAAATAAGAGTTTTCAACGTTCAAGAAGAAAACGCCTAGTGACTTATTGCTACAATTTTCGTTCGTGGAGGACTTGAATTGCACATATTTTTCGTATCTCTTTAGACTCGCTCTCCTCCCGACGTTCCAGGTAACTAGTAGTTATCTTAGAACAATAGTGATTAGAGTATTATTCGGTATTAGATTATTACGCTAGGAATTATTTAAAATACTTTTTGAATGAAATTATTGACGAAATTTGACATGAATATACTGGATACATTCTGTGTGAATATTTTATACAGAAAAATAATTTTCGTCTGATTTTTAGTATTTATTTGATTTAATTGGTGTTTTGTGCGTTTTTGGCTTATTTGCATGATAATTATTAAACGAATGTTAAAATTTCTGAAATTATTTTTCGTGGATCATATTATATGTGTAATATGTATTCCATGCCTTAGAATAATTTTTTCCTACTGTTTACCTGTTTGTTTAATTGATATATCTATTTTTGCATTATCGTTTCTGTCAGTATATAAATTATGAAAATTATTTCTGGAAGCCGAAAAATTCATTTCTTTGTAGATTATGTATTTTCGTGAGTTTATTCATGTTAGGTAAATTTTTGGTAATTTTGGGCGTTTATTTTTATTTTTAATTATTATTTTGGCTTTATTGAGTAATCTGTAAATTAACGTTTAAAAATACTTTTAGAGTCCTAAAATTATAAATAAAAATTATACCATGTCAGTAGAGCCATTAGGGTCGTATGATAATTTTTGTGTGATTTTACTGCTCGAACTTATTAGTTTAATAATTATTATTGGGTTTTTGTTGTGGAATTGAGGGTACTCTTTTAAATTATTTGAGAGCTTGTTAATCAGAAATAATTTGTAATCTATTATGTTCTTGGTTGCTGATGTTCAGTAGGTTGCAGTAAGTATTATTGGGTATCCTTATGTTTATGTTTGATTTATGAAAGAAAATGATTAATTGTTACTACTCTTTTATTGTATAAGCCTTGGAGTTAATTAGTGATGTATTTTTGATTGAATTGTTGGTGCTGTAAAAACTAGTTTAATATCATTGTTGATGTTTAGAAATGTTCAAGTGTTTATTGTGGGAGACATTTGTTGAAAGTTTGTAAGTTATTATTTTTGAGGAATTAAGAAGAGTTGTTTTGATGAATTATGGGTATAAGGCCGGGTGGCATCCCTTTTGATGAATATTTTAAGATGAATGATACTTTGATGATATTTATGATTTTATTTTTGAGATAATAATATCCGGTGGGATAGATGTAGTCCCCGGTGAAGAACATGCCAACCACCTGGTTTGCGAACTAGGGGTACACCTGGGTTAATTGTTGTCGTCCGAGAGGTCAGGGAGTTCTGCGTGTTCTACCCTGCATCGGGAGTTTGGCCATTCTTAGACACAGGCAGTGGGGAACGTAAGCCCATAGACTGACCTGGAGATTGCGATCTGACAAACCTTAGGAAGTGAATTGCGATTCACTGGCGTTCGGTTTCTGACTCAATAACTTGTTTTAGCTATACTTCTATTTTTATAAAAGTACTTTTGAGATGATTTATTTGTTTTTATCCAACTCACTTGCTATTTATTATTCACTTGCGTTATTTGTGAGTTATATGGAAGTGGATGCATATCGTAGTTGACTTGACTTTATTATTTCCTTTCTTATTAATCTATGTCTGAATCATGCTTTGATTTCTTTTGTTCTAGGAGAACTGCTAGTTACTCCCCACTGATTGTGGATTGTTGTTATATATTTTGCAGGTTATGTTGATGGGAATCTTCTTTGGTTTTGGGCTCGGGTTGAGTTGTGAGCATTAAAATGTTAGATGTTTTAGGCTTAGACTTTTAGTTAGTTGAAGAGTTAGTTTTATCTTTTGGATATTACTTTAATTAATTTAATTTATTTATACTATTTACTTATGTTGGTTTAGCACTTAGTTATTTAAACACATTTCTTGTAGTAGTGATATTCCCAGAAGACGATGTTTCCGCCATCGTCCTATTAATACTATTATTAGTTCTTTCTTTTCCGCTTGAAAATTCTGGGGTGTTACAACTATGATCGCATTCCCCAAAGCCTGACGTCTTTGGCTTGATGCTTCTTTACGTGCTTCGAATAAACGACAAAGAAGCATACTACAAAATAAAGGAATTTAGTTAGTAAATCACACATCAAGAAAGAACACATAACACATTATTTAACAAAATGGTTCCCATGGCTTTCTTCCTACCCAAGTAACCCTCACTAAGGATTTTTCTCAAAACATAAGACACTAGTAATCTTAGTTACAAGACTACATATTTTTCATGGAATATGTACTAACTTAGAGAGAGTTTTTGGAACGTTTGCTCTGATACCAACTATAACACTCCGTCCTTATACAGAAATAAAATAATAAAGTAAATATCCATAATTAGATAAATATACGATAGCAGAAATATCACCGTACGGAAATGCCACTTTAAAAAGGTTAAAGCAACTACATTATTAAAAAAGAGAACATCCAAAAATCCAGAAGGAATAATCCAACTCATCTAAAGAGATAGAGAAAATCTCCTACAAACTCATCAAAACAAAACATCAAATCTAGCTCAAAAAAACATTACAATCCTTCCAAGAAAATAGATAAATCCAACAAACTACTTAACACCTATAAGACTAAAATACCTTCTTATTCCCTCATAAAACTCATCCACTAAGACAAAAACAACAAACTTAGGTAGTCCTTCTATTCTCACTTTTCGTGCCCAAATAGTGATCAACTTGGCTTTCAACTTCATCTGTAAAATTATATAAACAACAATAATCCATAATCGGTGGGGAGTAACTGACAATTCTCCCAAAACAGCTAGAATCAGGATATCATTAGAAATAAACTTTCATAATCAAGAAAGGCATCATATCACAAGTATAACACAATACATTCAATAATTCATATG